>CM035132.1:156598379-156998379 GCA_020205605.1 Panax ginseng
TGAATAAAATAAACTATTTTATTTTAATCAAAATCTTTAATCAAAATAAACTCCTTTATTTTAATTAATTATGGAATCCAATTCCAAGTTAAAAAAAAACTTTTCTTAAAAAGAAACACGGATTCTCTTTCCCATTCACAAATAAACTATTTTATTTTGAATAATATGAAATCTCATTTCATATCTAAATAAACTCCTTTATTTAAGGAAACATGGATTCTCTTTCCTATTCACAAATAAAATCTTTTATTTTGAATAATATAAAATCTTATTTCATATCTAAATAAACTACTTTATTTAAGGAAATATGAAATCTAATTTCAACTCCAATTAATTATCATGGAATCCAATTCCAACTCTAATTAGTTAGCATGAAATCTAATTTTAAAATTAAAATAAACTTTTTATTTTAAGATTAAAATAAATCTTTTATTTTAATAATAAAATAAACTTTTATTTAATTATAAAATAATAGGAATATATATATATATATATATATATATATATATATATATATATATATATATATATATAATTATATATATATATATATATATATATCCATAATATATATATATATATATATATATATATATATATATATATATATATATATATATATATATATATATATATATATAATATATATAATAATAATATAATATGAATCTATATATATATGCGTAATATATCCCGATGTGAATATCATAATATATAATATATTATAAATCATATAATGATATATATATATATATATATATATATATATATATATATATATATATATATATATATGATGTGTCCTTATATGATGATGCGTTTTTGAAAAGGAGGCGAGCTTTGCATGAATCATGGAATTTGCGAGAGCAGTTCACAATTGATTTTTTTTTCTTTTTTTTTAAAATAAATTTTATACAATAAATTATGCCCAATTAAATTGTTCTAAACACATATCAACATACATATCAAATAAAATAATTAATAATTCGCATAAAGTTTTGGCTCTGATGCCACTGTTAGGTTTGTAATATTCATGAACGCAATCAAATTGCACAAAGTAAGCGGAAACGTGTAAAAATCGAGTTTTAAAATTTTACTGAACCATATACCGGATCATCCTTTTTATGCACAATTATTAATTAAGCGAAAAAAGAAAAAACAAAAATCATACCCACGAAGATCAAGCTTCCTCGGTACAAGTTCACCTCCAATCTTTTTCGCTCAACTTGAATCCAGCGGGTTTGGTTCCTTCCTTTGATCAACGTTAGACACCCAAGTGTTTGGCCTCAGAGGTGATCCACCAAGGAAAAAGAATGATTCAAGAAGATGGGTATTTGGCTCAAACCCTAGTTTTCTATCTACATAGAAAATAAGCGTACTCTCCCAACTATTGGAATTACGTATTCACGTGTTATGAAAGTGTCAACCACCTCACCCATAATAAGACTCCTCTTATTTATAGATGTAGGCAACCCTCCTTAACAATTAAGGAATTGGGTTTTATTTAATTAATTAAATTCTTTTAATTAATTAAGCTCCCTAATCTTATTAGGGATAATTAATTAAACTCTTTTAATTAATTAACCTCCTAATCTTATTAGGAATATATGAGAGTACTTTTATTAATTAATTTCCAAACTCATTTAGGAATTAAATAATAATAATAGTAATAATAATAATAAGACTCCTCTTATTAATTTATATTTAATATTTCTAAAATATTAAATAATAAATATTAAACTATTTAATTTATTCTATCACCATAGATTAAATTAAATATACTTAACTTATTATTACAATTATGCCATTTACTTCTTAAATAATTATTCTTCTTTTATGGTGTGACCTTTTAGGTTCTCCATATTAAATAGGTTGTGAATAAATCAATTAGAACAATTCTAATCTTATTTAAATAAATAAATTAAATTATTAATTTATTTAAATAAATAATATTTATTCTACAATAGGGATAAGCCTCCCTAGCGATCAACGACTTTCCAGATAATATAGATTTCAACATTAATCATAAAAGAACCTTTGAGTAAATAGTTACCGTACAATTCAATCCTTCCACCATACAATGTCCCAATTAAATATAAGACATGGAATTACTATCAAGTCTTATTTTATTTAATTATATGTATTTCGACTCTTAAATGCACAACTCCAAATAATGCAAATTAGAAACTCCTTTCTAATTTCATTCCCCTCGCCAAGGACTATTGGGTTATCATTTATCGAATCACATATGACATTTCTCTTCTTTTACTAGAAGTGGTAGATTCTTTATTGATCATACATTATCTCCATGTACAACTTATTATACCCAAGCATACCATTTGATACACCCTAAGGGTCTTAAGGAATAAGTCAAAGTATAACTCATCATACACAAGATACTATGATGATCTCAAGTCCAAGGATCACTTGTACTACTATCACTACAGAATTTTTATTGACAGCAAGTAAAACTCCATTAGGTATTCCTTAGCGAGCCACGCTCAAATGAACTTATTCTCTAATAAGCACCTACATACTTGCTTTAGTGTCTCCACACAAATGATCATGAGATCAATCATCCTCATCCAATGAGCAAGCAACGTATGTACCAATCAATTTACTAATCAATTTAGTAATCCAACGATTGGGAACTATTTTAGTTTAAGCTTTCTAAGAATTTAGATCTCATTAGAATGACCATCATCATTATTCTAAAAACATTGCTTAAAACTATGGGTTTATCACATATTATAAAACGACATCATGTAGATAAGTAAAAGCCTTTAATAAAATAATACTTTTTATTAATAAATGAATAAGATTGTTACAAAGTATATGCTTTATCATTCAAGCATGATTGGCTTGTGTGCATACTACTTTCACTTCTCCTTAGGTGCTCTTGTTCATTGAAGAAGAAAGATGAGAGTATCGACTTTGTATTGATTATCGGGAGTTGAATCATGTCACCATCAAAAATAGGTACCCATTTCCGCGTAAATGACTGTTTATTGCAAGGGCCAAATTCTTTTCAAAGATTGATTTTCATTTCGGATATATTGAAGATTAGAGCAGATGACTTTTCAAAGGCGGCTTTCGGACATCATGTATTATGAATTCCTAGTCATGTCCTTTGGATTGACTAAAAGCCTTCATGGATATGATAGTATTAAAGGAATATTTGGATCACTTTGTGGTCGTCTTTGTTGATATCCTTATTTATTTCAAAAGCCGTGAAGATCATAAGATTGATCCAAAAGCAAAGTGAATATAAGCTTTATGCCAAGTTGAAGAAATCAGTTACGGGCGAGGAAGTAGCATTCCTTGGGCACGTAGTATCAATCATGGAATATCATTGACCCAAGCAAAGATTGAAGTTATTAAAAGTGGGAGCAACCTAAAGCATAGAAACGGCTTTTCGGTTTATTTGGTTATTATCGGGATCGTGGAAGGATTTTCTCAAATCGCTACTCCATTAACTCGGTGACTCAAAAGCAAAGTTTGGTTGGGCGAGGAATGTGAGAAGAGTTTTCAAGAACTTAAGGACTGTGTTCTCACAATAACATGGGAAAGGATTTATCATAGCTACTGATGCTTGGCAAAGGGTTAGGATGTGTTCTCATGCAACATAGGAAAGTCATAGCCTATGCCTCCTCTGATAACTCGAGAGTATGAGAGAAATTATCTTACTCATGATCTTTGTGAGACCCCGAATTTTATGAAATAAAAGTATTCAATTTTTCTATTTTGATAAATAGTTAAATTAATAAAGGTTTAAAGTTAAGGGTCATATTTGAAATTTTTTTAAAGTAGACAAGTTGTCATAAAATACTCGGTTACTATTCACTCTAGTATTATTCACTCGGGTAATTGGGATACTTTTCATGTCAGAGTACTATTCACGAATTATTATTCACGGGTTACTATTTACCCAAATTACTATTCACTCTAGTATTGTTCACTCGGGTATTTGAGACATTTTTCGTGTCGGAGTACTATTCACGAGTTACTATTCACAGGTTATTATTCACCCAAATTACTATTCACTCTAGTATTGTTCACTCGGGTATTTGGGACACTTTTCGTGTCGGAGTACTATTCACGAGTTACTATTCATGAGTTATAATATTAATGATGAATGTTATTACCAATTGAAGTTGTGTTTGGAGTTGAATTTGGAGGCGGACGTGATATTTGATTAGGAGCGATGAAATTAGTAAAAATAGCCTATAAACACAAAATTTTTGAGATTCACTATTTGGTGAAAAAAGTCAGCAGTTGACTTTTTCGGGAAAAGTCAAACTTCAAAATTTCAAAATTTATCTTTTTGATAAAAATAGTTTCATTATGTTGGAATTATTTGTGTTAGTGAAAATCGACATTTATTTCGATAAAAATTGATGTCTGGAGGTTATATTGACCAATCGGGTATTTAACCGGATAAATGAGCAATTGATTGCTATTACTTCACATCATTATAACTATTTATTCACATGTTATACTATTGATTCACATTCTTGTTACTATTAGGGGAGTTGGTGCAAGATTGATAATACTTGCATGACTAAGTTAAAAATGGAGGTATAGATGAGGTCTTATCTCTATAATTAATTTTATCACATGATTTACTATTGAGTCACATGATTTTACTATTGATTCACATGATTTACTATTAGGGGAGTTGGTGCAAGTTTGATAATACTTGGATGGTGAATTAAAAATGAAATAAAAGTTGGAGGTAGTGTCTTGTAATTTTTGAGCCCAAAAAATGTGCGATTATCGAAACTATGTTTTTCTATAAATAGAAGCTCATTCTTCTTCATTTCTCACCAATACACCAAAGCTTTAGGCGGTTATTATAGAGAGATATTGTAGGGAGAAATTATAGAGAGAAAATCTAAAGAAGAAGAAGATTACTACCTCACTACTCCTTTATCCGGTTTCTTTTACGGTAAGTGGTGTTATTCTTTCTTATTCATGAAGAGAACACTTTTATTCCATCCTCTATTATTACATTGGAATAACTTTTGTATCTGTGACATACCCTATACATAACTTTGTATAAGTGGCATACCACATACTTGGTGAAATCTTTATGTTATTCCATTCTTTATTATTCTGTTGGAATAACCTGTATAAGCGGCATACCCTGTACTTGGTGAAATCCTTATATTATTTCGTCATTTAATATTCTATCGAAATATCCTATCGTTGTGAATTTCACCTGACCTGGTTCCATATTTATTATTTCACATTTATTATTCTGTCGGAATATCCTGGTGGTGTGAATTTCACTAACTTTGGTTCCATAATTATTATTCGCATTTATTATTACATTGAGAATAACACATGCATGCGGTCTCTATCGCATGCATGGTGATGTCTTTTGTAATTCCATTCTTTATTATTTTGTTGGAATAACCTATCGATGTGGATTACCACATGCATGGTGAATGATCCTTTGTATTAATTTCTTATTAAATTGTGGAAATGATCTGTATACGTGGATTACTGCATGGCGGTGAAAATCCATTTGTAGTTTCATATATTCTTTATTATACCCAGTTGGTTAGAGTTTTGACTTCTATACTCCATGAAATTAGTGGAATATCCTTGATATTTGCGCTTCATCCAGTATCTTTTCATGGATCATTTGGTATTTTTGTGAACTGTGATGTTATAAGTGATGTGGTAAAAGTCCTCAGTGGCCTGTAATACATTGATGGATAGTTTTTGATATGATTATGACCAGGGATTATTCGGTATAGTCATGACCATTGATGATTTAATGAATATCCTTGGCCCGTAGTGCAAGGATGATTCGATGATGTGGTTTATTTATTAAGCTGAGTCTTAGCGATAAAAGTTGATGAAAACATTTTTTAAATCATAGAAGATAGTAGGTTTTATTCTCTACTTGACTCTTCTAATGAATTGCTTGATCTGCTGCAGTTAAACTTGATGTCTATTATATTTTATCAGTTTAACATTGTTGAAGACTATTGATAATTTATTACGCATTATCTTAGTCGTAATATTTCTTCTTTGGGCTAGTTGAGCTCACTCTTTCTTTCAATGTTCTCTTGAGAAATAAGAATATATTTGGGACAAGTCGGGGAAAGGAGTGATGGTCGAGGAAGATAGCATTAGTAGTCCTCACTATTACATTAAATAGTGTGACAATAAATGTAATGAGGACTCCTTAAGTATGGATATTATCTAGATGACAATATTCCTATTAGAACTCTCGACTTATGTATTGTCGTATATGTTTACGACATTTGTATAATTAAGTTTGTATTTGTATTTTTGTACCATGTATTTGGCGACTCAAAATGGGTGATGAATACCTAATTTTGGGGGCGTCACGGTTAAATATCGAGCTTAGGGATATGATCACTGGTGAGGTGTGAGACAAGAACTAGAAGGGGGAGGCGGGAAATTCGCCCGCTAGTATGACCTACCTAAGTTTAATTGGTAATTTAATTGGTGGAATTAGGAGTATAGGGATAATATGTGATATGTCAATTAACCCTTGTTTTGTGACAATGTTTGTATTGAGGATGTTGTGAATAGGGCTCGATTATTGGAGCCGCGATAATGAGTCGAAACAACAAAAGGTAACGACCAACAACCGACGATAATAATCATACTAGTGGCAGCGACTATCGAAACAATGATAACCATCGTGGGGAAATTATCATGCCAAGGATGGTAACCACCACTTGATGGTAATCATGGCAAAGATAATAGAAGTGGAAATTACAAGAAGAGAAGGTCATTTAGCCGATTTTGTCGTGCACCAAAGTCAAGTCCAGCTGGGACGGTGGCACCAAAAGCAGATACGGACAAAACAAAGTCGTTGGTTTTAGGAATAACATTTTTCATGACTTCTCAAAAAGCGAGTAAACCGAACAAAGTTAGCATGGGTTAGTTAATTATAAATTATTACGAAGTCTATAACTTATTAGATATCAGTTCTACCCATTCTTTTATCTCTTTTACTTGCGTTCAACGTTTAAATTTGACTCTAGAGAAGTTAGACTTTGACTTATCGGTTGAAACTCCGTTAGGAGAAACCTTCATTTCATGTGTTATCCAAATCTTGGATGAGAGTAACCGTTTTGAATGATATTTCTGTCATTAACAAATTTCTTGACGTATTCTTGAAGACTTCCTAGCCTACTCTAGAGCGTGAAATTAGATTTTGTATTGACCCCAGTACAAAAACCCATTTCTTAAACCCTCAAATATTTCATCAACTAAAAGGATCGGGTTTACGTTGATTATGAGGAGAGTCATAATAAAAGTATTGGATTGATGAAAATCATGGGTATATGAAGTATTAGTAAGTGTTATGAAGAGTTATGTTGGTTATTATGAGAAAACATAAAAGTTTCTTAGAAATCACAAAGGGTTGAAAAATCAGATTTTGGTAAAAACGTAACATGAAATTCAATTGACCATATCTCCTATTATATTTCGAATTTTTGAGTGTGGTCAAGTCCTAGAGTTAAATCTAAGAGTCTTATAACTTATCCAAGTGGAATCCTTTGGAAAAAGTGTTATAGATTTTAGTGTGGACTGATTTTAACAAATGAGGCAAAATTTATAAAAAGCAAGAAAAAAGCTCTTGTCCAAATTTTTAAAAGGGCATTTTCGTCCACTTAATTTATGAGAAAAATTCTGTCCTTTTGTGAAATGAAAGTATATGGTATAAGGTAACTCCTGTCCAAAAATGAGCTCATTACGACTTAAAATGAGCAAGTTATGACCATTTCAATATTTAGTTTTTACGACGAAAAACGTTATAGCTGAGTTCTATAACTCAGATGACCATGAAATTTAAACCTGGAAGCTCACATTAACATGTGTAAGATCCTTCCAAGATTTGGGAATTTTTGGAGTTAAACTTGAGGTAGCTAATTTCTTAAGGAATTAATTAGAAATTGATTTTTGAAAAATAGTAAATTAATTTTAAAAATTCCGAGAAAAATATATTTTCATTATGGGGCTATATTATGCTAAATCCCAGAAAAGAAATATTTTTAGAACTGATTTGATATTTTTCATGAAAATGATCTAGTTATGAGTAAATGAGTTAGATATGTTATGTGAAGTAACAAAATTGGAAAATAGGATTTTATGGCTAGAGAATCCTATATAGAGTATATGCATATTTTTTTGATGAGGGATTTGATCATTGGTGATAATATCTTATGAGTATGGCAGTTTTGAATGATTAAATGCATTATATGGTAAAGCGTAAACAATTGAAATAAATTGTTTATAAGTTTAAGAAGTGATTAAAATATTGTTATAATATTAATGATATTAGATTATGAGATTATTAAGTGATTGATAACATTGGGATATTCATGAACTCTGGATAAATTATATTATAAATGTTTAAGATTTATCCTTTATCTCATTTGATTGATTCTTTATATCATTATACTCATTGCTTATATTGTGTTGAAAGTCATACATGGCTTACGTGCATAGATGGACTTGGTATGATTACGACCGAGGTTATTCGGTATAATCATGGTAGTAATTGAAAAAACACGATTATCTTTGTACGTAGTGCATGGATAATTCGTGGTCGTGATACTAAAGAATATCCTTGGCACGTAGTGCGGGGATAATTCGACGATGTGGATTAATTATTGAGCTGAGTCTCAGCAATGAAATATTAATTCATGGATGTGTTCAAAGTCATATGTGGTTTACGAGCATAGATGGACTTGGTATGATTATGACCAGGGATTTTTCGGTATAATCATGACCGTAATTGAAAACACGATTATCTTTGGCACGTAGTGCATGGATAATTCGTGGTCGTGATACTAAAGAATATCCTTGGCACGTAGTGCGGGGATGATTTGATGATGTGGATTAATTATTGGTGAGTCTCGATAATGAAATATTAATTCATGGATGTGTTCAAAAAGTAAATACGTGGCTTACGTGCATAGATGGACTTGGTATGATTATGACCAAGAATTGTTCGGTATAATCATAACCGTAATTGAAAACACGATTATCCTTGGCCCGTAGTGCATGGATAATTCTTGGTCGTGATACTATTAAGCAGAGTCTCAACATTATTGGTTTTACAGTTGTATATCTTTGGCCTATAGTGCAAAGATGAATTGTTAATGAATATCTTTGGCCGGATTGCAAAGATAAATTTAATGTTTTCAACGATAAAGGTATTCAAGGTAGTCTCATCTCTTCAAATACTAGTAGAATGCGTCACGTAAATTTCGAGGTGAAATTTCATAAGGAGGGAGATTGTGAGACCGAATTTTATGAAATAAAAGTATTCAATTTTTCTATTTTGATAATTAGTTAAATTAATAAAAGTTTAAAGTTAAGGGTCATATTTGAAATTTTTTTAAAGTAGACAAGTTGTCATAAAATACTCGGTTACTATTCACTCTAGTATTATTCACTCGGGTAATTGGGATACTTTTCATGTCGATCTTATTCACAAATTACTATTCACGGGTTCTATTCACCCAAATTACTATTATTCACTCTAGTATTGTTGTTCACTCGGGTATTTGAGACACTTTTAGGTGTCATAGTACTATTCACGAGTTATTATTCACGAGTCTTATTCACCCAAATTACTATTCACTCTAGTATTGTTCACTCGGGTATTTGGGACACTTTTAGGTGTAGAATACTATTCACGAGTTCTTATTCATGAGTTATAATATTAATGATGAATGTTATTAACAATTGAAGTTGTGTTAGGAGTTGAATTTGGAGGCTTGGACGTGATATTTGATTAGGAATGATGAAATTAGTAAAAATAGCCTAGAAACACAAAATTTTCCGAGATTCACTATTTGGTGAAAAAGTCAGCAGTTGACTTTTTAGGGAAAAAATCAAACTTGAAATTTCAAAATTTATATTTTTGATAAAAATAGTTTCATTATGTTGGAATTATTTGTGTTAGTGAAAATCGACATTTATTTCGATAAAATTGATGTACGGAGGTTATATTAACTTGATCGAATTATTTAACGGGATAAATGAGAAATTGATTGTTATTATTTCACATGATTATAACTATTTATTAGGATGTTATACTATTGATTCACATTCTTGTTACTATTAGGGGAGTTGGTGCAATATTGATAATACTTGCATGACTAAGTTAAAAATGGAGGTATAGATGGAAGTCTTATATTGTAATTAATTTTATCACATGATTTACTATTGAGTCACATGATTTTACTATTGATTCACATGATTTACTATTAGGGGAGTTGGTGAAAGTTTGATAATACTTGGATGGTGAATTAAAAATGAAATAAAAGTTGGAGGTATTGTCTTTATAATTTTAGGAGCCCCAAAGCGTGCGATTATCGAAACTATATTTTTCTATAAATAGAAGCTCATTCTTCTTCATTTCTCACCAATTCACAAAAGCTTTAGGCGGTTATTATAAAGAGATATTGTAGGGAGAAATTATAGAGAAAATCTAAAGAAGAGAGAAGATTACTACCTCCACTACTACTCCTTTATCCGGTTTCTTTTTACGGTAAGGGTGTTATTCTTTTCGTATTCATTAAGAGAACTTACATTATTCCATCCTCTATTATTACATTGGAATAACTTTTGTATCTGTGACATACCTATACATAACTTTGTATAAGCGGCGTACCACATACTTGGTGAAATCCTTATGTTATTCCATTCTTTATTATTACATTAGAATAACTTTGTATCTGTGGCATACCTATACATAACTTTGTATAAGCGGCATACCACATACTTGGTGAAATCCTTATATTATTCCGTCATTTAATATTCTGTCGGAATATCCTATCAGTGTGAATTTCACCTGACCTGGTTCCATATTTATTATTTCACATTTATTATTCTGTCGGAATATCCTATCGGTGTGAATTTCACCTGACCTGGTTCCATATTTATTATTAGCATTTATTATTACATTGAGAATAACACATGCATGCGGTCTCTATCGCATGCATGGTGATGTCTTTTGTTATTCCATTCTTTATTATTTTGTTGGAATAACTTGTCGATGTGGATTACCACATGCATGGTGAATGATCCTTTGTATTCATTCCTTATTAAATTGTGAAAATGATCTGTATACGTGGATTACTGCATGGCGGTGAAAATCCATTTGTAGTTTCATATATTCTTTATTATACTCAATTGGTTAGAGTTTTGACTTTTATACTCCATGAAATTAGTGGAATATCCTTGATATTTGCGCTTCATCTAGTATCTTTTCATGGATCATTTGGTATAATCGTATTTGTGATGTTATAAGTGATGTGGTAAAAGTCCTCGGTGGCTTTGTAATACATTGATGGGCAGGTTTTGATATGATTATGACCGAGGATTATTCGGTATAGTCATGATGAGTAGTTGATGATTTAATGAATATCATTGGCGCGTAGTCTGAGGATGATTCGATGATGTGGTTTATTTATTAAAATTTGAGTCTTAGCGATAAAAGTTGATGAAAACATTTTTAAATCATAGAAGATAGTAGGTTTTATTCTCTACTTGACTCTTCTAATGAATTGCTTGATCGGCTATGATTAAACTTGATGTCTATTATATTTTATCGGTTTAACATTGTTGAAGACTATTGATAATTTATTACGCATTATCTTAGTCATAATATTTCTTCTTGGGCTAGTTGAGCTCACCCTTTCTTTCAATGTTCTCTTGAAATGAGAATATAAATTTGGGGACGAGTCGGGGAAAGGGTGATGGTCGAGGAAGATAGCATTAGTAGTCCTCACTATTACATTAAATAGTGTGACAATAAATGTAATGAGGACTCCTTGAGTATGGATATTGTCTAGATGACAATATTCTATTAGAACTCTCGGTTTATGTATTGTCGTATGTTACACGACATTTGTATAATTAAGTTTGTATTTGTATTTTGTACCATGTATTTGGCGACTCAAAATGGGTGATGAATACCTAATTTTGGGGGTGTCACAATCTAGAGTTAGCGCATTTGTTGTCTTCGCACTAAAGATTTGAAGGCATTACTTGTATGGGGAGAAAGTGGAGATCTTCTACGGATCATAAAAGCCTCAAATATTTCTTCACTCAAAAGGAACTCAACATCGCGACAACGACATTGGCTTGAATTGTTGAAAGATTATGATCATACCATCTGGAAAAGTGAGCGTGGTGGTGGCGCATTGAGTAGAAGATCATATGCGAATGCAGTGCGATATTGTCAATCAAAGGCCCATTTTGTGTGACTTGCAAAGAATGGAGATAGAGATAAAGACTCGAGGGACCCATGTGATGATGGCGAATATCTGAGTAGAAGCCGACTTTAATTGATAAAGTTAAAATTTGCTCGAACTCTGAGACCTAGAGGTGATCGTATGAGGAAGAAAGTACAAGAAGGTGCTATCTGAGGAAGCAAGAATCGATGATGAAGGAATACTTGAGTCAACTCCGGACTTTGTGTTCCTAACGATCACGAGTTAAAGTATAAAATCATGATGGGGGCTGCACACTGCCGTTTGCAATCCATCAGGGGAGTACAAAATGTATCGTGATCTTCGTCATACATTTTGGTGGAGCAATATGAAGAGAGATAGATATTTGTTTATCTCAAGGTGTCTAACTTGTCAGCGAGTCGGCGGAACATCAAGTACCAAAATGTGGCGCCCTAAAATAGGTATACATCACCCATTACGAGTTGTCAAATACATGATGCAGAAACAACTACAACTTTATTAATACAATATAAAAGCTGTGAGTTTAAATACAAATATTGTCTTCTAGACAATATCCACAACCAAATAAGTCCTCATTATAATTATTGAAACTTTATTTTACAAAAATGGTGAGGACTAGTAAGACAACTTTCTAGAACCATCATTCCACACCCAGGCTACGTACTCTTTACATTCTCGCCTCACGAGAAGAAAAATGGAACAACAAGGAAAAGGGTGAGCTCAACTAGCCCAGTAAAGAATGTTATGACTAAGATAATATAGAACAAATTATCGTTAGTCCTCAACGAGGAAAAAATCGATAGAATACAATAGACAACAAATTTGAGATCAATATTCGCATGACGGAAAATAATAATTCATAGAATAGTTACGTAGAGAATGAAATCTACTAGTATCTATGAATTTAAAGTCCATCATCAATATTTTATCCTGTAACATCAATCGATATACATCTTAAATCAAATATTCATCTTTGCACTCTGGTCAAAGATATTCATCGATTAGTCATATTCATCTCAACACTTGTTCATCTTTGCACTTTCGGGCCACGAGATATTCATAAGAAAATCAACCATCTTTGCATTCTGGGCCAAAGATATTTAGTAACATCATCATTTTAGGGTGAGGATGATGAAAATATTTTAAAAAAGCGAATCCGGTGAAACAAAAGACAAGGATTAAGGATTAAGGATTAAGTAATTCGGTTTATCCATGTCCAAAAATACCTCAACAATAATCATAGTGGACAAAAATTTGAGAATGATCAAAACATGGATACAAAAAAAGCTAGTATCCATAATAGATATTTTGGACAAAAACAAAAATTTAATACTTTTTTACGTGGATAGTCTTAGTGGATTAGTGAATAGTATCCATAAGTATCGTGAATAGTCTATGGATAGTATCGTGAATAGTAATCCAGTAGCACCAAAAGTTCAAATTTGATAAAAGTTCAACTAATATTTTGCCATAATGATATTGAAGAAATAATATCATTTACAAAAAAATAACATCCCTTACCTCGAAAAGGCATATTACTTATTTGAAAAGCGGGTATCTTCTTTGAAGGAACTTGCAGATATAGCAACACTCAAAGTCTTAAAATACTCACAAGAATAAACTCGATAAATATAGAGAGAGAGAGAAAACTTTAGTTTACGGTGTGATTTTAATTCTAACCTAAGCACCCTATTTATAGGAAAATATTTAGAACACCAAAGAAGATTAATTTAATATTATTATTATTTTTTCCACAACTTCCTACGCACCAAGAATCTGAATTGACCCATTCACACACATGTGAAACACATCATAATAAAAAAAAACGTTTTTGTTATTTAAAATATTTTAAACTTCAAAAATTAATTATTTGAGACTTGAACTTCAATAATTCATAATAAATAGCCCTTTTGTCAAAAAAAAATTGAAACTCACATCTTTTCCATAGGAAATCCCATTATCTACAACTGCGAGAAGAAAGTTTTCCAAATTCAAGCAGAAATTGACGAAATCCATAAGCGGGTGATTTTACAATTTATAATCAAATTTCGGTCAAAAAATGGGGTCCACTGGACATGAAAAACACGTTTTAAATATTTTTGGTAACAAAATACTCATCCTTCTCATATACTCATATATCCCACATTCATTGTAAAAATATCACCATTATTTTATTACTAAAATATAATAATATATTTAAATGAATTATTTTATCTGAAAAAGATAAAATATTAATTTTCAACAATTGTTACATTAAAAAATTTTCTCCATCTATATCCACATAAAATCAATATTTTCCTCATCATAAAAATCAATAATTAATTATTCACAAATAATATTACGAGAATCACATTCTTGTGACAGGCGGTTCCGGGAAGAGGGGCTTTCGATAAGGATTTCTCCTTACTGGCGCACAATTAGATGACCTAACCTCTCCTTGACAGAACTTTCTAGACATTGCCAATAATGTTATCTAATAATATGAATTATTGCTCCGATAATAAAAAATATTGTGCAGTGACAATTATTAAAACAACAGTAATATAAAATATCGTATGACAATTATTGAATCGATAAAATAAAATATTGAGCGATAACTCTTTGTAACAATTATTGAGAGTAGTGCCTTCTTACGTAAGGATCAATAATTCAAAATATTGTGCAATCTGGTGTCTTCTTTGTGCAACAACAGCGTATTCTTTGTATTTTAACCACCGGTAATCAGCGGTGTTAGCAGTAACAACTATCTTAGTTATTTATAAACAACTTATATTTGTCGTTTTCTTCATCCGATTGCTTTACGTTATGGGGCCCACACAAGGCTACTGCAAGTAAATGCGAATATTCCCAAGACGGTGAAGAATATTCTACGACCAAACGAATATTCCCAAACAGCGGTAATATTTTATAACCACTTGCGCATTTCACCCATAATTAACCACATTAATCAAATTAACCCTTCTTATTGCAAATAATAAATAGAGAAATTTCATTTTATTAATAAAAAGTCGGGGTCTTACAACCTCCCTCCTTATGAAATTTCATCCTCGAAATTGGCGTCACGTACACAGTGTTTGAAAAGGTGAGGTACCTCGCTTTCATTTACATTTCCAACTCCCGGTCATTTCCTCTATAGTATGGTTCCTCCACAAAACTTTAACTTGTGGTATGACCTTCCGTCGTAGGACATGCTCCTTCTATCAAGATCTTGGCGGTACCTCCTCCAAATGCGTTAAGTCTTACGCTATCTCGTCCGATTCTAACTTCGATAGCGTGATTCGGGTTTTTCACATATTCTGAAGCACGAGATATATGAAAAACATTATGAACATAAGACATGCATGGAGGTAGCAGCTAGTCTATAAGCCACATTTCCTACTCGATCGAGAATGCGAAATGGACCGATAAATCGTGGATTGAGCTTTCCTCTCTTCCCAAACCTTGTAACTCCTTTCTATGGAGCAACACACAACAATACATGATCCCCAATACTAAATTCCCGTCCTTTCGATAAAGATCCGCATAACTCTTTTTTCGATCGATCTGTCTTTGTTTGTATATCGTTGTCGAATCATTTGAATCTTTAAAGTGGTTTATCTCGTACCAACTCGGGTCCCAACAATGTTGCTTCACCCACCTCATCCCAACATATTGGAAGCGACACTTTCGTCCATCTGATGCTTCAAATGGAGCCACACCTATACTTGCACGATAAGCTTTGTTGTTGTAGGAGAATTCTACCGATGGTAAATACTTATCTCAACTCCTTTGAAGTCTAGGACACGAGTCTTAATAGATCTTGAAGAGTTTGAATAGTCCTCTCACGATTGTCGTCTGGTTTGAGGATGGTATGCGAACTAAATCATAAATCCGTGCCCATAGCTTTTTGCAAGCTAACCCAAAATCTTGAAGTGAATCTTGGGTCACGATCCAAAACTATGGATCTTGGCATGCCATACAACCTCATAATCTCATTCACGTACATACTAGCAAGGCGTTAAAGGGAATAAGTCTCCGTATTGGAAAGAAATGAAGCGATTTGGTTAATCTATCAATATTAACCCAAATAGCATTGATGCCTTGAAATAGTAGGAAGACAAAATGTGAAATCCATGGTAATGTGTTTCCACTTCCATTTTGGAATCTCAAGTGGTTGATGGACCCTTTGGCACTTGATGCTCCGCCTTTTACGTTGACAAGTTAAACACGTTGAGATAAACTTTGCAATCTCTCTCTTCATATTGTTCCACCAAAATGTATGTCGAAGATCACGATACATTTTGGTACTTCCAGGATGGATCGCAAATGGTGTATTGTGTGCTTCCATCATGATCTTGTACTTCAAATCAGAATCGTTAGGAACACAAAGTCTGGAGTGAACTCGAAGTATTCCTTCTTCATCGATTCTTGCCTCTGGGATAACACCTTCTTGTACTTTCTTCTTCATACGCATCAGCTCCAGATTGTGTGGCTTGAGCAACTTTAACTTTTTCGATTAAAGTTGGTTCTATACGTATACTTGACATCATTGCATGGGTCCCCGGAGTCTTGAATTCTATCTTCATCTTTTGTAAATCACACAAAATGGGCCTTTGTGTTGACAACATCTTACTCGTTCCGCATATGATCTTCTTTAATCGTCATTTCTAGCGTTTGCTTTTCGAGGATGGTATTGAATAGTGTGGTCGTAATCTTTCAACAACTCGAGCCAGCGTCGTTGCGCATGTTGAGTTCCTTTTGAGTGAAGAAATATTTGAGGCTTTTATGGTAGAATATATCTCCACTTTCTCCTATATAGATAGTGCCTCCAAATCTTTAAGCAGAGCTTATTGCTGCATGACTCTAGATCATGAATAGGATAATTCCTCTCATATTCTTTAAGTTGTCGCGGGGCATAGGCTATGACTTTCCCATGTTGCATGAGAACACATCTAACCCTTTGCACGAAGCATCATTTGTAAATAACAAATCCATCCCGAACGAGGACGGTATTGTGAGAACGGTGACAAAATGAGTCTCCTCTTAAGCTCTTGGAAACTCTTCTCGCATTCTTTGCTCCGAAGCGAATTTTGTATCCTTAGAGTTAATTTGAGTTAATGGAGTAGAGATTTGAAAACCCTTCCACGAATCTCGATAATAACCGGCTAAGCCCAAAAAGCTCGTACTTGGTCATAGTCTTGGTTGCTCCCAACTTTATATTGCTTTGATCTTACTTTGATCGATAGATACTCCATGTTTTGACACCACGTGCCCAAGGAATGCTACTTCTTCAAGAGCAAAATTCGCATTTCTTCAACTTAGCATAAAGCTTGTTTTCACGAAGCCTTTAGAGTACCGACTTCAAATGGTGCTCATGATCTTCTGACTTTTGGAATATATGAAGATGTCATGATAAAAAACAACATGACAGGTGATCAAATAATCCTTAAATACTCGGTTCATCATATCCATGAAAGCCGTAGGAGCATTAGTTAATCAAAAGTTCTAATCTTGATTTGATGATATCGAGCGAAGATCGATCTTTGAAAAGAATTGTGCTCCTTGCAATTTGGTCAAACATGTCATCAAATACGAGGTAGCGGATATGTAAGACCCCAACTTTTTATAAATAAAGATTTAATTTCTCTAATTATCATTTTGAAATAGTAAGGGTTGATTTGATTAATGTGGTTAGTTATGGGTAAAATCATAAATATTTCAAATAAGCAAGTAGTTATAAAATATTCATTGTTGTCGGGGAATATTCGTTTGGTCGTGGAATATTAAATCTTTGTCGGGGAATATTAAATGCGACAGTATGAATATGTGTGAGCCCATGCTTGAAGCGATTGGTGGAAGAAAATGACAAGAATAAGTTGTTATTCTGGTCAATCTTTGTTGGAATACCGGTGGTTAAAACACGATGTCTGGCGTTGTTGCCGCGTAGCTGCGGTATTGCACCAATTATTGATTCTTACGTGAAGGCACTACTTCGATAATTATTCTGATGAATTCTTTATTGATATTTTATTTTATTGATTCAATAATTCTTTGCGTTGATATTTTATATTCTTTGTTGTTTGATAATTGTCACTACGGTATTTTCCATTATCAGACAATAATTCATATTATCTGAATAATATTATTAGAAAACATTATTGGCGATGTATAGAAAGTTACATCTAAGGAGAGGTTTGGTCACTAATTGCGGCTTTGATGAGGAGAAATCTTTATTGGAAAGCCCCTCTTTCTTGGGAGCGCACTGGTTGTCAATAATGTGATTACATAATATTATTTATGAATAATTAATTATTGATATATATGATGAGAAAATATTGATTTTATGAGGATATAGATGGAGAAAATTTTAATGTGACAATTGTTGAAAATTAATATTTTATCTTTTACGATAAAATAATTCTTTTAAATATATTATTTTTTTACAATGAATGTGGGATATATATATATATGAGTATATGAGGAGGAAGAGTATTTTGTGGCATTAAATATTTAACACATGTTTTGTGTGTTGGTGGACACAATTATTGATAGAAATTTGATTATAGCTGTAAAATCGCTTGGTTTGTGGATTTGGTCGATTTACATTTGGAATTTGGGAAAACTTTCTTACGCAAAGTTGTAGAAATTGAATTTCCTATAAAAACTCGTGAGATTCAAATTTTTTGATAAAAGAACTATTTATTGTGAATTATTGAAGTTTTGATTATATCGGTGTGAATTGATTTTTGGAGTTTAAATTATTTTTGTTAGAAAAACGTTTTTTTATTTTTTTTGGACATCATTAACATGTGTGGAAATGGTGTTTTTGACCAAAAGGTGGGCTAAGGAAAATTTGTATAATTATATTAATATTATATTCAATTTTACGCTTTGGTGTTCTAAGTAATTTTCTATAAATAGGGTCTTGGGTTAAAATTAAAAATCACACGAAGCTGAAGTTTCTCTCTATTTCTCTCTCGATATATTGGCGTATTCTTGTGAGTATACTTTGAGTGTTGTTATCTACGGTGAAAGTTCAAGTCATAGCCTATAGTAGGTGTTTTGACTAAATCTTGTCTTTGTGAGGTAAGGGATGTTATTTTCTTTCGTAAATGATATTATTTCTTGATATCATTATCTTGAAATATTGGTTGGAACTTTTTATCAAATTTGGAACTTTTTTATGTGGAGTTACTATTCATGATTACTATTCACGAGTTCTATTCACAGTACTATTCACGAAGCGTGATGTGATGATTTTTTGAAATTTCTATCTTTTGGTGTCGGAGATTCTTATTCACGTATCGGCACTATTCACATATCGACTTTATTCATAGAAAAATGAAATTTCTTCTTTTTGTCCAAAATATCTATTCTGGATACTAGCTTTGATTGTATCCATGTTTTGATCATTCTTGAATTTTACCCCACTCTGGTTGGTTATGAAGTATTTTTGAATGGGAATTGTTTAAAATGTGAATACTTAATATTTGTTCTTTTGCTTCACTGGATTCGTTTTCTTTAAAATATTTTTTATCATCCTCGGTCCTAAATGATGAATGAATATTTCAAAGATGAATGATTTCTTGATGAATATCTTTGGCCGTAGTCTGAAGATGAGCAGTGTTTAGATGAACATGATAGGTGATGAATATCTTTGGCTTGTAGTGCAAGGATGAATATTTGATTCAAGATGAATATTGATTGATGTTCTGGGGATAAAATAATGATGATGAATTTATTAAATTCATAGATATTAGTAGATTTCATCCTCTACGTAACTCTTACATGAATTATTATTTTCATTGTGAATATTGATATAAAACTTGTTGTTTAATGTATTCTCTCAGATTTTTCCCTGTTGAAGACTAACGATAATTTGTTATATATTATCTTAGTCATAATATTCTTTACTGGGCTAATTGAGCTCACCGTTTTCATTTTTGTTCCATTTTTCTTCTCAGGAGGCGAGAATGTAGCGAGTACTAGTCGGGGTATGGAATGAAGGTTTTAGAGAGTTGTTTAGTAGTCCTCACCATTTTGTAAAATAATGTATCAATAATTATGATGGGGATTTATTTGCGTGTGGATATTGTCTAGATGGCAATATCGTATTTAAACTCTGTTTATATGTTGTAATAATAAAGTTGTAGTTATTTACATACCATGTATATTGACAACTTCGGAATGGGTGATGTATACCTATTTTTGGGGGTGTCACGGTTGGTATCGAGCTTAGGGATATGATCTCTGGCGGAGATCGGGGAATAGTACTAGGAGGGAGGCAGAGTAATCACCCGTTAGTATGTCATACTAAGCTTATTTGTTAGTTAGTCGAGTATATAAGGATATTATGTGATATATTGATTTCCTTAATTAACCCTTGTTTTATGCGATATTTGAGAATGTCGATTGAGAATATTATGATGGAAATGAGGGCCAAGTAGGAACCGGTACTCTCACCAGCGAGGAGGAGAGCGTGCAGTGAGGTGGAAATGTTCCTCCTGTGAACAACACACTGAGGCGAGATGATGAGCGAGGGGATGTTTAGAAGCTTTTTTTGAGTTCATGCAAAATCGGACGAGGAGACTCGTGTTCAAAATCTGAGGAGGAAATGATAGCAATTCACGGGTTATCACTGACGAAGTAGTTGAAAGTTGGGACCACGAATTTAAGGAAAGCGGATCCGATCATGGTGGAAACATGGGTCAAACAAATTACCAAGATATTCGATGTCTTGGGATGCGGAGAACGAAGGTTCCATTCATACCTTTATGTTCGTGGCGAAGGCGGACTCTTGGTGGGAGTCGTGTGAAGCGGATGACTGCTTTGTACTTAGCATGTCTTGGGAAGCGTTTGAAACTTTTCAATGAAAAATACTTTCTGAAAGTGTTAGTCATATGAAGGAAGTGGAGTTTATTAGGCTGGGCGAGAATAACATGGCGGTGTCCCGATCTGGCGAAGTTCGCGAGTTATCGAGTTTGCACCTCATTTGGTGGAGAATGAGAGCGTATGTAGCGGATGTTTACGAGAGGTTTGAAACGGCATCGTCGATATCTCATTTCTCATAAATTTTCTCTCTATTAGGATGTTGTAAGCAGGGCTCAATTATTTGAGGCGAGATAATGAAATACAGTCAGCAGGGGACCACAACCCGAGGATCATCTGGGGATAGCGATCGACAAAACAACGATAACCGGTGGAGAAAGAAAAAGATGGACAAAAATGGTAACCACTCTGGTGGTAATCATAGCCATGAAAATAGAAGAAGCGAGTCGGGAGGAGATTTTAAAAAGAGGAGATTTAACAACGACCATGTGAAGGCAGCAATCTGCGGTACAATTTGGTTCTAAGGGAGGAGAAGCGACCACCGGTCGTATCTATAAATCACTGGGAAGAGGACATATCGGTCAAGCGCCCTAGCAGTTCAAGGTATGCTATAATTGTGGAAAGGAAGGACATATATCGAGATTATGCAGTGGCGAAACCAGTCCCGTGGGGATGGTGACTCAAAAAACATCCCGAGAAAAGTCAAAGTCAGCGGTTCTGGAAGGCGTTTGTTGTGTGGTCAAGTCAAAATGTGAGGAACCAAGCGAAGTGATCGCGGGTAAGCTATTTATAAATTCTTGCGAAGTTTATACCTTACTTGATCTTGGTGCTACCCATTCTTTTTCTCTCTCTTGCTTGCGCTCAGCGTTTGAACTTGACTACGGAGAAATTAGACTTTGACCTATCTGTGGAACTCAGTTATGGAGAAACTTTCATTACATCCATTGTTTAGAAATCTTGCTTGATTCAAGTTGGCACCATCACATTACACATTGATCTTATCTCTTTAAAGATACTTTGCTTTTGATGTGATTTTGGGGTTTGATTGGTTAACTACTCATCATGCCAAAATTGATTGCTTTCGTAAGGTTGTTAGTTTTTATATCCTAAGCAACTTTGTTATTTGAATTCAAACAACAAACCATTGAAGTCAAAAACTTTCATATCAAGCTATAAAGTCATTCGTTTATTGAAAAGCGGATGTCAAGTTTTCTTAGCCCATGTTATGGATTTGAATAAAGACACGTCGATTTGAATAATATTCTTGTTGTTATTGACTTTCTAGCGTATTTCTGAAGAATTTCTTGGCTTACTCCCAAAGTGTGATATTAAATTTTGTATCGACTTTGAACTCGGTACAAAATCCATTTCTAAAATCTCATGGCTCTATTAAACTTGAGAGTTAAAATTCAACTATAAATTTGGTACGAGCCTTTATCTGGTGACTTCCTTTGTGGAATACTGCAGAAGCGGACTCTCTCGTGGGGGGCGCCATATTTGTCTTGGTAGTAAAGCGATAGGTGTCATTGTGGCGTCTTATCAAGTTGGGATATGAGTCAGATTGAGAGCAACCTAAGTCGATAATCGAAATACATAGCTTTACTATGCTTATTTGGTTATTATCGAAGATTTTGTGGAAAGATTTTCTCGAATCGCTACTCCATTATGCTTATGGTGACTCGTAGAGATACAAAATTCGAATGGAGCAAGGAATGTGGAAAGAGCTTGAAGAACTCAATAGGAGACTCATTTGGCACATGTTACGACAATACCATCTGGAAAAGCGAGCGTGGTGGTGGCGTGTTGAGTAAAAGATCGTATCTAGTCTGAGTGCGATATTGTCAAAGACTCATTTTGTATAACTTACAAATATTAGAGATGGAGATGAAAACTCTAGGTACCCACGTGATGATATCTGAGTATAATCGACTTTTATCGATAAAGTTAAAATGGCTCGGCTACTACACGGGGTGATGAATATGAAGAAGGAGGTGCGAAGTTGTTATTCAAAAGCGAGAAATGGCGATGTGAGGAAAGCTCAAACCTTTGATTTATTGGTTTATTTGAAATCCTCGTCGAGTAGGAGCTATGGCCTATAGACTCGTTTTACTGCCAAGTATGTATGGCGTGTTCATAGCGTTTTTCACGTATCGATGTTACGTAAATATGTGGATGACCGAACCACATTATTGAGTTAGAGAACGAACGAGATAATAGAAGACTTAGCGTATAAAGAGGTACTGTCAAGATTTTGGATAGGAAGGGCATATCCTACATACGAAGGTTATACCACAAGTTAATGTTTTGTGGAGAAACCCATCTTTATTGAAGAAATGACACGGGAGTTGGGAAGCGAAATGAAAGCGAGGTATCCTCATCTTTTGAAACACACCGAATCGTCGTCAATTTCGAGGATGAAATTTTATAAGGAGGGAGGTTGTAAGACCCCAACTTTTTATAAATAAAGATTTAATTTCTCTAATTATCATTTTGAAATAGTAAGGGTTGATTTGATTAATGTGGTTAGTTATGGGTAAAATCATAAATATTTCAAATAAGCAAGTAGTTATAAAATATTCATTGTTGTGGGGAATATTCGTTTGGTGGTGGAATATTAAATCTACTATCGAGGAATATTAAATGCAAGCCAGTAGCTTGACCATGTATGAGCCCCCATGCGCGGAAGCGATTGGAGGAAGAAAATGCAAGAATAAGTTATTTATTCTGGTCAATCTTTGTTGGAATACCCGGTGGTTAAAACACGATGTCTGGCGTTGTTGCCGCGATGGCTGCGGTATTGCACCAATTATTGATTCTTACGTGAAGGCCTACTCGATAATTATTCTGATGAATTCTTTATTCGATATTTTATTTTATTGATTCAATAATTCTTTGCGTTGATATTTTATATTCTTTGTTGTTTCAATAATTGTCACTACGGTATTTTCCATTATCAGACAATAATTCATATTATCTGAATAATATTATTAGAAAACATTATTGGCGATGTCTAGAAAGTTACATCTAAGGAGAGGTTTGGTCACTAATTGCTTGCGATGAGGAGAAATCTTTATTGGAAAGCCCCTCTTTCTTGGGAGCTGCACTGGTTGTCAATAATGTGATTACGTAATATTATTTATGAATAATTAATTATTGATATATGATGAGAGAAAATATTGATTTTATGAGGATATAGATGGAGGAAAATTTTAATGTGACAATTGTTGAAAATTAATATTTTATCTTTTTACGATAAAATAATTCTTTTAAATATATTATTTTACAATGAATGTGGGATATATGAGTATATGACGAGGAAGAGTATTTTGTGGCATTAAATATTTAACACATGTTTTGTGTGTTGGTGGACACAATTATTTATCGAAATTTGATTATAGCCTGTAAAATCGCCCGTTTGTGGATTTCGGTCAATTTTTATTTGGAATTTGGAAAAACGTTCTTCTGTAAGGTTGTAGAGAATTGAATTTCCTATAGAAACTCAAGAGATTAAAATTTTCTGATAAAAGAACTATTTATTGTGAATTATTGAAGTTTCGGTATATCGGGTGTGAATTGATTTTTGGAGTTTAAATTATTTTTGTTAGAAAAACGTTTTTTGTATTTTTTGGACATCATTAACATGTGTGGCTGGTGGTGTTTTTGACCAAAAAGGTGGGCTAAGGAAAATTTGTATAATTATATTAATATTATATTCAATTTTACGCTTTGGTGTTCTAGCGATTTTCTATAAATAGGGTCTTAGGTTAAAATTGAAAATCACACGAGCTGAAGTTTTCTCTCTATTTCTCTCTCGATATATTGATTGTATTCTTGTGAGTATACTTTGAGTGTTGTTATCTACGGTGCAAGTTCAAGTCATAGCCTATAATAGGTGTTTTGACTAAATCTTGTCTTTGTGAGGTAAGGGATGTTATTTTCTTCGTAAATGATATTATTTCTTTGATATCATTATCTTAGAAATATTAGTTGGAACTTTTTATCAAATTTGGAACTTTTTATGTTGGAGTTACTATTCATGAGTTACTATTAATGAGTTCTATTACGAGTTACTACGAGTACTATTCACGAAGCGTGATGATGTTTTTGTGAAATTTCTATCTTTTGGTGTTGGAGTTACTATTCACGTATCGGCACTATTCACATATATCTGACCTTTATTCACGAAATCGGCACTTTATTCATAGAAAAATGAAATTTCTTCTTTTTGTCCAAAATATCTATTACGGATACTAGCTTTGATTGTATCCATGTTTTGATCATTCTTGAATTTTACCCCACTACGGTTGGTTATGAAGTATTTTTGAATGGGAATTGTTTAAAGTGCGAATCCTTAATATTTGTTCTTTTGCTTCATTG
Organism: Panax ginseng; assembly: GCA_020205605.1. NCBI lineage: Eukaryota > Viridiplantae > Streptophyta > Magnoliopsida > Apiales > Araliaceae > Panax > Panax ginseng. Next base: position 156,623,828 of record CM035132.1, read on the forward strand.
GATTCGTTTTCTTTAGAATATTTTTTTTATCATCCTCAGTCCTAAATGATGAATGATTTCTTGATGAATATCTTTGGGTAGTAGTGAAAAGATGAGCAGTGTTTAGATGAACATGTTTGATGAACATGATGAATATCTTTGGCTTTTGTAGTGCGAGGATGAATATTTGATTCAAGATGAATATTGATTGATATTCTGAGGGATAAAATAATGATGATGAATTTATTAAATTCATAGATATTAGTAGATTTCATCCTCTCGTAACTCTTCTATGAATTATTATTTTCATTTGCGAATATTGATATAAAACTTGTTGTTTAATGTATTCTCTCAGATTTTTCCCTGTTGAAGACTAACGATAATTTGTTATATATTATCTTAGTCATAATATTCTTTACTGGGCTAGTTGAGCTCACCCTTTTCCTTTTTGTTCCATTTTTCTTCTCGGGGAGGCGAGAATGTAGCGAAAGTCTTAGTCGAGGTATGGAATGAAGGTTTTAGAGAGAGTTGTTTAGTAGTCCTCACCATTTTTGTAAAATAATGTATCAATAATTATGATGGGGATTTATTTGCGTGTGGATATTGTCTAGATGGCAATATCTTTATTTAAACTTACAGTTTATATGTTGTAATAATAAGTTGTAGTTATTTCTGTACCATGTATTTGACAACTCGGAATGTGTGTATGTATACCTATTTTGGGGGCGTCACAGGATACCTATTCTTGATAGTGACATGATTTGATTCCGATAGTCAATACAAAGTTTAATACTCCGTCTTTCTTCTTCTTTACAAATAAAATAGGAGCACCCCGAGGAGATGTACTAGGACAAATTAAACCAACGTCCAACAACTCTGTGGTTGGACCTTTAACTCTGAAGTTCAATAGGAGCCATTCCATATGGGGTTTTAGAAATGGGCTTTGTGCCGGGTTCAAGATCAATAAAAATTCAACTTCATGTTAGGGGTTGGTAGTGAAGTTCTTGAAATCGTCGGGAAAGTCGATAACAATAGGAATATTATTCAATTTTGATGTGTCTTTATTCAAATCCATAACATGGGCTAAGAAAGCTTGACATTAGTTTTTCAATAAAGAATATCTTTATGATTAGATATAGCGGTGATTGATTTTAATGGTTTAGTTGCTTGAATTAAATGATAGGTTGGTTAGGAATATGAAAACTAACAACCTTACGAAAACAATCAATTTTGGCATGATGAGAAGTTAACAATCAATCCTAAAATCACATCAAAAGCAAGTATCTTTAAAGAGATAAAGGTTGACAAGTAAGGTGATGGTGCCAACTTAGATCAAACAAGATTTATAAGCGGTGGATGTGATGAAAGTTTATCTAGCAGGTCTCCTGAGATAAATCAAAGTCTAATTTCTCAGGGTCAAGTTTAAGCGTTGAGCATAAGCGGAGAGATAAATGAATGGGTAGCCGGTATCTAGTAAGGTATAAACTTCACAAGAATTTATGATTAGCTTACACGTGATCACCTCGTTTGGGTTCCTCGCATTTTGACCGATCCACGACAAGCGCTCTTACAAGGCAGATTGACTTTGACTTTTTGGGATGACCTTTTGAGTCGTCCCGTCCCCATTGAACTTGGTTTTCTATCGTACAATCTCGGCGATATGTCCTTTCTTTTCAAAATTATAGCATACCTTGAGCTGTTGTGGGCAATTTGGTGATATGTCCTTCTTTCCGCATTTGTAGCATATAATGATGGTCGTTCTCCTCCCTTGGAACCGATTCTTTGCTTATTTGGCGTCTTCACATAGTCGTTGTTGAATCTCCTCTTTTTAAAATCTCCTCTGACTTCGCTTCTTTATTCTCATGGCCATGACTACCACGAGTGGTTACCATTTTAATAAGTCTTTTTTCTTTCTCTGATTTGGTAATCGTTATTACATTGTTGCTATCTCTAGTATGATCTGGTTGTGATCCCTCGGTTGGTAGTACTCGTTATCTCGCTCTAACAATTGAGCCACATTGACAACATCTGAATAGAGAAAAATTTATGAGAAATGAGATATTGGCGTATCTGGGTTTGAAACCTCTCGAAACATCGCGTTATCGTTCCTCATTCTCCACTAAATGAGTCTGCAAACTGGGATAACTCTGCAAACTTTGTCTCGTACTAGGACAACGTCGTGTTGTTTTGTTCGATCTAATGAACTCCACTTCCTTCATATGTGAATACTTTCGGGAAAGTACTTGTCATTGAAAAGTTTGAAAGCGTCTCCCAAGACATGTTGAGTGTGGTTGGGTGGAGTCGCTTCTTCTGATTCCACCGATGTCTGCCTCATTCTGGAACATAAAAGTAGCGAATGGAACCTTACATTTCCTCCGTGCATCCCAAGACATCGAATATCTTGGTAATTTGTTTGACCCCGTCTCACTTAATCGGATCCGGCTTTCCCGAATTTTGGTGGTCTAACTCTTTGAGCGCTTGCTAAAGTGACAAAATGCGTTATTATCATTTCCACTGTATTTTGTGCGCGTGTCTCCCTTATGCGATTTTGCATGAGCGCAAGAAGCTTCTAAACATCCGTCATTCATCATCATGCTTTCGATTGGCGTTGTTCACGGGAGGAACATTGCTGACCTATTACACGTTCTCCTCGTTAGTAAATCTGAGGCATCTCCACGGTCTCATTTACTCCCTTTATTAACATTTTGATCGACATTTCTCAAATCTTGCCATAAAACAAGGGTTAATTAAACAAATTAACATACCACATAATATCCTATACTCACGACTAACTAACAAATAAGCTTAGGTAGGACACCTTAGCGAAGGATTTACTCGTCTCTCCCTCTAGTTCTATTTCCGATCTCATGGGAGATCATATCCTAAGCTACGATACCAATTTGTGGCGCCCCCAAAATAGGTATACATTTGCTAATTACCATTAGGGCTTGCTAATCACTAATTAGGGTTTTAGGTTTAGGGTTTTCGAGAAATCAAATTAGGGTTTCTAACTTCACATTTAGGGTTTCTTGTCAATCGTTAGGGTTTCCCTAATTGGTTTAATAACACTAACTTATCTCCTTGATTACATACATGATTAACAATCGGTCTTAGCTTTCTAGTTAGGGTTTGAATTAGGGTTTAATGGTTTAAACCTAGGGTTTTCTACTATTACGCTATCTCGATCAACACTAAACAATACACATATCTGAGAAAATACATATCACGTTGAAATATAATTATTATATATTAATATTCTCATTCCTTGTTCATAATCCATGAATTAGGGTTATGGACCATATCAAACATAACTTTCATTATCGGTCGACTTAAAAATTTAAATTGAATATACGCAAAATCTTTATCACATATATTCAAAATATTATTTGTAATAATAATAAAAAATTATTCAAAAAAATTTCGGTCGTCACATGGATGCTCACGAGAGATAGTCGCGGGACTTGCATATTCCTTTTCTTCATCATCAACCTTGGTTCTCTCTTCCATAGATTCAACTTCTTCTTCATTGTTGAGCTTGCTCCTTGAGGTTCAATCTTTGAACTTTCGGTTCCCTTCCATCTTGAGACTCTTCTTTATGTTCTTCTTTGTTGGATGGACTTTCTGAGGGCGGGGTGATTTCTTCACCACCTTTGCTTTCTTCTTGGGTGGCTCTTGGGTAATCTGTTACTCCTTCTTTTTGGGTTTTATTGATTGATGCTAGTTTTACGCTCCTTGTTTCTTCTTGTCGGTGGAGACATGTCTTGTGAAGCCTCTGCATTCTTCACATTCTTAGGCTTCTTCTTGTGGGGTGTGGCGACAAGCGATCTTGAGTCATAAGACTCGAGCTTTCCACCTCCTTTGTTTTCTCTTCTTTGCGAGAGACTTTTCTCTGCTTCGATTTATATTAGCCTCTGTTTTCCTTTGGGTTTTCTTCGATTCTAAGCAGTTGTGGAGACATTACTTTGTGCACATTGAGAGGTTCTCCTCATTATCCTTGATCTTGTTTCCTACCTTCTTCTTCATCACTTATGCTTAGCTTGGTCTTCCATGAAATACTTTTGTAAGTGGTTTATGTCGTAGATTTCTTTAACTCACCTTTCTCTATCCATTTGGAGATTTGATCGAACATGATAGCTCAAAGTTGATTTGCTTCTTGAGAACTATGGAAGACATAATCTTCAATCTCTTGGTCGAAACCGCGATTGTCGTATGCGATATCCTTACATAGTATACATTTGCCTACTATCTCAGCAAGAAACTCGAATTTCTCTGGAAACTCCTTTTTCTTTATGTCCTTTAGACTAGGGTTTCTTTGGTACCGCATTAGCCTCTTGCCTTCTTCAATATCGACTTCATCGGGTTTATCGGACCTTGATTGGGAAACCCTAAACATTGATTGATGTCTGATGCTCTTATCTTCAGACTAGATCCTTTCACCTTAGTAGTCAGAAGCCCAGAGTTTGTTGAGGCATTTGAGTAGAACTGCTTCACTAGCTCTGTATAAAGCTGGAGTGTTGGCCTCAGGGCACTTTCGAGAGAACTTGACTTCCTTTATGAGTTCAAGTGTGTCCTTGAACTTTGTCTGATTCTTCAAACTTTGTAAAGCCAAGGTTGAATACTCGTTATGACTTTCCATTACGCCATTTGAGGAGTTCAAGGTATATGGTAGGTGTAAGACCCCAACTTTTATGAATAAAATGAATTTTCTATAAATATCATTTTTGAATATTATGGAATAAATTTGATATAATATTATAGTTGTGGGTAATATTTATAAATTTTGCAAAATCATGAGTTGTTATATAATATTGATTGGTGGGGAATATTCGTTTTAACGAGAGAATATTAAATAAAACGACACAATCATTGGTGACCCCTAATGAAATTATTGTCGGATTGAAAGCGGCAAAAATATTTTTATGAAAATAACGGCGGAAGTTTCAGATTATCTTGTTGAACTACTTGGTAGTAAAAAAGTACGATGTCTGGCGTGGTTGCATAATAGCTACGGTATTGATTATTGATGCTTACTTGAGAAGTCACTCGGTTTGATTTAATTATTGTCGATATTTTATATATTATTAAGTCGATAATTGAGATAACACTACTTACTACAAAGCGATAAATAGACAGCCTTGAGAAAAAGCGTTGTGGTTTTGATCGGAAAAATTATTTGCATTATTAACGATGTATAGAAGTTACGCGATGAGAGGTTTGGTCACTAATTGCTTGGCATGATAGGGAGAAATCCTTATTGGAAGATTCCTCTTTCACAGGAGCGACACAGTCGATTAATAGTGTGAATAATAATAATGATGATGAAGTTTTGTTTTATTAGTATTATTAATGAAATAAAAGCAGAAAAACTTTTTATATAAAGCAGAATACTTTTATAAAGTTATTCATTTTATTAGGCTAATAGTAAAATCTTTTTATATAAAAGCAGAATACTTTTATAAAGTTATACATTTTTATTAGATAATAATTGGAATATATTATATTTTATTATGTATAGTGTTTGCATAGTAAAATCTTTTTATATAAAATAGAATACTTTTATAAAGTTATTCATTTTATTAGATTATAAATAGAATATATTATATTTTATTGTAAACCAATACGGGATAGTCAGTTTTAAAAGTAAATCAATCTAGGCCAGTTCATGGATTGGTTATTATTAGATCCATTCTTTTATAAATAGAAGCTCATTCCTTCATTATTTCTTCTGAATTCTTTGAAACTCTAGAGAGAGAAACTATAGAGAGAAATAAGAAAAGTATATTACGCTTCTTCACTACTCAGATATCAAGTTTCTTTTATGATAAGAAATTATTATTTCTTTTGTATTCATGAAGAGAACTTACACATTATTCCATTCTTTATTATTACATTGGAATAACTTTTGTATCTGTGAGCTACCTATACTTGGTGAAATTCTTTTGTTACTCCATTCTTTATTATTACATTTGGGAATATCATATGCATGCGTTCTGTAGGACACAGATTAAAATCTTTATTATTACATTTGGAATATCGTATACGTGCATTCTGTGGGACTGGTTAAAAGTCTTTATTATTACATTGGAACATCAGCCGGTGCAAATTTTCACGACTTGGTTCCATTATTTAGTATTCTATTGGAATAACCTATCTATGTGAAGTACCGCATGCGTGGTGATTTATGTTGTTATTCCATTCTTTATTATTACATTGGAACTTCTTGTCGGTTCAAATTTACTTTGACACAGTTCCGTTATTTATTAATACATTGGAATAACTTTGTACATGTAATCTACCGCATGCATGGTGATTTCTTTTGTTCCATTCTTTATTATACTTAGTTGGTTAAAGTTTTGACTTCTATACTCCATGAAATTAGTGGAATATCCTTGATTTTTTGCGCTTCATCGGTATCTTTTCATGGAAATATTCTTACGAGCATTCTTGAATTTTACTCTCAAAGAACTATCATGTTGACAATTTGGGCGATATTAGTTCGAATAAATTAATTCTTGAACTTGTTTTATTGAATTCTTATATCATTGTCATCATCCTCATGTTTTATATTTTGTTAAAAGTCATACATGGCTTTTGTAGTGCATAGATGGACTTGGTATGATTATGAACATGGATTATTGATTGTAATCATGGTAGTAATATTACAAATGATGTGGTAAAAGTCCTCGTTGGCGTAGTGCATTGATGGATAGTTGTTGGCATGATCATGACCATTGATGAATACGAATATCCTTGGCCCGTAGTGCATGGATAATTTGTGGTTGTGATACTCTTGAATATCCTTGGTAGTAGTGCGGGGATGATGTAGATTATTTATTAAAAGGTGAGTCTCGTGATAAAAGTGATGAAAAACCTTTTTAAATCATAAAAGATAGTAGATTTTATTCTCTACTTGACTCTTTTAATGGATTGCATGTTAGATTCTTGATTAAACTTGATGTCATTATATTTTATCGGTTTAACACTTTTGAGGACTAATGATAATTTATTACGCATTATCTTAGTCATAATATTTCTTCTTGGGCTAGTTGAGCTCACCCTTTCTCTCCTTTGTTCTCTTGAGGAAATGAGAGCGTGGCATTTTGGGACTAGTCGGGGAGCGGAGGCGTGACGGTCAGATTATAACATTAGTAGTCCTCACTATTACATTAAATAGTGTGATAATAAATGTAAAGAGGACTAAATTGAGTGTGGATATTGTCTAGATGACAATATTTGTATTAAAACTCATGACATGTATTTTGTGCGTATTTTACGACTTTTGTATAATTAAAGATTGTATTTGTATTACATACCATGTATTTGGCAATTTCGAATATGTGATGTATACCTATTTTGGGGGCGTCACGGTTGGTATCAAAGCTTAGGGATATGATCCATGGTGAGATGTGAGACAAGAACTAGGAGGAGGAGGCAGGAAATTCCGCCCGCTAGTATGACATACCTAAGTTTATTTGATATTTAATTGGTAGGTAGGAGTATAGGGATAGTATGTGATATGTTAATTAATCCTTGTTTTGTGGCGGTGTTTGAAAATGGCATCAAGAATGTTGAGAACATCAATGGAGCCACGGAGACCGTTGAGTCTCCACGGATCGATAATCGAAGATAATGTGCATAGGAAGGCAACAATCCTCGAGGTAAACAACAACACTTAACGGATGATGAGCGATAGAATGTTCGGAGGCTTTATGCAATTCATGCGACATCGAGGCGAGAAGCGGCTCTGTCCAAAATGCGGTGGAAAACTTTGGTAACTCTCGGACGGATCCTTTGCTAAGGAGTTCGAGGAGGCTGGGACCACAGGAGTTTTTGGAGAGCCAAAACCACTAAAAAGCGGAGGCGTGGATAAACTAGATCTGTAAGATATTTAATGTTTTGGGATGCTCAGGAGAGCAAAAGTTCCTTACCACCTTCATATTTGCGTGTAGAGGCGATTCTTGGTGGGAATCGTAAAAGCGTACTCAACTACTGCCATACTTGAAGATGACTTGGGAGAAGTTTCAAGAATTTTTCAACAACAAGTACTTTCCTAAAAGTATTCGTCACATGAAAAGGTAGAGTTCATTAAAATTTGGAGCAAAACAATATGGCCAGTGTCGTGATGATCTGAAGCTAAGTTTTTAGAGTTGTCTGGTTTTGCGCCCCATTTGGTTGATAATGAGGAGAGAATGGCGCGAATGTTTCTAAGAGGTTTGAAACTTAGAGATACGTCGATATCTTATCTCTCATAAACTATGTTTGAATTCAAATATTGTTAATAGGGTTCGATTATTGGAAGCGCGATAATGAGTCATTGACCCAACGAAAAGAAGCGACTGACAAAATGATAATACTAGTGATACTTGATCATCAAAGTGGTGACAATAAGCGTGGAGCGGAATCAACATGCGAAATGGTAACCACTTTGGTAGTAATCATGGCCAAAATAATAAGAATGGACATTTCAAGAAGTGGAGATTCAACAATGATGGAAGGCGTCGGCCTGACACCGTTGTTAAGAAAGGAGAGCGACCACCTATTGTATGCTTCAAATGCGGAGGGAGGGACATATTAGTCAAAGCTGCGCGATCTTAGTCAAAGTATGTTATAATTATGGAAGAGAAGGTCACTAGCCCGATTTTGTCATTCACAGAAGACAAGTTTGACTAGGATGGAGGCACGAAAGGACACCGAGAGAAAAGTCAAAGCCCGGTGGTCTGAGGGAGGCGTTTGTCGTGACCTCCGAGGAAAAAAGAACGAATGAGGTCATCACGGGTAAGCTTATCATAAACTCTAGTGAAGTATATACCTTATTTGATACCGGTTCTACCCATTCTTTTATTTCTCCTACTTGCGCTCAACGTTTAAATTTGACTCCGGAGAAATTAAACTTTGACTTATCTGTTGAAACTCCGTTGGGAGAAACCTTCATTACATCCACTATTTATAAGTCTTGTTTGGTTTAAATCGGTACCCTCACATTACCTATCGATCTTATTTCATTAAAAATACTTGCATTTGGCGTAATTCTAAGGATTGATTGGTTAACTACTCATCATACCAAAATTGATTATTTTCGTAAGGTTGTTAACTTTCATATTCTTAATCAACCTATTATGTGAATTCAAACAACCAAACCATTAAAATCAATCTTTGTCATCTCAAGCCATAAAAGCTATTCATTTATTGAAAAGCGGATGTCAAGTTTTCTTAGCTCATATCACGAGATCTAAATAAAAATCGTCATTTTGAATAATATTTCTATTGTTAATGAATTTCACGGCGTATTCTGAAGAACTTCTGGCCTATCCCGGGCGTGAAATTGAATTTTGTATCGACCTTGAACGGTACAAAACCCATTTCAAAACCCTATGTCGAATGGCTCTATTGAACCGGAGTTAAAGACCCCAATTTGCGGGAATTGTTAGACATTGGCTTTATTACGTCCTAGTACTTCTCCTTGGGGTGCTCTGTTCTATTTCGTGAAGAAGAAAGATGGGAGTATCGACTTTGTATTGATTATCGGGAGTTGAATCATGTCACCATCAAAAAAAATAGGTACCTATTACCCGCGTATTGATGACTATTTGACCCGATTACTGGCGTAAATTCTTTTCAAAGATTGATCTTCGTTTTGGATATCACCGATTGAAGATTAGAGCAGATGACATTCAAAGGCGACTTTCGAGAACTTCGATGCGGGCATTATGAATTCCTAGTCATGTCTTTTGGATTGACTAATGCTCCTACTTTGCCTTCATGGATATGATGATCGAGATATTGAGGAATATTTGGATCACTTTGTGGTGCGTCTTTATTGATGACATCCTTATTTATTTCAAAAGTCGTGAAGATCATGAGCAACACTTGAAGTGATACTCTAAAAAGCCGTGAATATAAGCTTTATGCGAGTTGAAGAAATCACGAGTTACGGCTTGAAGAAGTATCATTCCTTGGGCACGTGGTATCAAGTCATGGAATATTTGTTGACTGAAACAAAGATTGAAGCCATTCAAAAGTAGAGCAACCTAAATCGATAGGAAATCGTGTAGCTTTCGGCTTTGTTGATTATTATCGGAGATTAAGTAGAAGGATTTTCTTGAATCGCTACTATTAGGAGATGATAAAAATGTGATAGAGTTATGCATCTACAGGGAATACTTAAGTGTGAATTTGACCCTAAAGTCGTGCGTTTTCACTGTTGTGTGATGTGTTATGTACAAAATGTCATACAATAGCCGGCATCCTCAGCAGATTATTAATCTGATCACAGCATCATAGCGTCATTCTACAAAATGTTTTCAAAAAGTTTAATTTGCCCAGCGGGGTTTGGCTACATCTAAATAATTGATTGAATTGAATTATTGATATGAGTCTATCTCTATTTGAATCATTAGACCTAATGTTTATGAAAACTCTAAGTGTTCATTGAAAGAATTTCCGAACCAAATTGTTTTGATGCGGAATCTATGATAATCGTGAGGTGACGATGTTGTTTGGATAAAATAATCAATCTAATAAGCGTAAATATTACGCTGACATAATTGTCACGTTATACTTATGGCTGTTAGAAATTTTAATAGGCTAATCACCTAAAGTACTATTAATGGTAGTTTACCTTCTTTGTGATTGTAAACATACCGGTAATGTTTTTAGCAAGTATGAATCTAGGTTAAACTATGTGTTCATAGTACATATGAGCCCTGACCTGATTTGAAAACTTTTACTCTTGTGAGAGGTGTATTAGGTATGTGATGATATGTGTGAATGTTGTAAGCTTGCAGATGGCGTTAGCCAGCGTTATGAGGGAGGTTGGGAAGCGGAGGGGATATTGAGATAAAGGCGGTTGAAGGTTGAAATAGAAGCCAAAGACACGCAGATATATACCTTGGAACCGAACTTTGGTCATCACGCCATGCGATTAGATCTTGAGAGTGGAGTACGCCTTTGGCCGCTTCGGAGATAAGGCGTTGATGAGGAATTGAATAAATTTATAAATCAATCAAAATAGAGACAACGTATATAGAACTCTTGATTGTTGTGTATATATACTATATGTTAATCGAGGGTAACTTATGTATATAGATGTACGGTGAGAAAGATATGTGGAATAAGAAGGATCGTATTCACACCCAGCTAATATGAGGGAGAATGCGGATGAAATAGAAGCTCACTTTAGGAACCCCAAATCAGACGAGAGGTGGCTATAGGTGGAAAAGCGTGCTTGTCCAGATCCGAAATGTTGGATTTGACAGAGATAGTGATTGAACACTAAAGTTGGTAATTCGAAACATCATCAATGAAGTGCGAGATTTGGAAACAAGGTTTCTTCATTGGAAAGGTTGTCGGAGATAGAAAAAGTTGATCGTCGGCGTTAATGAAAACAATGGAAGAAGCGGGATAAACTCGAAATCCAGGTGACGAGATGGAACTGAAGCGGCGTCCAAGTGAAGAGTCGCCTCTCCCTACGTTGCTTAGAAGCTATAAGAAAGGTGGATGTTTTTTAATTGTGGGATGAAAGGACATCGAAGCGAATGAATGTCAGAAAAAGGCTTCAGTAAATAAGTAGTATGGGTTATGTATGTAATATGTGTGATAAGTAATGAACTATTTTTAACTTTTATGTTGGTTAAGATTTTAAATCCAGAGCTTTTACGTGATCCTGAAAAGGGATAGTACATTGATTAAAAGCGGGATGTCTTTGTGTAAATATTCGATAAATGAATATGAATCTAAGTTTGAGAAAGTAAGCGGAGTTTAATACATTAATCTTATCAATAAGGTTTAAAATGTAAAGGTATAATTTATAGTTTTATTTAACGAGATAATACCCATGAGCGTCCAGACTGAAGAACCGAAAGGATAGAAGAATCTACTAATGGGGAGCGACAGCGACGGTGATACAAAACTTTACAAACATGGTAGCTCATAACATACGTGAGGAACACGATTCTTTGAAACCCGGCGGATCAATCGCTTAGCGAAATTCCAAGAACTTCAAGCCCGTAGGACCACAAATTGAGGAGGATCGGTGACCCTATAGAAGCCCGGACTTGGGGTGAGCAGAGATAGAAAGGCGTTACGTAATCGCTAAAAGTAGATGAGGGCAAACCAAGCTTTTTCCTTTATATGATGAAAGAGGAAGCTAACTTTTGGTGGGAGGCAAATAAGACTCGGGGCGGAGAGAGAAAATTACTTGGGATAGGTTTAAGGATTTGTTTTTCGAAAACTATCTCTTTGTTAGTATCTACGATCTAGAATGGGGTGAGATTCACGGGTTAGAAGCGGGGATAACATGGCTGTGATGCGGATTATGCATGCAAAATTTAATGAGTTAGCTAGAAGTTTGCTCCACATTGAAGTGGATGGGCAAATTTAGGAAGGCAGGGAGATTTGGTGGAGCAAAACCACAGCTCTGATAAGGTGTCGATCCTAGCAATCAATACTTTTGAGGCAACTCATGGAGAAGGTATCATTGTTGAGCGAGGGAAGTGAGGCCGTGAGCCTACTCACATGGAAGAAGAAAGAACAAAAAGCGAAGTCGGGAGGAGCAGTAAAGATGAGAAAGTAGTAGTAGGAATAGGGTGAAAAAAGAATGAGAATTTTTACGAGAAAGTGCAAGTAAAGCGAAGGAAGGTATAAAGAAGCGGGGTAGTGCGGTGTAAAAACTGCTTGGGAAGAATCACTTCTGGCGAGTGTACGAAGGGCGTGTTTGTATCTCTTACAGGTCTTGGGAAAGGTCATCGTATCTCTCAGTACCCCAACTCGAGGATGATCGGTGGATGCTTCATATGGATCGGTGAGCATAAGGTGAGCCCATCCTGAGGAGGGAATGGAAGCGAGGCGTAACATATGAGGGGAAAGCGGTGGGACATTAGCAATTTGAGCTCAAACTCGATAACCCAATGAAAGCAACTCAAGGGTTTACAACATAGCATAGTCCAGGATACGGTGGCAATTTGGAAGCAGGAACTTGGTCTTTCTTTGAATAACATATATCTTATATTTACGCTGGCTCGGATGAACCAAGTGTTATGATGAATAATTAAAGGTCGATTCGATCAAGTATGATGATGAGATCTACGTCTGATGATTATATGCTATAATGTATACGCTTATGAGTTTTAAAGCGGTGATTAGGGGGCGGAATCCTTATAAAGGGAGGGTGAATGTAATAACTTAGAGATTTTCTATATAAAATAAATAAAAATTTTAGCGTATAAATTTTTTTTTATTTAATAGCGAAGACTAAGTGTCGAGTAAAGTGAGCGATAAATCTGAATACATTTATTACTTAAAAAATTAGAAATAATTTTGGAATTATTAGTACCACAAATTATATGGTAATATTAAATTACATATGGAAATGTTTTTATTGGTATTTTCCATGAAAACATGATTGGAAATAATATATGAAGTGATAATTAGATTTATATAATAAATATTTTATTATATGAATTATTGAGAATATTTAAGTTAATTATTTTAACTTGATTATTGATCTTTGTAATACGAAGAATAGAAATTAGGACATGAGATCAGAGCCCTAGATTGGGATTGTGATCAAGAGATGAGAATAATAATATTATATTATTTATATAATGATTTCTGATTACACATAATTATATACTGGGGGTATGCGGAACAGATAATATTGAAGCAATCTCTGGGGTTAATTTAGGTAAGCGCTATATTAAATGTCTTTGTGAAACCCTAATTATTAAACTTCGATTATGGGATATTTACGAGTAGTATGTGTATATGAAATTCTGCATGAATAGAATATACGTAATTAGAAGAAACCCTAATTTGGCATTATGCGGTAAATAATTAGGATGAACCACAATTATTTATAACCTATGAGGTTGAAATTGAAATAATGCTTGTTAGTAGCATATACAGATAATTAAAGAACCACTTAATGGTGATTAGAAACCTGATTGATGGCGTTGAGAAATCACTAATTTTAATTCTGGGGTTTAATTTCGATGTTATTGTATAAGTGTTTTAATTTACCAAAGGATGAAGTTAATTAGTAAATTATAAAATTAAAATCTAGTGATTAAATATTTTACATTTAATTGTCTTGTACAGATTGCCCATACACTCTTAAGCAATGACCATCACCCATGTAAATCGAAACGAGAATCGAGAATTTTTTGGCAAAAAGAATTATAAGAACACTAAACCTAGAAATCCTTTGATTCGATGTTATTTGATACAATTGATTATTTTAAAGTTGTGTAATAGAATGTTAATTGATGATATGGGTTGATAAATCAAGACCCGTAACATCAAAGTGCAAATTGAAGATTTAAGCAAGTTGGAAAAAGCCTAGAATTGCATTATTTTTCACCAAATGTGACCATAACTCTTTGCTCGATAATGAGTTTTGTTCTTCAAAAAGTTGTTATGTGTAGCACGAGTATGTGGTCTTTAATCTGTAAAAAGAATCAAGTCCATATCATGTATAGATTAGAAGTTATAGATGGTCAAACATGGTTGATAGTCATGATAAACTATTTTTTGGCAATGATGCATGTGTGAGGCATTCTCGTCCACTTTTTGTGCTTTAAAGGTCTGGACTTTTGATATGTTGTAGTGCTGGGTTAGGAAAACCATAGGCTTTGGAATGACCTCATTCCGACCTCGGATGAGGAATTACGGTGATTGGAAGGAAATATGTCAAATTTCTCAGCGAAAGTCAGCAGGTAGGGATGTGCTATTAGGGACCTTTATTTCGATCAGTTAATATTTCCAAAACCTTCTGGGCTTTGGTATGTTATAGTATGCGAATAAGCTTTCCATAGACTAAAGCGGACTAAATTGATATGCTCGGAGGAGAGAGTTATGACATTTCAAAGTAGTAGTGTCAAAACATGTCCAACAAAGTGCAGTGCGATCATTTGAGCAGAATTTCTGTGGCTGATGTGTTCGGAATTTGGAAATGGTCAAAAGAATAAAAGTTGTAGCCCCAGTTAGCTTGGCAGTGGGCTCAAGAATCGCTCAAAAAATGTTTTTAAAATGAAAGAGGTTATGACTATTTTAGCGGAAGGTAAAAGCTGAAGTGACGAAGATTGGCTATTATGAGCGTCCACTTTTTGGCCTTGCTTTGTTTGGAAGCTACCTAATGAGCCGAATTGGGTAATTCATATTTTAAAATATTCTTCCACATACCATGTATATATATCCAAGAATCAGTTAATGGGGTTATGAGCAATGCGTTGAAAATCATAAGTGAGCTATTGAAAAATTAGTATAAACCAAGTCATATCGACTAAATTAGAGAACTTCACCATTTTCTAAACCTATAAATAGAGGATTGGCCTTTGTTTCATTCACCAACAATAAGGCCTCCAATTTTTGAGAAAGGCTTTGTTGTGGGAGAACTTTTTATAAAGATCTCCTTAGTTAAATTTTAGGCGTGAAAGTGCATTATTGGGTACGTGGGAAATTCGTATTTACGGGTATATTTCTTATTTAATTTTGTAATGTTATTATTATTTTAATTGTTAGTTAAAGTTTGAATTTTGAAGTTTAGTTAGTGTTGTTAATAAACTAGTTAATGAGGCAGTCTTATGTGTTAAGATATATTATTACAATCGAGCGAATGATCGATTATTGATAGGTTGTGATAAAGAGATAAAATCTAAGTTGAGATTTGTGATAGATGAATCGAGGCAAGTATCCTACCTTTTCACTTCCTTTATACAATGGACATGAATAAGAAGTTTGGAATTATTCTATCCTACATCAGTTATGTACTTTTTGATTATCGGCGTGTTAGCTCGGATATATATTACATTCATTGATTTCTATAAATGGTTATACAAAGTGTCCCTTGGATAATCAGATGGCCAAAGAAAATCGTAGCTTTCTCGGCTTAGTTGATTATTATCGGAGATTAGTAGAAGGATTTTCTTGAATCGCTACTCCTTAACTTTCGGTGACTCGGAAGATACAAAATTCGGTTGGAGCGAGGAATGTGAGAAGAGTTTTCAAGAACTCGAGAAGACTCACTTGACACTGTTACGACATGATACCATCGGCTCGGAGGATTTGTCATCTCTGATGATGCTTGAGGCAAAGGTTAGGATGTGTTCTCATGCAACATGGGAAAGTTATAGCCTATGCCTCTCGACAACTCAAAGAATATGAGAAGAATTATCCTACTCATGATCTAGAGTTGGCAGCTGTTGTCTTCGCACTTAAAATTTGGAGGCATTACTTGTATGGGGGAGAAAATGGAGATCTTTACGGACCATAAAAGCCTCAAATATTTCTTCACTCAAAAGGAACTCAACATGAAATAGCGATGTTGGATTGAACTGTTGAAAGATTATGATCATACCATCAATACCATCTGAAAAAAGCGTGGTGGTGGTGGCGCATTGAGTAGAAGATCATATTCGCGATGCGAGTGCGATATTGTCAATCTGAAAGGGCCATTTTATATGACTTGCAAAGGATGGAGATAGAGATAAAGACTCGAGGGACTCACGTAATGATGGCGAATATCTGAGTAGAGGCAGAGCTTTAATCGATAAAGTTAAAAGCTACTCAAGCTCTGGACACGGAGGTACGTCGTATGAGGAAGAAAGTACAAGAAGGGGCTATCTTGAAAGCAAGAATCGATGAAGAAGGAATACTTGAGTCGACTCGGACTTTGTGTTCTAACGACCTGATTTAAAGTATAAAATCATGATGAAAGCGCACTGACACTTGCAGTTTGCAATCCATCACAGGAGTACAAAATGTATCATGATCTTGACATACATTTTGGTGGGAGTAATATGAAGAGGAGATAGCGTTGTTTATCTCAAGGTGTTTAACTTGTCAGCGAGTCGAGGTGGGCGTCAAGTACCAAAAGGTCCATTTGCAACCACTTAAAATTCTAGAATAGAAGTGGGAGCACATCACCATGGATTTCGATTCTTGGTCTTCCAAAGGTTTCTCAAGGCGTAGATGCAATTTGGGTCATTGTTGATAGATTGACCAAGTCGCTCATTTCTTACCTATCTGAGAAACTTATACACTTGAGCGTCTTGCTCGTATATACATAAGCGAGGTTGTAAGATTGCATTGTATGCGGTATCCATAGTTTACGATCGAGACCCGAAGATTCACTTCACGATTTTGGCTTAGTTTGAAAAAAGCTATGAGCGCGGTTTATGATTTAGTTCGGCATATCATCCTCTCAAGCAGACGGACAATAGAGAGGACTATTCAAACTCTTGAAGATTTATTAAGACTCTATGTCCTTGACTTGAGGAAGTTGGGACAAGTTCTTACCATTGGTGGAGTTTTCCTATAACTTGATTATCAAGCAAGTATTGGCATGGCTCCATTCGAGGCGTTGTATGGAAGAAAGTGTCATTCTCTAGTATGTTGGGATGAGGTAGGTGAAGCAACGTTTTTGGGAATAGGAGTTGATGCGTATGACTATGAAAAAGATTCAAGCGATTCGATAACATATAAAAACCTCACAAGATCGACAAAAGATTTATCTGCGATCTTCATCGAATGGGCGTTGAATTCGATATTGGAGATCATGTGTTGTTACATGTTGCTCCATGGAAAGGAGTTATGAGATTTGGAAAGGAAAGCTCGATCCTTGATTCATTGGCCATTTTTAATCCTCGATCGTGTAGGGAATGTAGCCTATAGACTTGCTTTCTGCTTAAGTATGTCTCGTGTTCATAACATTTTTCATATATCCATATTACGTAAATATGTGAAAGACCGAACCACATTATTAAGTTAGAACCCGGACGAAATAGCGGAAGATTTAGCGTATGAAGAGGTTCTGTTCAAATCTTGGATAAGAAGGAACATATTCTACGCTCGAATTATACCTCAAGTCGAAAGTTTTATGAAGGAACCACGATGTTGAGAAAATGACACAGGAGTTAGAATGCGAAATGAAATCAAGGTATCCTTACCTCTTGACATACCAGTCGTACCCTAATTTAGAGGCGAAATTTCATAAGAAGGGAGATTGTAAAACCCCAACTTTTATGAATAAAATGAATTTTCTATAAATATCATTTTTGAATATTATGGAATAAATTTGATATAATGTTATAGTTGTGGGTAATATTTATAAATTTTGCAAAAGTATGCAAGTTGTTATATAATATTAGATTGGTGGGGAATATTCGTTTTAATAGGGAATATTAAATGCGATAGCACAATCATTAGTGGACCCCCAATGAAATTATTATCGGTTAGAAAGCGACAAAAATATTTTTATGAAAATAACGGCGGAAGTTTCTGAGATTATCTTTGTTGAACTACTCGGTAGTAAAAAAATGCGATAATACTGCGTGGTTGCATAGTAGCTACGATATTGATTATTGATCTTTACATGAGAAGTCACTCAGTTTGATTTAAATATTGTGGATATTTTATATATTATTAAGTTAATAATTGAGATAACAAAGTTGTTAATATTATTATTTGCATTATTAACGATGTCTAGAAGTTACGCGAGGAGAGGGAATAGGAGAAATCCTTATTGAAAAGCCCCTCTTTCACAGAAGCAGGCTGGTGGATTAATAGTGTGAATAATAATAATGATGATGAAGTTTTGTTTTATTAGTATTATTAATGTAAAAAAATAGAAAAGCTTTTATATAAAACAAAATACTTTTATAAAGTTATTCATTTTGCTAATAGTAAAATCTTTTTATATAAAGAGAATACTTTTATAAAGTTATCTATTTTATTAGACAATAATTAGAATATATTATATTTTATTATGCGTAGTGTTTGTATAGTACTGCATAGTATTTGCATAGTAAAATCTTTTTATATAAAACAGAATACTTTTATAAAGTTATTCATTATAATAGATTATAAATAGAATATATTATATTATATTGTAAACAAATCTGGGATAGTCTAGTTTAAAGTAAATCGATACGGGATAGTTCATGGATTGAGTTCTTATTAGATCCATTCTTCTATAAATAGGAGCTCATTCCTTCATTATTTCTTCTGAATTTCTTTGAAACTCTAGAGAGAAACTATAGAGAGAGAAAGAAAAAAGTGATACGCTACTTCACTAATCAGATATCAAGTTTCTTTTTACGGTGAGGGTATTATTTCTTTTGTATTCATGAAGAGAACTTACATTATTCCATTCTTTATTATTACATTGGAATAACTTTTTGTGTCTGTGAGCTACCCTATACTTGGTGAAATTCTTATGTTACTCCATTCTTTATTATTACATTTGGAATATCTTATACGTGCATTCACGAGAACACAGTTTCGTATTTATTATTACATTTGGAATATCACATGTAATGCGTTCTGGTGGGACACAGTTAAAATCTTTATTATTTTGTTGGAACATCACATCGGTGCGAATTTTCACGACTTGGTTACGTTATTTAGTATTCTATTGGAATAACCTATCTATGTGAAATCGCATGCATGGTGATTTTGTTGTTATTCCATTCTTTATTATTACATTGGAACATCTGTCGGTCTTGAATTTTGCACTTTGGTTAGATTATTTATTATTACATTGGAATAACTTTGTCTATCGAAATACCGCATGCATGGTGATTTCTTTTGTTATTCCATTCTTTATTATGCTCAGTTGGTTAAAGTTCTGACTTCTATACTCCATGAAATTAGTAGAATATCCTTGATATTTGCGCTTCATCCAGTATCTTTTCATGGAAATATTCTTCTGAGCATTCTTGAATTTTACTCTACAAAGAACTATCATGTTGACAATTTGGACGATATTAGTTCCCGAATAAATTAATTCTTGAACTTGTTTTATTGAATTCTTATATCATTGTCGTCATCCTCATGTTTATATTTTGTTGAAAGTCATTTGTGGCCTGTAGTGCATAGATGGACTTGGTATGATTATGACCAGGGATTATTCAGTGTAATTATGGTAGTAATGTTACAAATGATGTGGTAAAAGTCCTCATTGTCCGTAGTGCATTAATGGGACGAGTTGTTGGTATGATCATGACCATTGATGAATACACGAATATCCTTGGCCGTAGTGTATAGATAATTTGTGGTTGTGATACTAATGAATATCCTTGGTCGTAGTGCAGGGATGATGCAGATTATTTATTAAGCTGAGTCTCAGCGATAAAAGTGATAAAAAAACCTTTTTAAATCATAAAAGATACTAGATTTTATTCTCTACTTGACTCTTTTAATGGATTACATATTCAAGCTTGATTAAACTTGATGTCTATTGTATTTTATCGGTTTAACTGCTTTGTTGATGACTAATGATAATTTATTACGCATTATCGTAGTCGTAATATTTCTTATTAGGCTAGTTGAGCTCACCCTTTCTTTCCTTTATTCTCTTGAGGAAATGAGAGCGTGGCGGGGACTAGTCGGGAGCGGGTGGCGGTCAGATTATAGCATTAGTAGTCCTCACTATTACTTTTAAATAGTGTGATAATAAATGTAATGAGGACTAAATTGAGTGTGGATATTGTCTAGATGACAATATTTGTATTAAAACTCACGACATGTATTTTGTTATATTTTACATTGTTGTATAATTAAAGATTGTATTTGTATTCTGTAACAGGTATTTGGCGACTCAGAATAGGTGATGTATACCTATTTTGGGGGCGTCACAGTAGGTGATTAGGAGAGATTTAGTTGAATGTGATTTGAGCTCTGGAAATTTAATTGGTTTGGCTTCGAAAAAGATTATAGGGTTTGAAAATGGGAGGAGAGAGGTTGAGAGGTTTTGATAGGTGATTCTGATTTGAATTTGTCTTTATGTGCATTCCTTACGACTTTGCATCTGTTGTGAGGTGTCGACCGGTCATTGGTTGAGCGATGCCCAATAACAAGCTATAACTCCTATTAACTTGTTAGTTAGATGTCTCTTTTAGAAGAGTAGACGTTTGATTGACGTGGATTAACCGTTGACCTCTTGAGTTCATAGAGTAGCATGATATGACAACTATTGACTCTACATTTTCCTTTGTTGACTCAACGATCAACTCTCTGAAAGATGTTGTAGTAGATGGTTTTGATATTACTTCTCATTTTGAACCTGCATAGCTCAGCCACTATTGTGCTTTATGAAGCCTTGGGCACTTTTCTTCAGCAGGACATCTTTCCAACCAGCGTTCGAACTTGTCTCCCCTCAGTCTGAATGGTTGAGCAATTGTCCTGTACTTCCAAACTCCTCATGAGTTAAGAGTAGCCTCTCGTATGACTGCGATCGTCGAGTATGTTTCTACGATTGCTGAGGTTGCACTATGATCGTTGAGGTTACATCACGATCGTTGAGCTCTCTTCAAACTCTATTCTAAGATCGTT
The DNA here is from genome assembly GCA_020205605.1 of Panax ginseng. Classification (NCBI taxonomy): domain Eukaryota; kingdom Viridiplantae; phylum Streptophyta; class Magnoliopsida; order Apiales; family Araliaceae; genus Panax; species Panax ginseng. The sequence continues at coordinate 156,645,134 of CM035132.1, forward strand.
GTTATCTTGGTCGTTGAGATGAACTTGATCAAGAAATTCTTACAGGTTAAGGTAGCTCGGGAAAGGACTGACCTCTTAAAGTGAGCTAAAGAATTGAGGTTTATCCACGAGGCGCTTTCGAGATGAAGTACTTTAGGAGTAATTTATCTTGATATCTCATTTGACCTTTTACGATGGGGAGATCCTCTACTAATTTTAGACAATTGCTTTTGCTTTATAATCGTGGTGTCCTCCTGCTCTTACACTACGGATCGGATGTTTGATTGTAGGCATTCCACGATTTTGAGTAGGGTGGCTGATAGGTTATCAGTAGTACGTTTTGAGACGTTTCTACTGACTATGGATCTTCATTTGGTTCATCAGCCATAAAGTTTTGGGACTCTGTAGCTGGTACATTGCTTCATAGAATATTTCAGTGTTGTTGTTCCTTAACAGATCACTGCTTCCCCGTGATTGATGCGTTGTCTTTTCAGTGAGGTGTGATTTCTTTTTCTTCAAGTACCTTAGGAGGCATCCCTGCATCTCTCCTTCTGGCTGAAGTCATTTAAATCTTCTGATGTCGTAGAAATGAGTATCTTCAGGGTTGATCATTCTCTGATCCTTTTGTGATTACTCTGAGCGTAGTCTTCCTTATCGACTTGTGCTCGTGGAGTTTTGCTCTGTAACAAGTTCCTCATGTTTGATCGTAATGGTCCTCGATGTGGGCTTCTTTGAGGACAAGTTACGCATGCTTGAGCATCTAAGATCTCTGGTTGAGTGGCTTTGCTTTCATATAAAGGTTTGCGACCCTTTGAGCTTCATTTAGATTAGCTCAGCAGTTCTTCGAGGACAAATTTTGACATGTAGGCGTTTTGTCAGAATTATTTCTGAAAAGTCCTAAGCCTTCTATTGGTTGACTCTTCTTGACTGAAGTCTTTTTCTTTAGCATGCCTTAGTGTGGTCAGATAGACCAAGTACCTGCAGGTTATACATTTCTATGTTTGGTACCCGTGGTTAAATGAGTCCCGCTAGGTTAGTTTACTAAACCCTTGTTCCTCATATATTTGTATAATCATTATATTGACCATCATCAGTCGCATTCATGCATATACTTCATTTGGATAATATATTTTGAGATACATGGTGGTGAGTGTGAAAGAAATTTGTCATTTTAATAAAACCCTCTTTTCCTTGATGGTTTCATCTTTTGCTAAGTTATGATCACAGGGTTTAAATGTTCATAGAGTGAGAATCAACTCTACGATCTTTTAGTATCTGGTTAATTCATAGAGGTGATCAGTTTCTATGAATCTTCAAGATTCTCTTGTAGACTTGATCATACTCTGTGTGTCATTAAACACTTGGACCATAGGATGTATAAACATATTAACCCATCAGCAAAGATTACTTTACATCCGTTCGACCTGTGATGCTTTTAAAACCATTTCAGGTCTCTTTCAAGTTGTCATCTTCAACCTAAAACTTTGATGGAGAGAAAGTTTATAGACATTTAAGTTTTCCATCATCAGTGTTCTTTCTCTCATCACCTTTTTGGATAGATTATGAATACTTAAAGGAAAACTGTTATAGTTCATACGTAAGGTGCAAATATGATGTTCATATCTATATTAGTCATAACAGACATTTATCTTAGATATACTGAGTTTAGGCATTGATGTGCATAGTTTCTCATTTGCTCTTGTGACTAGTTGCTCCAGTTGACTCTCAATCAATCAATCATGGACTTGAAGATGCAGGCTTAAGAGAGTATCAGTATCTTTAGTTCTTTGACATCCTTGAATTCACAGGGCTTGCATCCAGCTGCTGGTTGGCCAGATACATGTTTGAGAAGTTCTTCTTTCTTTCCTGAATAACCATTTCTTAGCATGTGTGGCCTTTTCATCTTTTCAGGTTGGTGGATGTTTAACTCTTTTTTGTTGATGTCCTTTGAGCTTTTAAGCCTGGTCTTCGGACTACAAGATTGATTGTGGGCAAGGATTGGTCTTTTTGATATGACAATCAAGAGTATGGACCAATCTGAGCAGCTTCAGGTGTCTATACACATTTACTTGTACATAATATTTCCAACATATGAGCTCATCTGCATATAACAAGTGACTTACTACTAAACTAAGATTACAACAAGGTTTTTGCCTAGGATCAGACTCAAAGTGATTAGCTTTTGAATATAGCATGAGAATTTGCTTTCGATACCAATCGTTACTTCCCAGTAGGGATAATATAGATCTAGAAGGGGGGGGGGGGGTTGAATAGATCCTTTAATTTCAAATACTCTTTCTTGTTTATTTTGTATTGCTCATTAAGTAGCATATGACAAACATAAGAATCTTTTCAAGTACAACAGAATAAGTAAAAGATCCCCTTCATAAATATATTCATAATCAGACATACATTGTTCGTAGAGTTAATTTAGTAGTAAGCAGTTAAAACATACATAATAGTTAATGTACATAATTTAATAACATAAAGTAAAAGACATAAGGGTTTTAAGTGGTTAGGAGACTTAGCTCTAATTTCTTCTCTTTTCAACTAGCGAGTTTCCCACTGAGGAAAGGCGACACGAGAATCACTAAGATTCCTTCGAGGTGTAAAATCCCAAATTTTACGAATAAAGATTTAATTTTCTCGAAATATTTTTTTCAAAATTATGGTGTGGATTTGAGATAATGTTATAGTTTTGGGTAATATTTATAAATTTTAAAAAGTATGCAAGTTGTTATATAATATTCGTTTGGTGGGGAATATTCATTTTAGCGAGGGAATATTAAATACTGATGGCGCGATCATTGGCGAACCCCTATTTGAATTATTGTCGGAATGAAAGCGACAAAAATATATTTATGAAAATAACGGTGAAAGCTTTCTGAATTAAAAGCTGTTGAACTACCGGTATTAAAAAAATGCGATGTCTGGCGTGGTTGTATAGTAGCACTGCGGTATTGATTATTGATGCTTCGTGAGAAGTCACTGGTTTTGTTCAATTATTACTTACGATAATTGCGTAGTATCTCCGTTATTTGATTCAATTATTGTCGATAGTTTATATATATATATATATTATATATATATATATATATATATATAAATTTTGTTTTATTATTATTATTAATGTAATAAAAGCAGGGAAAAGCGTTTTTTATAAAACATAATACTTTTATAAAGTTATTTGTTTTATTTAATTATAAATAGAATATATTATATTTTATTATGCATAGTGTTTGTATAATTATACTGCATAGTGTTTGCATAGTAAAATCTTTTTGTATAAAATATAATACTTTTATAAAGTTATTTGTTTTATTTGATTATAAATAGAATATATTATATTTTATTATGCATAGTGTTTTGCATAGTGCACTGTATAGTGCTTATATAGTAAATTTTTTTATATAAAACAAAATACTTTTATAAAGTTATTTATTTTATTTGATTATAAATAGAATATATTATATTTTATTATATATAGTATTTGTAAAAGTGCATGCATAGTGTTTGCATAGTAAAATCTTTTATATAAAAGCAGAATACTTTTTATAAAGTTATTTGTTTTATTAGATTTTAAATAAAATATATACATATATATATATATATATATATATTATATTTTATTGCATAATATCCTTTCCATTCTCTATAAATAGGATGCTTAGTTAGAATTGAAAACACACGGATATTGAGAGAATTCTTCTTACATAATCTTGAGTGTATTTCTTTAGAGTTTTAGAAGCTTTGGCGTAGAAAGCAGTATAAGTTTTCTTGAGAATATCATCCTTCGCCCTACCGATTCGGAATACTTTTCTTTTTAAGGTAAGGGTATTATTCTTTTCGTATTCATGAATAAATTATTTCTTTCGATACTCGTAAGGTTGTTATTCCATTCTTTATTATTTTGTTGGAATAACTTTTATCAATCAATCTGCATACATGGTGAAATTTTGTTGTTATTCCTTTCTTTATTATTACTTTGGAATATCACAGCCGGTCTTGATTCGCTTTGACACTGGTTTTCGTTCTTTATTATTATGTTGGAATATCCTATTAGTGCGGATTACGCTGACACAGTTAGTTCTTTATTATTACATTTGGAATATCCTATCGATCGGATTATGCGACACAGTTACATTCTTTATTATTACATTGGAATATCCTATCGGTCGGATTCGCTTTGACACAGTTAGATTCTTTATTATTACATTTGGAATATCACATGCATGCTTGATTACGCTGACCTGAATTACATTCATTATTATTTTATTGAGAATAAATGCATGCATGCGATCTATCGCATGCATGGTGAATTCTTACATTATTCCATTCTTTATTATTACATTGGAATAACACATCTATGAGGATTACCGCATGCATGGTGAATGATCATTTGTATTCATTCCTTATTAAATTGTGGCAATGATCTGTTGACGTGGATTACCGCATAGTGGACGAAAATCCATTTGCAGTTTCATATATTCTATTATACTCAGTTGGTTAAAGTTTTGGCTTCTATACTCCATAAAGTTAGTGGAATATCTTGGATATTTGCGCTTCATCCAGTATCTTTTCATGGAAATATTCTTTTGAGCATTCTTGAATTTTATTCCACAAAGTAGTATCATGTTGACAATTTGGACGTTATTGAGTTCAGGATAAATTAATTTATAAATCTTTAAAATTTATTCTTGAACTTGTTTTATTAAATTATTATGTCATTGTCATCATCCTCGTGTTTATATTATATTGAAAGTCATCTGTGGCCTGTTGTGCTTAGATGGACTTGGTATGATTATGACCGAGGATTATTCGGTATAATCATGGTAGTAATGTTACAAATGATGTAAAAGTCCACATTGGCCGTAGTGCATTGATGGATGAGTTTTTGGTATGCTTATGGCTATGGATTCTCTTGACCGAGGGTGCGAAGATGAATTGTTTTATGGCATGATCGGGGAATAGTTGATGAAAACATGATTATCTTTGGCCCATAGTGCATGGATAATTTGTGGTCGTGATACTAAATAATATCCTTGGCTTTTGTAGTGTAGGGATGATTTGATGATGTGGATTGTTTATTAAGCTGAGTCTCAGCGATAAAAGTGATGAAAAACCTTTTTAAATCATAGAAGATAGTAGATTTTATGGTCTACTTGACTTTTCTAATGGATTGCTTATTCCGCTGCAGTTGTTGATCTAAAACTTGTTATCTATTATATTCTTTCGGTTGTTATCTTTGTTGAAGGCTAAGGATAATTTATTCTTCATTATCTTAGTCATAATACTTTTCTTTGGGCTAGTTAAGCTCACCCTTTCTTTCATTATTCTCTTTAGGAAATGAGAATATATTTGGGACTAGTCGGAAATGGATTGATAGTCGAGATGTTTGCATTAGTAGTCCTCACTATTACGTGAAATAGTGTGATAATAAATGTATTGAGGACTTATTTTGAGTTTGTATCTTGTACAGAAAGGCGATATTTGTATTAAAACTCACATTTCATGTTGTATATTTAAGTTTGTATGTGAATTTTGTACCATGTATTTGGCGACTCAAGATGGGTGATGTATACTTTTTGGGGCGTCGCGGTTAATATCAAAGCTTAGGGATATGATCACTGGTGAGATGTGAGACAAGAACTAGGAGGGAGGCAGGAAATTCCTTAGCTAGTATGACCTACTAAGTTTATTTGGTATTTAATTGGTTGGTCGGGAGTATAGGGATAATATGTGATATGTTAATTAACCCTTGTTTTTGTGGAAGTATTTGAAAATGACATTCGAGAATGTTGAGAATAACAATGGAGCCACGAGGAGACCATTGAGTCTCCACGGATCGATAATCGAGGATAATGTACAGCAGGAAGGCGATAATCCTCTGTAAATAACAACCTTGATCAAATGACGAATGATGGAGCGTTTAGGAGCTTTTTAGAATTCATGCGACACCAAGCGAGAGAGACTCCTATTCATAATGCGGTGGAAACAATGGCAACCCACGGTTGGTCACCATTAGCGATTCAATTTGGGACCATCGAGTTTTTGGAAAGCGAGAACCACTTAAAGCGAGAGAGCGTGGATAAGTAGATCACCAAGATATTTAATGTCTTGGAATGCTCGGAGAAGCAAAAGGTTCCATTCACCACCTTTATATTGCGTGAAAAGTAGATCATTGGTGGGAATCTATAAAGCGTACCCAAATGGCGCACCCAAGATGTCTTGGGGTAAGTTCAAAAATTGTTCAGCGACAAGTACTTTCACGAAAGTATTCATCACATGAAGGAGGTGGAATTCATCAAGCTAGAAGCAAAACAATATGGTTGTGTGTTGCGATCTGAAGCCAAAGTTCTTTGAGTTGTCGGTTTATATCCCATTTGGTTGATAATGAAAAGAGAATGGCGAATGTTTCTAAGAGGTTTGAAACCGAGATCGTCGATATCTTATCTCTCATAAAGCGTGTTTGTATTAGGATGTTATGAATATGGCTCCAGTTATTAAAAGTATGATAATGAGTCGGCCATAACCAAAAGGTAACGACCAACAACACGATAATAATCATCATCTGGGGTGGTAGCGACCATCGGAACAATGATAACCATCATGGGGAAATTATCATGCCAAGAATGGTAGTCACCCGGTGGTAATCATGGCCAAGATAATAGAAGTGGAAATTTCAAGAAGAAGGTTCAATAATGATGGAAGATGACACATTTTTACCGTTTCCAAGGAAGAAGAATGACCATCGGTTGTATGTTTCAAATGCGGACGGGAGGGACACATCAAGTCCAAATTATATCATAACAATCAAAAGCGTGTTTTAATTACGGAAGAAGGTCATCTAGCTCAATTTTGTGGTGTAGTGAAGTAAAGTCTAGCTGGGATAGTGAAGCGAAGGATGTCTCAAACAAGTCGAAGTCGAGTAGTTTAAGTGTGAAGCGTTTGTCGAGGAACCCAAGCGAGGTTATTACGGGTAAGTTAATCATAAGCGCTTACAAAGTCTATACCTCATTCAATCTGGGGTGCTACCTATTCTTTTATCTCTCTTGCTTGCGCTCAGCGTTTAAATTTGACTTCTAAAAATTAGACTTTGACTTATACTGTTAAAACTCGTTAGGAGAAACCTTCATTTCACGTCTTTATCCAAGTCTTGGATGAGAGTCGCGATTTTAAATGATATTTCTATCGTTAATAAATTTCGGCGTATTCCACGAAGACTTCTTGACCTACCCGAGGCGTGAAAGCGAATTTTGTATTAACCTCGATACAAAACCCATTTCTAAAATCTTTAAATATTTCTTCAACCAAAGCGAGCGTATAACGTGCCAAAAGGCGTTGGCTCATTTGTTAAAGATTACGATTATACTATTCAATACCATTGTGGGAAGAAGCGATGTGTGGTAGGCGTTGCGTTGAGTAGAAGATCGTATCGTTTCTGAGTGCGAATATCTGAACCTACGTGAAGATACTTGAGTATCTGATTGGAATCGACTTTAATCTATAAAGTTAAAAATCGCTCAAAGCTACCTACACACGGAGCTAATGAATGTGAAGAAAGTTCAAGAGGGCATTATTCTAGAAGAAAAATCTCAACCCTCGATTTAATTAGCCCATTTGAAATCCTCGATCGGTAGGAACTTTGGCTTTATAGACTCGTTTTACCGCCAAGTATATCGGCGTGTTCATAACATTTTTTTATGTATCGATGTTACGTAAATATGTGGACGATCGAACCACATTATTGAATTGGAACTAGATGAAATAGCGGAAGATTTAGCGTGTATGAGGAGATCGTGTTAAAATCTTGGATAAGAAGGATCGTATTCAACACTCGAAGGTTATACCTCAAGAGTTAGAATATGACGAAGTGTCCTCATTTGTTAGATATACAAATGTGATACGTAAATTTAGAGAGGCAAAATTTCATAAGGAGGGTAGATTGTAAAATCGACTTTTACTAATAAAGATTTAATTTTCTCGAAATATTTTTTCAAAATTATGGTGTGGATTTGAGATAATGTTATAGTTTTGGGTAATATTTATAAATTTTAAAAAGTATGCAAGTTGTTATATAATATTCGATTGGTTAGGGAATATTCGTTTTAGCGAGGGAATATTAAATACACGCCATGATCATTGGTGGACCCCTAGCGAGAATTATTGTCGAGAATGAAAGCGACAAAAATATTTTATGAAAATAATGGCGGAAGTTTTACCATTAAAAGCTGTTTGAACTACGGTAGTAAAAAATACGATGTCTGGCGTGGTTGCATAGTAGCTTTGTATTGATTATTGATCTTACGTGAGAAGTCACTCGGTTTTGTTCAATTATTACTCGATAATTGCTACATAGTATCTCACGTTATTTGATTCAATTATTGTCGATAGTTTTATATATATATATATATATATATATATATATATTATACAAAAATATTGTTTTATTGTTATTCTTAATGTAATAAAAGCGGAAAAGCTTTTTATATATAAAGCAGAATACTTTTATAAAATTATTTATTTTATTTGATTATAAATAGAATATATTATATTTTATTATGCATAGTGTTTGCATAGTGTACTGCATAGTATTTGCATAGTAAAATCTTTTTGTATAAAATATAATACTTTTATAAAGTTATTTATTTTATTTGATTATAAATAGAATATATTATATTTTATTATGCATAGTATTTGCATAAGCGCTTTATATAGTAATTGCATAGTAAAATCTTTTTATATAAAATAGAATACTTTTATAAAGTTATTTGTTTTATTTGATTATAAATAGAATATATTATATTTTATTATGCATAGTATTTGCATAGTATATGCGTAGTATTACTGCATAGTGTTTGTATAGTAAAATCTTTTTATATAAAAGCAGAATACTTTTATAAAGTTATTTATTTTTTATTTTAAATTTTAAATATATATATATATATATATATTTTATTGCATAATATCCTTTCCATTCTCCTATAAATAGGATGCTTAGTTAGAATTGAAAACACACGGAAAATCGGAGAATTCTTCTTACATAATCTTGGCGTATTTCTTTAAAGTTTTAAAAAGCTTTGGCGTGAAAATAGTATAAGTTTTCTTGAGAATATCATCGCCCTCTAAATTGAAATACTTTTCTTTTTAAGGTAAGGGTATTATTTTTTCGTATTCATGAAGAAAATTATTTCTTTCGATACTCGTAAGGGTTGTTATTCCATTCTTTATTATTTTGTTGGAATAACTTTGTCTATGTGAAATCTGACATACATGGTGAAATTTTGTTGTTATTCCATTCTTTATTATTACTTTGGAATATCACATCGGTGCGGATTAAGCGACTGGTTTAGATTCTTTATTATTACATTGGAATATCTATTAGTGCGGATTCGCTTTGACACTGGTTTCGTTCTTTATTATTACATTGGAATATCCTATCGGTCGGATTACGCTGACCTAGATTACATTCTTTATTATTACATTGGAATATCACATGCATGCATGAATTACGCTTTGACTGGTTCCGATTCTTTATAATTCTATTGAGAATAACATGCATGCGATCTATCGCATGCATGGTAATTCTTATGTTATTCTATTCTTTATTATTTTGTTGGAATAACTTACATGTCTTTGTTGATTTACGCATGCATGGTGAATGATCCTTTGTATTCATTCCTTATTAAATTGTGGCAATGATGCATACATGTGGATTACCACATGGCGGGCAAAAATCCATTGCGGTTTCATATATTCTATTATACTCGGTTGGTTAAAGTTTTGGCTTCTATACTCCATGAAATTAGTGGAATATCTTGGATATTTGCGCTTCATCGATATCTTTTCATGAAAATATTCTTACGAGCATTCTTGAATTTTATTCCACAAAGTAATATCATGTTGACAATTTGGGCGTTATTGAGTTAGGGATAAATTAATTTATAAATCTTTAAAATTTATTCTTGAACTTGTTTTATTGAATTATTATGTCATTATCATCATCCTCATGTTTATATTATGTTGAAAGTCATCGCCTTTGTTGTGCATAGATGGACTTGTTATGATTATGACCGAGGATTATTCGGTATAATCATGGTAGTAATATTACAAATGATGTAAAAAGTCCTCATTGGCTTTTTGTAGTGCATTGATGGGCCGAGTTTTGGTATGATTATAGCTACAGTTCTCTTGGCCCGAGGGTGCAAAGATGAATTATTTTATGGCATGATCGGAATAGTTGATTGAAAACACGATTATCTTTGAAAGTAGTAGTGCATGGATAATTAAGTGGTCGTGATACTAAATAATATCCTTGGCCTGTAGTGCAGGGATGATTTGATGATGTGGATTGTTTATTAAGCTGTGTCTCAGCGATAAAAGTGATGAAAAACCTTTTTAAATCATAGAAGATAGTAGATTTTATGCTCTACTTGACTCTTCTAATGGATTGCTTATTCCGCTTCTGTTGTTGATCTAAAACTTGTTGTCTATTATATTCTTTCAGTTGTTATACTATTGAAGGCTAAGGATAATTTATTCTGCATAATCTTAGTCATAATACTTCTTACTGGGCTAGTTGAGCTCACCCTTTCTTTCATTATTCTCTTTAGGAAATGAGAATATAGTTGGGACTAGTCGGGGAATGGATTGACGGTCTAGATGTTTGCATTAGTAGTCCTCACTATTCTTTGAAATAGTGTGATAATAAATATATTGAGGACTTATTTTGAGTTTGTATACTGTCTAGAAGAAACTATTTGTATTAAAACTTACAGCTCATGTTGTATATTTAAGTTTATATTTGAATTTTGTACCATGTATTTGGCGACTCAAGATGGGTGATGTATACCTGTTTTGGGGGCGTCACTGAAGGCCAATGACCTTGGGACTTGATTCACTAAGAACTCTTAAGGCCGGTGACCTTGGAACTTCTCTAGTTCCTAGGATCTCTTGAAGCCCGGTGAGGCTTGGAACTTCATTCGTCCCTCGAGGACGAGGACCCTCGAATACGACTTCTTGTTGTTGTAGTAGTTGTTGTTGTTGGTCTTTGTTTGCTAAGATGTCATTATGCTCTGAACATCTTTTCGTACTTAGAGGCTTGGTGTGGTCCTCTTTGCATTTTCTTTGAGTCTGGACCATATCTTCTTTGGTGCAGCTGATCTTCACTCTTTTTTGCTCATCTTCATCTGGTATCAGCTGTGCACCATCACCACCTAGGCTTGCTAAGTCTCTGTGCTTTTAGTAGACTTTGTCTGGCACTTAGCAATCCCTGAACCTTTCTTGAATGTTTTGCGAGAAGCAGTTACGCACTTGTTAAGATTTGACTTTAGGTTCATGGTGATTAAGTAGAGTGGCTCTCTTGATCTTCTTTGTACTCAGCCACTTTCCTGAATGCTATCTTCTTGGCCTTCTCGGCTCTCAGCTTGGCTTCCATCTTTAGTGGCATTCTCATCTTTGTTGAGTGAAGCTTTGATCTGTTTGAGTTCTTCTTCAAAGCTGCTTCACTTCCACTTTCGTAGTCTTACTGTCATTGGGACTTGTTCTGTTAATCTTTGGTGGAACTCGTAGAGTCAACAATAGCATTCCCAACAACTCAACGATTCTGCAACTTGGAAATCATCAGCAACTCTTGACCTTTGAAGCTCTGTTGATTTATACTGCTTCACAATCTTCCCTTTGGAAAGTGGCAGTTTGAAAGCTATTCAAATTTCTTCCGAGATCTCGATTTATTTGGTGCAATTTGCAAATGTGACTTGACATCTTTTCTAAATTTACGACACTTTGTAGTCTCTTTGTTTCACCTACCCAGATTAGATATGTTATTTTGATGTCTCGAGGCGGGTTGGCGACTTTATTTCACCCGCCGATTTCTTGATGAGGAGGTTGTCCTTACATCGATGCTCTCGATAAGCTTTTGTCTTAATACCGACCTTTAGATTGAGCGGTTGCCGATGCTTGATCCTCGGTTGTTCAAACTCTATGATTACGATGCACACTTCTTCTTGGACTGATCGTAGTGTCTTATTGACATGTAGGGTCAACACTACGATCTCGAGGGTGTTCACTAGATCTTGATGTAGAGCCCCTCTTCCTCCTTTTGTGCAGTGCTTCATCACTTCTGTTTGCCTTAAATGTTCTCAGATACTGATGGCTTGGTTCCTTGCTCTGGCCCCTTCTGAATAACAAGACACTTCAGATTTGTGGCGTATCCAGCTCACTTTCTCTTTGTGATCTCCCGTTCACTTATCATCAATGGACTAACCCAATGCTTAATCACTTTAGCCTTGTTCTTCAGAGGCTGACCAGTATCTCAGTGTGTACTACATAAGTTCCTTCTTTGTTTGGCAAACACTACGATCTTGATTACTTCCAAGATCGTTGTTATCTTCTTCTTGCGATTCTTGCATATCTTTGACTTTCCTTAGTCAGCTACTGAAGTCTTCATATTATCATCTTATGGAAGACTTCATCTTGAATGGCTTCACAGCTCAATCTGGATGCTGCTTAAATCTTCTTTTAGCTTGTATGCCATTCGTTGAGTGCTCTCTGGCTTCCCTTAAGTGAGATGTATCTTTGCAGTATCAACCAGAGGCTTCATTTCTTTGGATATCCTGGGAGTGCTCAATTGTTGAGAATCGTGTTTACTCTAAGATTCTACCTTGGCTTTGTGAGCACATCTGTTGAGGTCTTTGTTACGCATTCTCGATTCACCTTGGTTATCACGGACACTCGACTCGAGATCGAGATCTTGACACTATGATTTACATCATTGTGCTTGTTGTCTTCATCGATCTTGCTCGACTATGATCTACATCGTTGATCGATTAGTAGACTCTACGACTACGAGTGTAATCTATGATCCTTGACTTGGTTGTTAGTAGACTCTACGACTCACGAGTGTAGTCTACGATTCTTGACTTCGACTTGGCGGATGCTCGGTCGGCTTGTAGGCAATTTGTCTCTGATTACGAACATGACTTCCTCGGCGGACTATGGATCAGGAAGCTTTACTCGACACACTACGATCATCCTCGTCTCTCTTGGAAGTTTGAACTTGAGATCTACTATCTTCTGAGACCACGATTCTACCTTGATAGCTCTTGAGTTATCCTTGATTATCTGGCAGACTACGATTTCTGGTGCAGTGCTCAACGATCAGACAAGCCTATCTATTACATCATAAGATCAACCTAACATGCTTGATCTTTCTATGTTTATAGTCCTTGTACATCATTTCTTTTTAAGGACTTTAGAAGGCTGTTTTACTTTTGTAGTATCAACCTAACATATTTGATTAATTCATTTTAAGTCCTTGTACATATATTTTTATAGTCTATCAGAGGACTTTACAGCTTTTCTTAATGCAAGCATACTTGCATATTCATTCATATATATATATATATATATATATCATAATCAAATCACATATAAATAGGAATATCATTCACATGTTTATTCCTGGCATATTGTAACTATTTTTTTCACATGTATAGAACTATTGATTCACATGAATGTACTATTGATTCACATGATGTACTATTAAGGGAGGCAGTGCAAGTTTTATAATACTTGCAAGACTAAATTAAAAATGAAGGAAAAGATGAAGGTATTATACTGTAATATTTCGAGGCCCAAAACGTGCAATTATTGAAACTATATTTTCCTATAAATAGAAGTTCATTCTTCTTTCATTCTCACCAATTCACTAAGACTCACAAGAGAAACTATAAAGAGAAGCTATAGAGAGAAAAGCTATAGAGAGAAAGAAGAAGAGTAGTTTGCTATTTCACTATTCGAGTATCCGGTCTTCTTTTGAGGTAAGGGTATTATTTATTTCATTTTAAACTACGATATTATTTTTTCGTATTAAGTAAAGAATATTATCTTCATTCAATATTCGTAAGGAATATTATTTTGTTCAATATTAAGTAAAGAATATTATCTTTGTTCCATATTCGTTGGAATATTATTTTAGATTCGATAGATCGTAAGGGATATTATTTTTGTTTAGTATTCATAAGGAATAATATTTCTTCCATACTCTGTAGTATGTGAATAATATTATTTCGTCTCGTATTCCTTATTATACCCTCATTTTGTCAAAGTATTGCTTCTATACTCTGTGAAATTAGTATAATATCTTTGAAATTTAAACCCGTCAAGTATCGTTTCACAAGGATATTTTCTACACATTCTTGTTAAATTTTAAGCTTTCATGCCGGAGTACTGTCCATGAATACTATTTATTTATATGGTACTATTCACAAAATACTATTCATAAAGTACTATTCATGAAGTACTATTCACGAGTACTATTCATAAAAGTACTATTCATGGGGTCTTATTCTAAAGTACTATTCATGAGAGTCTTATTCACCCGGTACTATTCATGACAAAATTTGATTTCTTTTCGGTCCAAATCATTTTTTGTTACAATATCATTCTTGAATTTTACTCCAAAAGCGATATCATGTTGGCAATTTGAACATTATTGAATCTGGATAAATTAAATTATAAATCTTTAAAAATTTATCCTTTGTTTCTTTTAATTGAATTCTTATATCATTGTCATCATCCTCGTACTTATATTGTGTTGAAAGTCATCTTTGGCTTACGTGCATAGATGGACTGTTGATTTATATGATTATGACCAGGAATCATTCGGCATAATCATGACCCGTAATGTTACAATTTGTGACGCCCCCAAAATAGGTATACATCACCCATTTAAAGTAGCAAATACATATGATGCAATCCAAATACAACAATTATACAAGTGGCGTATAGAATACGACAAAACATAAGGTATGAGTTTTAATACAAATATTGTCTTCTAGACAGTATTCAAACTCAAATTCAATCTCATTACAATTATTATCACACTATTTCACATAATAGTTAGAACTACTAATGCAACCATCTAGACCGTCAATCAATTCCCCGACTAGTCCCAACTATATTCTCATTTCCTGAAGAGAACAGTGAAAGAAAGGGTGAGATCAACTAGCTCAGTAAGAAATATTATGACTAAGATAATGCGAGAATAAATTTTCCTTAGCCTTGACGATATAACAATTTGATAGAATATAATAGACAACAAGTTTTAGATCAACAAGCTGCTTGGCGGAATAAGCAATCAATTAGAAGAGTCAAGTAAGCATGATATCTACTATCTTCTATGATTTAAAAAGTTTATCATCAATTTTATCGTTGAGACTCGACAATAAATAATCTACATCGAAGAATCATCCTGCACTATGGGCTAAGGATATTCTTTAGTATCACTACCACGAATTATCCATGCACTACGAATTCGAGAATAATCGTGTTTTCATCATCTTGATCATGATCACGCCATAAAATAATTCATCTTTGCACCCTTGGTAGAAGAGAACCAATGGTCATAATCATACCAAAATTGTCCATCATTGCCTATGGGCCATTAAGGATTTTTACCACATCATTTGTAACATTACGGTCATGATTATGCAAGATAATCCATGGTCATAATCATACCAAGTCCATCTATACACTACAGACCAAAGATGACTTTAATAACAATATAAGCATGAGGATGATGGAAATAATATAATAATTCAATCAAATGAGATCAAGGTTAAATTTTAAAGACTTTAATAATTAATTTATCGAGAATTCAATAACGTTCAAATTATCGACATGATCTTGATTTGTGGAGTAAAATTCAAGAAATAATATTGTACCAAAAATAATTTAGGCCAGAAAATGAATCAATTTTATCATTTTATCATGAATAGTATCCCGGTGAATAGTACCCCATGAATAGTACTTTGTAAATAGTAACTTTCGTGAATAGTACTCAAAACATGAAAAAGTTAAAACTTATCAAGAATGCCGGAAAAATATTTCCATAAAAGATACTAGATGAGCGCAAATATCAAGGATATTCTACTAATTTCATGGAGTATAGAAGACAAAACTTTAAAAAATGAGTATAGAATTGACATACGAAGCGAAATAATATTACTTACATACTACACGAATATGGAAGAAAATATTATTTCAAGCGAAATGAACAAAAATAACAACCCTTACAAATATTGAACAAATATAATATTCCTTACGAATATTAAATGAAAATAATATTCCTTATGAATATTAAAAGAATATAATATTCGTCTACGAATATTGAGCGAAAATAATATTCTTACGAATATTAAGCGAATATTATTTATTGTGAATATTGAGCGAAATAAAGTTTCTTACGAATCTGAAAAAAAATATTATAAGTGAATATGAAATAAATAATAACCCTTACGAATATTGAGCGAAAATAATTCACTTCACGAATACGAAGAAATAATACCCTTACCTCAAAAGAAGAGTATTACATTTGGTATAGCGAGGATATTCTTGAAGAAAACTTTCACTATTTTCTACATTCAAAACTTTCTAAAACTAAAATAAATCGCTCGATATTATAAAGAAGAAATTCTACGATTACGGTGTGATTTTCAATTCTAACTAAGCTTCGTATTTATAGGAGAATGGAAATGATACTACTTGAGCATACGGTGCACAAAAGGTTCGTAGGTATGATTCACCGGTGATTTTACGAAAATATTATTTACTATACAACACTATGCAATACAATATTCTAATAAAATGAAAATTTTAAATAAAATATAATATATTCTACTTATAATCAAATAAAATAAAACTTATTATAATATATATTTTTATATATATATATATATAATTATAACAAAATTTTCCCCGTAACTTACTTCATTTCCTCCTCCCACAGCAACCAATTTTTTTACTTTCATTGGCCCCATATGTGGCCCCACCTTTATTATATTAAATAATTTTCTCTGGATTATTTGGAAAAATGGGTAAATAGAATCCATAAAATAAGCAAAATTTACATCAAATACTTCATAAAAATCTCCTCAATATTTTTAGCAACATTAATTCATTATTATTATAATTTGCAATATTAATAACGGTGGTTTCCAAGAAAGAAGGGCTTTCAATAAGTTTCTCCTATTGGAGGTATGATTAGGTGACCAAACATCTCCTCGACGAATTTCTAGACATTATTAATTATGCAAATAATAATATGAATAATGTGGCCCCCAAAATAGGTATACATCACCCATTACGAGTAGCTAGATATCACTCTATAAAATCAAATACAAACTTCATTTATACAACAATTTGTTGAATTGTAAATGCGATACGACAAGCGAGATAAGTATGAGTTTCAATACAAAATCTATGTAACTCTCATGGTGCCTAAACCACCACACCTTACAAAGGTACTTTACATAAAAGTATAATCAAAAAGCTGTTTTAGAAATTAAAATCTTTGGAAAGTGTTCAAAGAAACCTTCATACATGGGAGGCCATGCGTGCAGGTTATAATAGATATCATATGTCACGAGAATTATCCTTGGTTGACCCAATAGACCCCCAAAGAAAAAAGAAGATTACTATCATCTTACATCGATGGTGAGTCTTTTCTTGATGAGATAACTATCTTCACTGTCTCCAAGTGACAATTATATTTCAAATAAACTCCAAGATCATATAGGTAGTGCTCGTAGATATACTCAGCAAGTGGATGTGCACAACCCTGTCTTATGATAACACGAGTTTGTATGTCATTAGACATCCTGTATGATAGTGGCAAATCAGCCTTCCAAAGTTGGGTTCGCCTCACCCTATTTGATTCACCAAATATAACTATTAAATGTCGTATAAAATACAACACACTTATCTAAAGTTCTCAATGAAATTATTTCCATCTTTGTTTAGGGAGAAAATCATGACTATAGACCCCATATTCTATTCCCCATTATCTTCGCTCGACCCGACTACACTCTTATTACACGAAAGGTATTGTGAAGCAAAGGGTGAAACACAACTAGCTCGATAAAGAATATCATGACTAAAGATAATTAAATCATCAATAGCCTTCATCAGTAATAAATCAGAGATTTAGAACATATGGTAGATGATAAAACTTTTCAACCATAGTTGCAGTGGAACGAGCAATCCATTAGAAGAGTCAAATAGACCATAAAGTCTATTATCTTCTCCATGTTAAAAGTCCACCAATAATGTTTTATCCCTGTACATCATTCAACAATTCCTGTCCACAATCATGTGAACAACTCATAATCATAATTGTGGTTCTAAATTCCTTTTCGTACCCAGGACGAAGACAATTTTCATCACCTATCTTCACTTGAAACATCAAAAATCATGGTTATACCAAATCATAATTCCTGCTCATAATCATACTAACAAATTCATCTTTGCACTACGGCCAAAGATATACAACTGTATAACCAATAATGTTGAGACTCGACAATAAATAAACCAAATCATCGAATCATCCACACTTTTCGGTCGAGGATATTCATTAAATCACATCCATGAATTAATATTTCATTGTTGAGACTCGGCTCGATAATTAATCCACATCATTGAATCATCCATGCACTACTGGCCGAGGATATTCATTAAATCACATCCATGAATTAATATTTCATTCTTTGAGACTCATTTCGATAATTAATCCACATCATCGAATCATCCCACCTTTTCTGGGCCGAGGATATTCGTTAATATCACGACCATGAATTATCTATGCACTACGGGCCAAAGATAATCGTTTTTTCATCAACGGTCCTGATCATGTCATAAAACAATTCATCTTTGCACTCTTGGCCGAAGAGAATCCATAGCTATAATCATACCAAAAATTATCCATCAATGCACTTCTACGGGCGATGAGGACTTTTTCCACATCATTTGTAACATTACGGTCATGATTATCTAGAATAATCCACAGTCATAATCATACCAAGTTCATCTATGCACTACAGGCCACAGATGACTTTCAACAAAATATAAACATGAGGATGATGACAATGATATAAGAATTCAATAAAACAAGTTCAAGAATTAATTTATCCATAAATCAATAACGTCCAAATTGTCAACATGATACTTCTTTGTAGGGTAAAATTCAAGAATGCCCAGAAGAATATTTCCATGAAAAGATACTTGATGAAGCGCAAATATCAATGATATTCCACTAATTTCATGGAGTATAAAAGCTAAAACTTTAACCAACTGAGTATAATAGAATATATAAAGCGCAAATGGATTTTTCGTAGCCATGCGGTAATCCACTTAGACAGATCATTTCCACAATTTAATAAGGAATGAATACAAAGGATCATTCACCATGCATGTGATAATCCACATAGACATGTTATTCCAACAAAATAATAAAGAATGTAATAACAACAGAAATCACCAGGTATACGGTAATCCGCGTATACAGGTTATTCCAACAGAATAATAAAGAATGGAATAACAACAGAATTCACCAGGTATATGGTAATCCGCGTATATAGGTTATTCCAACAGAATAATAAATAATGGAATAACAACAGACATCACCAGGTATACGGTAATCTGCGTATATAGGTTATTCTAATAGAATAATAAATGGAACCAGGTCAGGCGAAATTCGCACCGACAGGATATTCTGACAGAATAATAAAGAACGAAATAATAGAAGAATTTCACCATGTATGCGGTACTTCGCATAAACAAGTTATTCCAACATAATAATATAGAATAAAGTAATAGAAGAATTTCACATTGTATGCGGTACTTCGCATAGACAGGTTATACCAACATAATAATAAAGAATGAAATAGTAGAAGAATTTCACCAAGTATGCGGTACTTCGCATAAACATGTTTTTCCAACATAATAATAAAGAATGAAATAATAGAAGAATTTCACCACATATGCGGTTATTACATAATAATAAAGAATGAAATAGTAGAAGAATTTCATAAGTATAAGTACAGCGTAAAGAGTTATTCAACATAATAATAAAGAATGGAATAATAGAAGAATTTCACGGTATGCGGTACTTGCGCATAAGCAGTTATTCAACATAATAATATAGAATGGAATAATAAAAGAATTTCAGGATTTCACCAAGTATAGGGTATAACCCATATAAAATGGAATACGAGGTTATGTATAGGGTATGCCACATAGAGGTTATGTATAGGGTATCTGAGTTATTCCAACAGAATAATAAAGAATGGAATAACAGAAGTTCTCTTCATGAATAAGAAAGAATAACACCCCTTACTATAATAATAATATCCCTTACCTTAGAAGAAGTTGGATACTGGAATAGAGAGGTAGCAGACTTATCTTCTTCTTTCTCTCTATAGCTTATCCCTCTATAATTATTGCTCTATCGCTTTCTCTCTCTAGAGTTTCAGTGAATTCGTAAGAAATAATGAAGGAATGAGCTTCTATTTATAGAAGAATGGATTGAATAGTAACTAATTCATGAACGATCCGGATTGATTTACTTTTAAATGGACGGTCCATATTAAAACTTAAAGCAACGGTCCATACTGATTCACTATTAAAACTTTAAACCAGCGATCCATATTGATTCACTATTATAACTTTCCACCAGCGGTCCATATTGATTTACTATTATATCTTCAACCAACGATCCATATTGATTTACTATTATAACTTCAACCAGCGGTCGAAAAATTAACACGTCTCCTCATGGAATAATATTGTACCCAAATACCTTAATGCACAATACTAGAGTGAATAATGCTTAGGGTGAATAGTAACTCATATATAGTAACTCGTGAATAGTAACTCATGAATAGTGACTCATGAATAGTAATCGTGAATAGTAACTTATGAATAGTAACTCGTGAATAGTAACTCATGAATAGTAACTCGCGAATAGTAACTCATGAATAGTAACTTCGTAAATAGTACTCCAACATGAAAAAGTTCCCGAATACTGGATTAAACAATATAACCTCAAACATCAATTATTATCGAAATAAATGTCAATTTCCACTATCACAATTAATTTCAACAAAATGAAACTATCATATTCATCTTTAATCAATACGAACTTATCCATCATTAGTATCATAACTCACAATATTTAACAATCGAGGTTGTTTCCGTGACGGAGGGGCTTTCCAGATAAGATTTTCTCCTATTAGGCCTTGATTAGATTATCTAACCTCTCCTTGTGAACTTCTAGACATTGTAAATATTGTAATTTAATAATATGAATAACTTTGTCGCCTCAATTATTGATTTAATAAAATAACATCTTATGCACATAATACTGTGACAATAATCGAATCAATAATATGAGAAATATGATGCAGCAATTACTGTAGCAATAATTGAGTATAACTGAGTTACTTATCACGTAAGCATCAATAATCAATATCGTGTGCTACTATACAACCATGCGTATTACTGTACTTTTTTACTCTTAGGGTAGTTCAATAGTATTAAAGGTAAAACCTCGCCGTTATTTTCATAAAATATTTTTATCGTTTTTCTAACTCGACGATTACTTAGTTGTGGGGTCCACCAATGATTATGCCGTCGTACAAATATTCCTCGACAAAAAGAATATTTCTCGGCCAAACGAATATTATATAACAACTTGCATACTTTGCAGAATTTATAAACACTACCCACAACTATAACATTATATCAAATCGACACCATAATATAAAAAAAATATTTCGAGAAAAAATTAAATATTTATTCATAAAATCTGGGGTCTCACAAATAACTTGTCATCTCAATTATTGATTTATTAATATATAATATATTGACAGTAATTGAATCAAATAACGTGAGATACTATACGGCAATTACTATAGCAATAATTGAACAAAAGCGGTGACTTTTCACGTAGCATCAATATTCAATACCGTGTGCTACTATGCAACCATGCATAATATTGTACTTTTACCACCGGGTAGTTCAACAGTTTTAACGGTAAAACTTTCGTCGTTATTTTCATAAAAATATATTTCTGTCGTTTTCTCACTCAAAGCGATGATAATTAGTTATGGGATCCACCAATGATTGTGTCGTTGTACAAATATTCCCTGTTAAAACGAATATTCTCCAACCAATCGAATAATTTATAACCACTTGCATACTTAAAAAATTTATAAATATTACCCACAACTATAACATTATATCAAATCCACACCTTAATATCCAAAAAAATTATTTCGAGAAAATTAAATCTTTATTCATAAAATTTGGGGTCTTACGATCTCCTCTTCTTATGAAATTTTGTCCTCAAAATTCGTGTACGTACCTGGTATGACGAACAAATGAGGATACGTCGTCAGGTTCTAACTCGTGAGGTATAACATTTGAGCGTATAATATATTCCTTCTTATCCAAGATTTTAAAAAATATTTCCTCATACATTAAATCTTCCGCGATCTCGTCTAGTTATAATTCAATAATGTGGTTCAAGTCGTCCACATATTTACGTAACATCGATACGTGAAAAAATGTTATAAACACGCAACATACTTAGTGGTAAGGCGAGTCTATAATATCAAAGGTTGAGATTTTCTCTCTTCATCGACTCTTTCTTCTAGAATAACGCCTTCTTGAACCTTCTTCTTCGTTTTCATCACCCTCGGTGCGAAGCTTGGCGACTTTCTCTTTATTGATTAAAGTCGATTCTAATCGTATATTTGTTATCTTCACGTGGGTTTGTATATTCACACTCGTAAACGCATACAATCTTCTACTCAACGCATCAGCTACCACGTTCGCTTTTCTATGATGGTATTTAATGGTATGGTCGTAATCTTCAACAACTCGAGCCAGCATCTTTGGCGCATGTTACTTTTGTTTTGGGTGAAGAAAAATATTTGAGGGTTTTAGAAATGGGTTTTGTACTGGGGTCAATACAAAATTTGATTTCACACTCTGAGGGTAGGTGTAAAATCCCAGATTTTACGTATAAAGAATTAATTTTCTCAAAATAAATTTTTTTATATTATGGTGTGAATTTGAGATAATGTTATAGTTGTGGGTAATATTTATAAATTTTGCAAAGTATGCAAGTTGTCATATTATATTCGATTGGTCAGGAAATATTCTTTGTGTAAAAAAATATCTGTACGACGGTACAATCATTGGTGGACCCCACAACAGAATTATTGTCGGATTGAAAAAACAACAAAAATATTTTATTAAAAATAACGGCGGAAGTTTTACCGTTAATACTGTTGAACTACTTGGTAGTAAAAGTAGAGTAATACGCATTGTTGCATAGTAGCACACGGTATTGATTATTGATATTTATGTGAGAAGTCACTCAGTTTTGTTCAATTATTGCTACAATAGTGGCTGCATAGTATCTCACATTAATTGATTAAATTATTGTTGATTTATAAGTTTTGTTTTATTCATATTATTAACGTAATAAAATGAAACATCTTTTTATATAAAACAGAATACTTTATTAAAGTTATTCTATAAATAGAATATATTATATTTTATTATGCATAGTGTTTGCATAGTGCCTGCATAGTATTTGCATAGTAAAAATCTTTTTATATAAAAATAGAATATATTGTATTTTATTTAAAAGATTTTTTTTTAAATATGGACCGTCAGATTAAAGTAAATCAATCTCGACCGTTCATGAGTTAGTTACTATGTATTCCATTTTTCTATAAATAGAAGCTCATTCCTTCATTATTTTCTTACGAATTCACTGAACTCTAGAGAGAGAAACTATAGAGAGAGACTATAGAGAGATAGAAGAAAAGTATTTTGCTACTTTTATATTCAGTTTCTTTTACGGTAAGGGGTGTTATTCTTTCTTATTCATGAAGAGAACTGTTGTTATTCCATTTCTTATTATTATGTTGGAATAAACTTGTGATCTGTGATCTACCCTATACTTGGTGACATTCTTCTATTATTACATTTGGAACATCATATCTATGTGTTTTACAGGACTGGTTAAAAGTCTTTATTATTATTCCGTTGGAACATCATATGCGTGTGTTTTTACCGGACTGGTTAAAATCTTATTATTATACGTTGGAACATCACTGCTCGTGTGTTTTACAGGACACTGGTTAAAATCTTTATTATTCTGTTGGAACATCATGTCTGGTGCAAATTTTGCTCGAATCGGTTCCGTTATTATTATACATTGGAATAACTTTGTCTATGAGAAGTACCGCATGCATGGTGATTTCTTTTGTTATTCCATTCTTTATTATACTCAGTTGGTTAAAGTTTTTACTTCTATACTCCATTAAATTAGTAGAATATCCTTGATATTTGCGCTTCATCCAGTATCTTTTCATGGAAATATTCTTCTGATCATTCTTGAATTTTACTCTACAAAACAGTATCACGTTGAGAATTTGGATGTTAATAATTCCTGGATAAAATAATTCTTGAACTTGTTTTATTGAATTCTTATATCATTGTCATCATCCTCATGTTTATATTTTTTTTTGAAAGTCATCTGTGGCCTGTAGTGCATAGATGGACTTGGTATGATTATGACCAAGGATTATTCGGTGTAATCATGACCGTAATGTTACAAAAGATGTGATAAAAAGTCCTCAATGGCCCGTATTGCATTGTTGGACAGTTGTTGGCATGATCATGACCATTGATGAATACACAAATATCCTTGGCGTAGTGCATGGAATTTGTGGTCGTGACCTAATGAATATCCTTGGTAGTAGTGCGGGGATGATGTGGATTATTCATTGGTGAGTCTCGGCGATAAAAGTGATGAAAACTTTTAAATCATAAAAGATAGTAGATTCTATTCTCTACTTGACTCTTTTAATGGATTACTTGATCCGCTTCTGATTAAACTTGATGTTGTTATATTTTATCGGTTTAACTTTGTTGAAGGCTAACGATAATTTATTACGCATTATCTTAGTCATAATATTTCTTCTTTGGGCTAGTTGAGCTCACCCTTTCTTTCTTTATTCTCTTTGAAATGAGAACATAGCGAGGGACTAGTCGGGGAGCGGAATGACGGTCGAGGAGGATAGCATTAGTAGTTCTCACTATTGCGTGAAATAGTGTGTTAATAATTGTATTGAGGACTCCTTTTAAGTTTGTATAATCTCTAGTAGACAATAATTGTATTCAAACTCACAGTTATGTTTTGTCGTATTGTACACTGCAGCAGTTGTATTAGTAAGTTGTATTTGAATTTTGTACCATGTATCGGCGACCCAAGATGGGTGATGTATACCTAATTTTGGGGCGTCACGATTTAATATCAAAGCTTAGGGATATGATCCCTGGCTAAGATGTGAGACTAGAACTAGGAGGGGAGATGTAATTGTGGCGACCCCAAATCCGGATACTTGAAACCCGAACTCGGTTCTCCACGATACCATTTCTTTAAGCTGAATAATACTAAATAATAATACGTTCGAACTTAATTTACATACATCAAAGTTTACTTCCCCAGGTACGTGACCTTCAAATACATTCCTTACAATATCTGACAATAGATTCCATTGTCTTACTAACTATAACCATTAACTAATACTAAATCTCATTCGAATAGCTTTTCTTTTCCTTGTTCGTACTTTGAGCCTTGGTCGATCGTCTGTCTTGAAAACATTTAATTTAAGCAAGGATGAGCATTTAAGTGCCCAACAAGTAATAGCAATTATATATAATTTGAAAGAATATAAGTATTCTCTTTACATAACACTTCTACAACGAATAAAAAAGTTGTGAAGTAATCATCTTGATAAAAATTCACATAACAACTCTCTTTCAAATTCTTGAAATGAGGCTCCACCCATGAATAGGGTTTAAGAAACATACTATGAACATGGTTTTCATTTTGAAAAGGTTTAGCGAAATTCATCCATAAGCCGTCATAACTTACAGGCACGGAGGGTGATCACCAGATTATACCTGTATTGATCAATACTACATAACTTGAGCGAAATTCATCGCTCATCCTTTGTCCGCCGAAGCGCATAAAAATTTTCCCATTATTGGGATGTTCATACATGCCTGGTTCCAAACCCGAAGGTTTTTAATCTTTCTAAACAATAACATGTAATTCAACATATATGTATTCGGGTAATTAACAAAGATATATCAACATGTGAATAAATGCCATGATTATCCAAGTGGGGACACTTGTATAACCATTTAGAAATCAACTTAACAGAATATATATCTGAGCTAACATGTTGATAATCAAAGCGTACATAATCTATACAGGAATAGAATAATTCAGAAACTTCTTACTCATGTCCATTGCATAAAGAAAATGCAAAGGTAGGATACTTGCATGATTTGCTGATTACAAATCTCAACTTAGGTTTTATCTCTTTATCACAACCTATCAATAAGCATGTCATTCGTTCGATTAGAACAATATATCATAACACATAGTATTGTCTATTACAGTCAGCACATAGTCTAATCACGTCATCTCATAATCGCAGTGATCATACTTTTAGTTCATATTCTATACTTTTATACATTTTTCAAATATCTCACCCATGTTCTTACAGTAGCCTTTTCTTTCTATTATAGAATTCGACATTTGTTCGGTCTCTGAAGCTGACTTTATCGGGTAAATCTTGAGTCTAAGACTCTTATTCTATACCTCAACATACGTAAATATCGGACATTTTACTTTTAATCATTTTGAATTTTCGGAAATTGAAAAATTTAAAATAAATCAAATCATCACTCAAGGGCTTATAGTGATATAAGCTTTATTACTATGGGTGCTCTTCATCAAATCTGGACTTCATAACTTAGGTTCTCAAGTAAATTTAGTTTGATAGGATATCACTTTCAAACATCGAATTATAATTACATGATTTAAACATTAAACAATTCCATTATCATTAATAATTAATTTATATTAAACTATTAATGAAACCATTGCCAAAATATAAAAGTTATTTATAATAACTCAAACTATTTTTAAAACATTTATATTACCCTTAAATGATTTTTAAAACAATTAAAATTATTTTTAAATAATCACCATTAATATATAAATATTAATGTACTATTCATCAAATATTAAAAGTCATTAATTATAACTTAAAATATTTTAAAATCCTTAATATCCTCTTTAAATGATTTTTAAATAAATAAAACCATTTTAAACTATTTATTTAATAATAATTATTAAATAAACTAAATATCACTAATATTATCTTAATATCATTAATATTAAATTATTAATAAAATTATCCTTTAAATATTAAAAGTTATATTTTATAACTTAAAATATTTTTAAATACTTTAATTTCATTTAAATGATTTTTATAATATTAAAATCATTTTTAAACTAAATTATTTAATATAATCATTAAATAACTTTAATATCATTAATATATAATTAATTAATGAAATTCATCACAAAATATTAAAAGTCATGGGAAATAACTTAAAATATTTTCTTATACCATAATATAATTTTTCATGATTTTTCATGAACTAAAAATATTTTTAAATAATTTATTTAATATTATAATTAAATAAATAAATACCTTTTATATTCCAAAAATATTAAATATTTATGAAATATACTCAAAATAATTAAAACTATTTTTAGGACTTTAAAATAATTTTTCATAATTTATTTGGTATTTTTAATAATTAAAATCTAATTTTTCTAATTTTAAAATCATTTTTAGGAAAATCAAAAATTAAAATAATTAAAGCGTAAGCTAAAGGCCCCTATAGTGGATGAAGTGTATATATAGGTGTTCTTGAGCCTACCTGAGATCTTCATAAAGCGCGAGCCAAGGTGGGCTACTTTGGTAGTGAATAACTCTCTCATCTTAGCGAATTTGGAAAATCTATAAATTGGGTCTTGTAGAGGAAATACAAGACTACAAGATCAACAAACATAACCTCTAAACAACATCAGATCACGGGAGAAAGCGTACCTCAAAGTAGTTGTCGGATTTGTTTTCTTTGTGAAAAAACGATTCGTGATGCCTACTTTGGACCTCTATAACTTGACAATAAATGCAGCGTTTACGTGATCTTATCAATTCCGATTGTGTAGAAAACATGTAGGACTACAACTCTAACACTTAAAATCATCATAACAACAATAAATCAAGCATCTAAAGTATGGTCAAACCTTATAAAAAAAACAACACTTAAAAAATTAAAGGGCGCCTGAATTTTTACGTCAATCTTAAATTCGACCACTTTGACCTTAAATAACTCTTAATCCAAGTAATATATATGGACCTAATTCTTTTTGGAGGTTAAATACCACATAACAAGCTACACATATCAACCTTTAGAACACAAAACACATTAAAGATAAGCAAGAGATATAAGGCACGACATTTGCCAAAAAAAAAAAAATTACGGACACTTAGAATATTTTACGGGTTTGAAAAACGGTAGTAGGTCAATGTAAATTCAACCCACTTTGACCGCTTATAAATCCCGATCTACAATAGTTATAGACCTTATTCCTTTTGGAGTTTAAAGACCACATAACAAGCTACACCTAACAACTTTTAAACAACAAAAACAGTAAATAATCACAGAGATATAAGTCTTGACATTTGCCCAAAAATCACAGAATTCGGTTTTTCCAACTTGCTCAAATCTTCAAATTCGTGCACTTTGATGTTATGGGTTCATGATTTTACAACCCAGAAAATTAATAGACTCCCTATTACATTACTTTAAACAATCAATTGCATCAATTAACATCGAATCGAAGGATTTCAAAATTAGGGAATTTCATACCTTTTCTAGCTTCAATTTTTGATTTTTTGGCTTTGATGCTTCTGATTTGTTGTTTGTGATGGTTGGGCTTTGATTAGGAGCTTATGGGCAAGATAATTTCGTTGGTAAGAGGTTGGGAGAGATATGGCCAAGTGAATGTGAATAAATAGGCTAAATAATGTACATTTCTCTCTCTTAAATTATGTAAATCATGTATGCAATCATGTAATGGCTGATTATTGGTGGTAGTAATGTTACAGTGTCATGGTAAATTCTAGAATAAAGTTAGATGTCCAGATTTTGCAAGATTGCTAGCAATAATACACTAATAATACACTAAATGGACAAAAAGGGCATTTTAGTCATTTCCACTCTAATAATTGGTTTCTTCCTTTAATAATGCACAAGGGTAGTTTAGACTTCTCATGTCTACCATGAAGGGCATTATAGACATTATCCATAACCATTAGGGTTTATCACTTTAGATTTTAAAATTCCATAAATAATATAACTAATAATACACTAAAAGGGTATTTTGGTAATTTCACATATAATTTCATGGGCATTTTTGTACATAGCAATTAAATGTAGTATTTAATCACTAGATGGTAATTCTTATCATTTACCAATTACTTTCTATCTTTTGGTAAATTAAAACATTTATACAATAACATCGTAATTAAACCCAATAATTTTAAATTAGGGTTTTGAATGAAAAATTAGGGTTTTCTAATTAGGGTTTCTTAACGCCATCAATTAGGGTTTCTAATTGACCATTAGGATTCTCTAATTATACTGTGTATGTTCTAACACGGTCATTACAATCTCTAACTTCATGGAATTAGGGTTGTAATAATTAGGGTTTGTCTAATTATCGACAAACAACGATAATTAGGGTTTTCTTCTAATTACTGAGCATCTTATACATAGTAACCTTCATATACACAAGTAAACTTCATATATACAGTCACTACTCGGTCATTTCTCATAGCTGAGTTTAATAATTAGGTTTCACAAAGACGCGGTAATATCTTTATGACCTAATTGGTAGTCGTTCTTTCGATATTATCATCGCGCATACACGGTTTAAAAAATACTTGATTTAAATATTACGAACAATTCATATAATAAAATATATATTATATAAATTATAATTATCACTTCATATATTATTTCCAATTATGTTATCATGGAAAATAATTAATAAAAACATTTCTGCTTACAGAAATTAATTACCATAAAAATATAATTTGTAGTAATTAATAATTCCAAAATTATTTCTAATTTTTCAAGTAATAAATATATTCATATTTATCGTTCACATTACTAGACACTTATTCTCGTCATTAAATAAATAAATAAAAAAAATTATACGTAAAATTTCTTATTTATTTTATATAGAAAATCTCGGGTTATTACATTCACCCTCCCTTATAAGGATTCCGTCCCCGGAATCACCGCTTTAAAACTCATACACAGAAGAGTACATAACGCATATAATCCTTGCACATAGACCTCGATCAATACTTGATCGAACTGATCTTTAACTATTCTCCATGTGACATCTATCTAATAAAGCGAAATTTGATTTCTAAAAGAACTCAAATTCCTTCCTCAAAATTTCTTTAATAAAGTAATCTACTATATGTATATATATAGGAAAATCATATAGGACACATAAGTTATTCAAATAACACATGGAGTTCTGTTTCCAGCTGCCACCGTATCCTGGACCGTCATGTTGTAGACCCGCATGAGTTGGGTTGTTTGTTGAAATTGGTTTCGTTGTCGCCTATATCTTGCTGTCATTTCTCGTATTCGCATTCCTTATCTCACTTCTCCTTCTTGAATAATCTTTCACCTTATAATCCATTGATTCACAAATAAAACATTCGCTATACATTCTTGAATTGGGACAATTGGAAGATATATGTCTCTTACGCCACAAACTTTCTCTTTATCTCATTTCCTTTTTATCGTATAGGTGATAAAATTTGTCTTTTGCCCTTTCCGTTATCCTAACTATCATAAACGCTTCTACTGAGTCACTTAATCCTCTATACCCTAGCAATAGGATTGCCTTAAAGTCTTTGGCGTTCGTTGTTCGATTATCTGGTTGATCTTCCACGGCTGGTTTTCGTTTTCGTCTCGGTGACATAATCGTAAATTATTCTTCATTTCCTTACATTCTAAGCCTCATCGTATACATTCGACATATAACACAAAATTTTCTACTCAAATAATCATGTAATCAAAATATTGGATTTTGAAACTTGGTTTACTATATTAACCAATATTCAGATAAATATCTGCTACTTTTATAACAACTTACTTCATTAATCCAACTTGTGACAGTCATGGTACTTCCAACCATAGCACCTCACATTAATAGAACTTAACATACCATAGCACATATTGCTTTAAACATCAGCTATCCCTTTGTGACTACAACAATCGGGATTTAAAATCTTCACCAACATAAAAGTTGAAAATAGTTCATTACTTATCACACATATTACATAACATAACCCATACTACTTATCTACCAAGCCTTTCTTCTCGGACATTCATTCGCTCGATGTCCTTCCATTCCACAATTAAAACATCCACCTTTCTTATAGTTGGGGCAGCGCGAGGAGAGGTATGTCCCTCACAAAATATAATTATAACATATCTTCTTCCCTTTTTTCTTATCAGGTTTTCCTAAGTCAGGATCTTCTATCTTTCTTTTTCCCTTACCTCTCGGAGCTGCACACGATGTGTTGCTTGAGGCTCCCATCTGGTCAATTTGGATTTTGAGCTTATCTTGCTCTTCCATTGTTTCTTTTAATACTTTTCGCAGTTGAATATTAAGCAACTTTTCTATCTCCCACAACCTTTCTAGTGAAGAAACCTTTTTCTCCAGATCCTGCACCTCTGTTGATGCTTGAGCAGCTTCAACTTTAGTGTCCGAATCACTATCTGTCCACCATTTCTAGATCTGATACTACGTTTTCCACTATAGCCACCTCGTCCGATTTGGGTTCCTAGTAAGCTTTATTTTCAATTTGTTGGCCTTGATATTAGCTCGGGGTATGGACACGATCCTTCTTATTCCACATATCTTTCTCTTTTGAGCATCTACATACATAAGTTACCACGATTAGCATATAATAAATATACACAGCAATCAAGAGTTTTATATACGTTGTCTCTTATTTTGTTTGACAATAAATTTATTCAATCCATCTCTATAAACACATCAACGCCTATCTTTCTCTGCCGAAAGGCAGCTCCATCCACTTCGTGTCGAATCGCATAAAGGCGATGTCTAAAGCCTGTTCCAAGGTATATATCCTGGTGTCTTTGGCTTCTATCTCAACCTTCAACTGTCTTATCTGTATCTCCCTCTGTTCCAACCT
This sequence comes from Panax ginseng, assembly GCA_020205605.1. Lineage (NCBI taxonomy): Eukaryota > Viridiplantae > Streptophyta > Magnoliopsida > Apiales > Araliaceae > Panax > Panax ginseng. The sequence goes on from CM035132.1 coordinate 156,677,152, forward strand.
CCCTCGTAACTCGGCTAACTCCATACATGCTTTCGGTGAGCGGCGTCCTTATCTTCTTTGTTACGAAATCTAGAAATACGATTTCATGCCTCCGCTTGCTCGACTCTAACCTTTAAGTCATCGTTCCTAACTATGAAATTTCTTATCATCTCACTGTCTGTGTACTCCTCGCTAGAGTCCATCGTCTCTTGGGTCAAGGAATTACTATCTTGACTTTCGTCATCCATCCTATGACCACAATAAACCAGACAACATTAGTACCGAAATAAAATATATTCATCGATAAAATGAAGGAATATTTTATTTAGTACAACTAAAACTCGATGAATCTCTTTAACTCATCATATTCTATAACTTCTCACCAGAGTACTTCATCTCCTAGTTCACTGGATATCTATCTTAACTTTCGTCCATTATTCTACTAAGGTTATAACTCTTAACCAGAGTTCTTCGTCCATTGAATATCTATCCTAACTTTAGTTATCCATTCTACTAAGGTTATAACTCTTCACGAGTTCTTAAATCTCACCGAATATCTATCTTAACTTTTCGTTATCCATTCTACTAAGGTTATAACCTAGGTTTCGCATTCCTAACGTTTATAACCTACAGCTTTGATACCAACCTGTGGCGACCCCAAATCCGGATACTTGAAACCCGAACTCGGTTCTCCACGATACCATTTTATATAGAAAATCCCGGGTTATTTAAAGACCACATATTAGGATACCTATAAGAAATTTTGCGTATAATTTTTTTTTTATTTATTTATTTAATGACGAGAATAAGTGTCTAGTAATGTGAACGATAAATTTGAATATATTTATTACTTGAAAAATTAGAAATAATTTTGGAATTATTAATTACTACAAATTATATTTTTATGGTAATTAATTTACGTAGCGAAATGTTTTTTATTAATTATTTTCCATGATAACATGATTGGAAATAATATATGATGTGATAATTAGAATTTATATAATATATATTTTATTATATGAATTGTTCGAATATTTAAATCAAGTATTTTAACTTGATATGCGAAAGAGAAGTCGAGATATGAGATCAAACCACGAATTGGGATTGTGATCAAGAGATGAGAATAATAATATTATATTATTGATATAATGATTTACTGATACAATAATTATGTACTATATATATGCGAGATGAGATATTATTGAGCAATGACGAATCAATTAGGTCACAAGCATATTACCGCGTCTTTGTGAAACCCTAATTATTAAACTCGGTTATGAGAAATGGTGAGTAGCGACCCGTATGTATATGAAGTCTCTTGTGTATATGAAATTCTTGTGTACGAATATCGGTAATTAGAAGAAAACCCTAATTACTATTTTTACGGCGATAATTAGGACAAACCACAATTATTACAACCCTAATCGGTTGAAGTTAGAGATCGTAATGAGCGTGTTAGAACATACACGAGATAATTAGAGAACCTAATGGTCAATTAGAAACCCTAATTGATGGCGTTAAGAAACCCTAATTAGAAAACCCTAATTTTTCAATCAAAACCCTAATTTAAAATTATCGGGTTTAATTACGATGTTAATGTATAAAAGTTTTAATTTACCAAAGGATAGAAATTAATTGGTAAATGATAAGAATTACCATCTAGTGATTAAATACTACATTTAATTGCTATGTACAAAAATGCCCTTGAAATTATATGTGAAATGACCAAAATGCCCTTTTTGGTTTATTAGTGTATTATTAGTAGCATTGTTGATGGAATCTTCAATAATGCTATCTAATCAATGGCTTCTAGAAGTTATCCATGCTACTATACCATTACACCTCAATTATACAACCAAATTGAGCATCCAAAGCATTAGAATTGGCCTATAAATAGAGATCAAAGAGAGTTAATGCAAAATGCACACTTGAATTTTCCTAACTCTCATCCTAGACTCTCTCAACCTCTTAGCTCCCAAAACACTTGCCCATACACTCCTAAGTACATTACGATCACAAGCATAAAAAACACAAGATCAAAGTCGTAAATCCAAGAATCAAAGCTCCAAAAGTGGTAAATTCTCTAATTTTGAAATCCTTCGATTAGATGTTAATTGATGCAATTGATTGTTTAAAGTAGTGTAATAGGGAGTCTATTAATGTTCAGGTTGTAAAAACACGGACCCATAACATCAAAGTGTGCAATTTGAAGATTTAAACAAGTTGGGAAAAAAACCAAAATTATGTTATTTTTCACCAAATGTCGAGGCTATAACTCTTTGTTCGATCACGAGTTTTGTTGTTTAAAAGTTGTTATAGGTAGCCTAATATGTGGTCTTTAATCTCCAAAAGGAATCAAGTTCATATCTATTATAGATCGGGATTTATAAGCGGTCAAAGTGGGTTGGCCGGCATTGACCTATTTATTCTTCAAACAGAGAAAATATTCTAAGTGTCCGGAAAATATTATTTTGGAAAATGTCGGGCCTTATATCTCGGTCATCTTTAATGTTTTTGTGTTCTAAAGGTTGATATGTGTAGCTTGTTACGTGGTATTTAACCTCCAAAAGAATCAGGTCCATATATATTACGGATTAAGAGTTATTTAAGGTCAAAGTGGGTTGTGGCATTGACGAAAATTTCAAGGCGACCTGAATTTTCTAAGTGTTAATTTTTCCGACAAGGTTTGACCATACTTTAGATGCTTGATTTCTTATTTTATGATGATTTTAAGTGTTAGAGTTGTAGTCCTACATGTTTTTTTATACACTTTGGAATTGATAGATCACATAAGCGCGTAACACGATCATCAAGTTATAGAGGTCCAAAGTAGGCACCTCGAAGCTGTTCTTCGTGAAGAAACGACTTTGGTAACTACTTTGATGGCGGATTTATCCCCGATCGATGTTTGTTTAGAGGTTATGATTGTTGGATCTTGTAGTCTTGTATTTCCTCTACAAGACCCAATTTATAGATTGTCCAAATTCGTTAAGATGAGAGAGTTATTCACGGTCAAAGTAGGCTACTTTCGGTTACGCCTTATGAAGATGCAGGTAGGCTCAAGAACACCTATAGCGACACTTACGTCACTATAGGGGCCTTTATGACGATTTTAATTATTTTAATTTCGATTTTTAGAAAAATGATTTAAAAATTATAAAAATTAGATTTTAATTATTAAAAATACCAAATAAATTATGAAAAATTATTTTAAAGTCTGAAAAATAGTTTTTAATTATTTTGAGTATGTTTCATAAATATTTAATATTTTTGGAATATAAAAGGTATTTATTTATTTAATTATAATATTAAATAAATTATTTAAAAATAGTTTTAATTCATGAAAAATCATGAAAAATTATATTATGGTATAAGAAAATATTTTAAGTTATTTCCCATGACTTTTAATATTTTGTGATGAATTTCATTAATTAATTATATATTAATTATATTAAAGTTATTTAATGATTATATTAAATAATTTAGTTTAAAAATGATTTTAATATTATAAAAATCATTTTAAATGAAATTAAAGTATTTAAAAATATTTTAAGTTATAAAATATAACTTTTAATATTTAAAGGATAATTTCATTAATAATTTAATATTAATAATATTAAGATAATATTAGTGATATTTAGTTTATTTAATAATTATTATTAAATAAATAGTTTAAAAATGGTTTTATTTATTTAAAAATCATTTAAAGAGGATATTAAGGATTTAAAAATATTTTAAGTTATAATTAATGACTTTTAATATTTGGATGAATAGTACATTAATATTTATATATTAATGGTGATTATTTAAAATGATTTTAATTGTTTTAAAAATTATTTAAGGGTAATATAAATGTTTTAAAAATAGTTTGAGTTATTATAAATAACTTTTATATTTTAGCAATGGTTTCATTAATAGTTTAATATAAATTAATTATTAATGATAATGGAATTATTTAATGTTTGAGTCATTTAATTATGATTAGATGTTTGAAAGTTATATGGCCAAGCAAACTAGTGACTAGAACCAGGTTATGAAGTCCAGAGATTTGATGAAGAGCACCCATAGTAATGATTTATATCACTATAAGCCCTTGGTGATGATTTGATTTATTTTAAATTTTTCAATTTCGAAAAATTGAAAATGATTAAAAGTAAAATGTGTCGATATTTCTGAGATGTTGAGGTATAGAATAAGAGTCTTAGACTCAGATATTTGCCGATAAAAAAGGCATCGATGCAGACAACAATAACCCGCGAACCTATAATAGAAAGAAAAGACTTACGTAAGAGCATGGATGAGATATTTGAAAAATGTATAGAATATGAACTAAAAGTATGATCACTGCGATTATGTGATGGCGTGATTAGACTATATGTCTTGGCCGTAATTGATGATATTATGTGTTATGATATATTGTTCTAATCGAGCGAATGACACTGCTTATTGATAGGTTGTGATAAAGAGATAAAACCTAAGTTGAGATTTGTAATCAGCAAATCAGGCAAGTATCCTACCTTTGCATTTTCTTTATGCAATGGACATGAGTAAGAAGTTTCAGAATTATTCTATTCATGTACAGATTATGTACGCTTTGATTATCAACATGTTAGCTCAGATATATATTCTGTTAAGTTGATTTCTAAATGGTTATACAAGTGTCCCCACTTGGATAATCATGGCATTTATTCACATGTTGATATACATGTGACGCCCCCAAATCCAGGTTCTCTAACCTCAGATTCAGTGCTCACGATCCTATCATCATCATAAGCATTCTATAACTATTTCGAAATAACAAACATACATTGTTCATTATACAAAATTCTCAAAACATGGTCCCAAGGTCTCTCTAACCTTAACTTTAAATACACCATTTATAATACAAATAGTTTACTCAAGAAATTCCATTAGATAATAACTAATTTAACATTCATTCTAAAATTACTCCACGGATCTTGCCCTTGCCCTTGTCCTTCGCATTAGATCCTTGAGCTTAAGCGAAAATAGAGGTCATGATATAGCAAGAGTAAGCAACTAATTTGCTTCACAAGTTTATAAAGACAAAGGAGATATATCATGACTTAGAAAGAAATATTGCCTTCAATGTTCAACAATAATATAAGATTGTGAAGGAACATGAATTAAAAATCAACAATTGAATATTCGATAATTGAATAACATGAACTGAGTGGTTTTGAATAACCATGAACATTTGCCAAGGTGCTCAGTGATTTAAACTGGACCTTTTAATAAGTTTTGGTATTCAAGGGATCGACCTTTCATACCCCGTGATTTATGCATAAACACTTAATATCCGACATTGATATCATGCCTTAATCAAATTTGTCCATTTCTCGATCAAGAGTTCTTACCATATCAATTAATAAAACGGTTATTTAAAATCCATTTGATTTAACAAATTTAGACATGCTTGATCTAGCTGATACAATTAGCATAGATCTATCCCATAAACAGTTCATAAATGAAGAACTTTAATTTAATTCACAGTTCAATGGCAGTAGAACGGAATTCGATTGCACAAAGTGCGAATTTCAATAATCAATAAAGACGTGAATAATCATCAATAATTATTCACTAGCATGCTTTGAAAATAATAACTCAAGTTGAGTTAGGAAACTTGCCTCGATCGTAGGTTACAGCTACAAAATAAATTTCTATCCACTATGTAGTTAAATTATCTTCCTTTGAGAGACCTATAATTAGTCTTTCAATTAGTCATTGCATAACATCAGATTATGTAATCACATAGATATCATACATTACAATAAGTTCTTATAAACATTATCATGTCTAGATAGTGTTATTAACGACTACCTTTAATTCACATAATATTATTAACTTAGATAATATTAATTCACCTTCTAGTATTATTGGTTCACTAATAATACTTTAAATCATTTACCAACATTTTATTCACTTACTAATATTATTAATCATTTAATAATATTTTATCCCTTTACTAATATTATTAATCATTTAATAATATTTTATTCACTTACTAATATTATTAATCATTTAATAATATTTTATTTAATCTCGAATATTATTATTTAATAATAATACTCTAATCTAATATTTTATTTACATAACAACCTTATATTATAATATTATTAGTATTATAATAATATTCCAATGATTTATTAAATTAATAAACAATTTATTCTAATTGTTCATCCTTTAATAACCTCTTATTTAATATCCATAAAAGGTCATAAGTAATATTTATTATTATAAATTACCAAAATGCCCTAAGGTAGTCATGATATAATATATTATGAGCATTCAAGCATAAAAATCATATTTTTCTCATTAAAGACATCATTTAACTATTTATTTCCTTTTATTCACAACCTAATCATTTTAGGAAAAATTGAAAACTGATTCCAAAAATTCTCGACACGGATTTTAACGGAAGATGAACCAAAAATGATCCTCTAATTTTTCTAGAATTTTAGCAAATGATTTACTATTTTTAAAGTGCTCAAAACACTCGAGATCTTGCTCTATTGTTAAAAATTGAGTTTTGCTCGAGAAAAATCTGAAGTTTTCAGGGTATGCTCTCTTAACATATATGAAGCTCTTTGTAAAAAGTTTGGAATTTTCCGGTGTATACACAATGAGATATTCAGTAGGATAATATTTATGGAGTCCTTTTAGGAAATAGTCATTACGCACAATATATAACTTTCGAAACGTGTCAGTTCTTTTTCCTACGTGTAGATAACTTCATAAGGTACCTCTGTAATATTTTTCCATTTTTTACAAGACAAGGAACTAGCCAAAACAGCCTCATGAAAAACAAGTCGGTGGTGATTTAGGATTTCAAAGCTTTAGCATATAAAGTGGATTGTTTTGGGAAAAATAATCTTAAAGGTTCCAAAACATGCTAGATTTGTGATCTACCACTTGGGTTTACTAGATAACTCATGTATCTAGCACCCCTTCCTTGACGGATCATAATTCCAAGTTGTAGAACTTGAGTTACACAAGATTTAGTGGAAGAAAAACAAGAGTTTTCACCCTTGGAGAACATATGCTCATTTTCTTCCTCTAAGTCTTTGATCTAACACTCAAGATACTTAGTTCCATGCATGATGGTATGTATAACTAGTGTATCTTGAGTAGTTGTACATAACCCCATCAAAACTCAAGCTATCAAAACAAGGTAAGAGAAGAAGATGAAGGTACATTATACCTTGACTTAGTGGCTACCTTCCTTGATTTTCCAAAGTAACTAATAAACTTAGGGGGCATAAACCACTAGAACTCCTATAATTCTTCTTCCTATGGCTGAAATTCTCTCTTTCTTTTCTCTCTTTGAAGTTGGCTAGCTTGGGAGCAAGAGGTAGAAGAAGAAGATGGAGAGAAAATGAAATGTTGGAATACGAATGAAGTGTTGGAAGAATGAGATGTGCATTCAAAATGTAATGGGCAATTCATTAATAATTCTCCCACAATTATTTTGTTGCCCATTAGGTAAAACACTTTGTATTATTACTTACCTTAGGTTAAACATGATTAAATGTGCATAATGGAGTGGCAACCAATGGGAGTCTTACAACATTGTCCTTATGTTTAATCATGTCTACTAATGGACAAGCTAGATTAATTATTCCACTTAGGATCCTCATAATATCCACCATTTAGCTTTTATTTTAAATACCCAATTTTGATTAATCAAATGTCTAGAATACCCCCAATCAAGTGGGCTAAGTATTGGATTACATTTTATTTTCCTTGGGCTTTTCTTTTAATTGATTTGGGCTAGATAAAAACATAGTCCAACAATTTTAATAATGTTACCCAATTTGATAATTTAGGGCTTTCATCTCCAATCATATGAAGTTTAATTACTTATACATATGATTTTATCTCATAACCTAATTAGATTTACAAGAATTAGGTTTAAAAATTATTAGTCACTTGAAATACTAAGTTTACCCACTTAAGTTAGTATACATATAAAATACTAACTTTTTCGTGTTACCATAACCCTTAGGTTATTTAATATCCTTACCTAATGTATAATTAGGTCACAAGGCTTTCATTTTTAATGAAATCCATAAATGTATGTATCCATATATAACACAAAGTTTAAAAAAAAAATTGTACATACATACATGGTGACTTAAAATTTACGGTTATTACATCCTCCCTCCCTTATAAGAATTTCGTCCCCGGAATTACATATAAGGTTACTCAAAAAGGTGTAGGTAATTTTCTCTTATCCTTTCTTCAAGTTCCCACGTAGCTTCTTCAGTATTGTGGTTCCTCCAAAGAACTTTTACAGAATGTATAACCTTATTTCGCAATTTCTGTTCCTTTCTATCTAAAACTTCGACTGGAATTTCCTCGTACGATAAATCTTTTTCGACCTGAATTGGCTCGTACGATATCACATGCTTGTAATCAGGCTTATATGGTCGTAGCACTGACACATTAAACACATTATGAATATGTTCCAGTTCAGGAGGTAGAGCTACCTCGACGCCACTTCGCTTTATCTTCTTCAAGATCTCAAAAGGTCCAATAAATCTCGGACTCAGCTTACCTTTCTTTCCAAACCTTATCTTTCCTTTCCAAGGAGATACTTTCAAAAATGCATGGCTTCCCACCTCAAAATCTCGCTTCTGGCGATGTAAGTCTGCATACTTCTTCTGGCGATCTTGAGCTGCTACCAGTCGGGCTCTAATCACCTTAATGGTCTCTACGATTCGATGCACCGATTACGGTCCCCAACAGTTGACGTTCACCCACTTCATCCCAAAGATCTGGCGTTCTACATTTCCTCCCATACGATTGCTTCATGCGGCGGCATTCCGATCTTTGGCGTGGTAGCTATTGTTGTATGCGAACTCTACCAATGGAAGATGATCCTCCCAACTACCCTTGAAGTCCATCACACAAGCTCTGAGCATGTCTTCAAGTGTTTGAATCATTCTCTCACTTTGCCCATCGGTCTGCGGATGATACGTGGTGCTCATTCGTAGCTGCGTCCCCATTCTTTCTTGAAGACCCTTCCAAAAGTTTGACGTGAAACGCGGATCCCTATCCGAGCACAATAGATCTTGATACGCCGTGTCTCGATATAATTTCTTTGATGTATAGTTTGGCTGTTGGTCCGGACTATACGATCTTGATCGGAAAAAGTGAGCCGACTTTCGTAAGGCGATCTACGATCACCCATATGGCATCGTGTCCCTTTTGCGTTCTTTGGAAGTCCCACCACAAAATCCATCGTGATGTGCTCCCATTTCCACTCTGGAATCTCTAAAGGCTGTAATAGTCCACTCGGTCGTTGATGTTCTGCCTTGACTCTCTGACAAGTTAGACATCTACTGACACATTCTGCAACATCTCTCTTCATATTTGGCCACCAAAAGTGTTGACGTAAGTCTTGATACATTTTTGTGCTTCCTGGGTGTATCGAGTACCTCGTATTATGTGCTTCTTGCAGAATCTCTTCTCTTAGTTCTGGTATTAACGGTACCCAAATTCGTCCTTCAAATCTTAGCAGTCCGGTGCCATCAATCTTGTATTTCAATTCATCCCTTCACTTAAGCTTCTTGATCTTTGTCGCGCAATCTTCGTCCTTCTCTTGAGCCTCTTTAACCTTATCTAATAAAGTAGGGCTCGCTGCCACAGTAAATAATTTCTCATTGACCTCCGTCGGGTACTTAACCTCTAAGTCAAGTCGTTCGAAATCCTTCACCAATTCCTCTTGAATGGTTAACTTCAATAACTTCTCTCTGCCTTTTCTGCTCAGGGCATCAGCCACTACATTTGCTTTGCCTGGATGGTACAGAATCTCACAATCATAATCCTTGATCAATTCTAGCCATCGGCGCTGCCTCATAGTTAGCTCCTTCTGGGTGAAGATATACTTTAGACTCTTATGATCCGTATATATCTCACACTTCTCTCCATACAAATAGTGCCTCCAAATTTTCAAGGCAAAAACTACTGCTGCTAACTCCAGGTCATGAGTCGGATAACCCTTCTCATAGTCCTTTAGCTGACGTGAAGCGTACGCAATGACCTTGCCATGCTGCATCAGTACACAGCCAAGACCCTTGTGTGACGCATCACTATACACTACAAATCCTCCCGTGTTGTCCGGTAAAGCCAACACAGGTGCTTGACTGAGCCTCTTCTTCAATTCCATGAAACTCTGTTCACATTTTTCCGTCCAAACGAACTTCACTATCTTTCTAGTAAGGTTGGTCAATGGCGATGCTACCTTTGAAAAATCTTGGATGAATCTTCGATAATATCCTGCTAATCCCAATAAACTCCTAATTTCTGTCGGTGTCTTTGGCTGTTCCCAGTTGATAACCGCTTCTACTTTTGCTGGATCTACCGAAACACCATCTTTGTCGATAACGTGACCCAAAAATTGCACTCTCCGCAACCAAAATTCACACTTGGAGAACTTTGCATACAACTTCTCCCTCCTTAACGTCTCCAACACTTTCCTTAGATGTTCAGCGTGATCTTTCTCTGTCTCGGAATATACCAGAATGTCATCGATGAACACAACAACAAACTTATCCAAATCTTCGCTTTAAACACTGTTCATCAAATCCATGAATCTTCAGGCGGTGCATTAGTTAACCCAAAAGACATTACCGAAACTCAAAGTGTCCATCTGGAGTTACGAATCTTTGTCTTTGGAATATTTTCATGTCTCACCTTGAGTTGGTGATAACCGGTCCTCAAGTCAATTTTTGAAAAGTATTTTGCCCCCTTCAAGTTGATCAAACAAATCGTCGATCACGGGCGGGTATTTATTCTTAATGGTGACCTTGTTCAACTCTCATTAGTCGATACAAAGTCTTAATGACCCATCCTTCTTCTTTACTGAATAAGGTGGTGCTCCCCATGGTGATACGCTTGGTGAATGTATCCCTTATCTAACAACTCTTGTAGTTGAACCATTAGTTCCTTCATTTCTACAGGAGCCATACGACACGGCGCTTTGGATACGGTGATGTCCAGTGCCAAATCGATAAAACTCTATCTCTCTATATCGGTGGCAATCCGGAATCTCATCCGGGGAAAGCGTCAACGAATTCCCTTACAATAGGTATTTGACCCGGTTCCCCTCGATTCTGCGGGTATCCACAACGTGAGCCAAATAACCTATACAACCCTTCCTAAGCAACTTCCTTGCTTGCATCATCGTCGAACAACAAGATTGTCTTGGCGATTTATCGCCATAAAATACCACCTTTGACTTATTCGAGTCTTTAGGTGTACACACTTTTCTTACGATCAATGGCCGCTCCATGACTTGATAACCAATCCATCCCAAGGATTACATCAAACTCTCCAAGGCGAATCGGTATCAAATCCACGTTAAGCTTAAAACCTCTTACATTAGCACAACAGGTTCCTATAGATGTAGTCTCTGGGGATAATTTCTTTGTTTGCTACTTCTACATTCATTGGGTGTTCTAGTAGTTCATGAGGTAAACTTAATCTTTGAGCAAATTCATGGATACAAAAAGAACATGAATCTCCCAAATCGAATATAACACATAGGCATTTATATCATTGATCGGAATTATACGACACCACCTCCTGGATGCCACGACATCTTACCTTTATCATATTGAATGTCCCGTCTTTGTTGGCTTGTTTTAATTGAAATTTGGTCCTCCTTTGGTTGTCTTTGTGTTATTGCCCCTGCTGCCATTTCCGCCATCCATGCTTTTCTTCTTCGGGCAATCCTTGATCCGATGTCCCACTTCACCACAATTAAAGCAACCTCCTTTCTTCACCTTAGTACAATTGGGTGAGGTATGCCCTTCTTGCCCACATGTATAACATATCATTTTTCCTTTTCCGGACTCCCCGAGTGACCCTTTCCACAGATTCCACACACAGAGCTTCTTTTGTTTTGCGCTTCCTTCTTGCATCTCCAGATTACTACCCCCTTTGCTCCATTTCCGCTTCTTATTATTGCTACCGCCACTTCTTGACATTTTGATTCCCACCTTCCGATTTCTTCTTATTCTTCTCCCGATTGTATCTTGAGACCAGCTTCGCTTCCTCCTTCCGCTTATAAGAGCTTTTTCCAATGAGTTGAGAATGATGTGATTTGTAAAACCGCTACTTTACTATAAATCCACGGCTTTAGTCCATTTTGAACCTTCTCGCTTTCCTCGCCTCTGTGTCCACGATGTGGAAGCGAATCGGCCAATTCATTGAATTTTGCAAAGATACTACGATCTTCGACATATTCTCTTGTTTCAGTTCAAGAACTTGATCTCCATTCTTGCTTGAACACTCTCGGGGAAGTAGTTCTCAAAGAACAACTTCTTGAATGCTTCCCAAGTCACAATTCCGATTCGGCTTTGTTTCGGTTGGCATCCCACCAATAGCTAGCCTCCCCTTCATTAAGTAGGTAGCAAAAATTGTCTTACGTTCTTACGCTACTCTAGCAATAACGAAGGCCTTCTCAATCTCCTTTACCCACATTTGGGCTTCTATCGGGTCTGCATTGTTCCTCCGAACTCTGGCGGTCCTCTTCGCCTTGAAGTCCTTAAAGTTTACTATTTGGGTGCTGCACTGATTTCCTGCGAGTTGAGCTTGATTCCTCATGGCTTCAACCATCATGTTAATAAAATCTTGCTTTGGGTTTTGTTGAGATCCCATTTGCATTATTAAGCGACTCTTCAATATCTTGGTTCCACGAGTCCACGTCTGGCGCCATTATCTAGTGAAACAAAAATTCTAACACGTTACTCGGATTTATTATCATATGATTACTTAGTATGTAATACGCTATTTATTTAAACAATCGGATGATCATTATGTGAGAGTTTTAAGTTACACAGAGATTTGGAAGTCTTTCTCCACGCTTAGTGGGTTAAGTTTGTTTTAAAGAACATTTTCCAAATCGACCCTCTTTGGATTCACATAACATTAAATAGAAAATTTACTATTTAAAATTTTCTAACACATATCATAATAATCTTGCATTTATATTCTTACACCAATCTTTAGTGACTTACACGATTAATACGGTATATTTTATAAATGCTACTATCCCATTTTAACAAAGATGGGATTAACTCATAATGATACCTCCTACAAACACAATTAGGGAAAGTACATAACCATTTACTACCTCACACTGTTGAGGTTTACATCAACATAAAACCTTATTACACAACAAGAAAAGTACTAATGCATCTATCTACAACTGGGCCATCACATCATCACCTTTGGTGGCCCCTGCCAGTCACCACCCAGACAGCTCATAGGGAAGCAACTCTTCGCAGGACTCTCGTCGAAACGGATCGACTAGACTCTCCTATCTCGAGTGGGACCTCCTAGCCCCTCTGCTATTTGGCCCTCACGCGCGCATCAAGGGCGATCCTAAAGTTTCTACTCTCGACCTTTACGACTGTGATTCGATCTTTAATTGGCCCACCAACTCATCCGACTCATGGAGTTCCTCTTCCACCCGTATCTTATCGGCAATTTCTCATCAAACTCATTTTGCATCTCCGGATGCTTCATGCTCGACTCTCCAAACTTTGCCTTTTCATTCTCTACATTTGTACCATCAAGTATCCCAACTTGCTGTTGGGACTCATCAAATTTTTCCTTACATTCGACTTTCTCCATCCGGGCTTGATGAGCCGCATCCTTGTATTGTTCTTGATAAATTGGAGGTGTGGTTTCTACTTCTAATTCCTCCACTACGCTTCTGTAATTGGCCGATTCTCCTCAACAAGTCCCCCTGGGAGGACCATGAGAGGACATCTTGGGTGGCCTCATGCTCAATGGGTTCTGCTCAATGAGTAACTACCTTGGCGCTCGTCGGACATCCTACAAACACCAAAAAAGTCAACGCGTCAATTACCACAATAAAATATATTCATTGATGAAATGAAATAATATTTTATTAAGTACAACACAAACTTGATGAATTTCCATAATCTATCTCCTAACATACTCCATAAGAGTTTTCTACTAAGGTTATAACCTAGGTTTCGCATTCCTAATGTTTATAACCTCATGACTTTGATACCAACTTTGTGGCGCCCCAAATCCGGGTTCTCTAACCTCGAGATTCAAGGTGCTCACGATCCTATCATCATCATAAGCATTCTATAACTATTTCGAAATAATAAACATACATTGTTCATTATACAAAAGTCTCAAAACATGGTCCCAAGGTCTCTCAAACCTTAACTTTAAATACACCATTTATAATACAAATAGTTTACTCAAGAAATTCCATTAGATAATAACTAATTTAACATTCATTCTAAAATTACTCCCGGATCTTGCCCTTGCCCTTGTCCTTCGCATTAGATCCTTGAGCTTAAGCGAAAATAGAGGTCATGATATAGCAAGAGTAAGCAACTAATTTGCTTCACAAGTTTATAAAGACAAAGGAGATATATCATGACTTAGAAAGAAATATTGCCTTCAATGTTCAACAATAATATAAGATTGTGAAGGAACATGAATTAAAAATCAACAATTGAATATTCGATAATTGAATAACATAGGCGAGTGGTTTTGAATAACCATGAACATTTGCCAAGGTGATCAGTGATTTAAACTGGACCTTTTAATAAGTTTTGGTATTCAAGGGATCGACCTTTCATACCCCGTGATTTATGCATAAACACTTAATAATCCGACATTGATATCATGCCTTAATCAAATTTGTCCATTTCTCGATCGAGAGTTCTTACCATATCAATTAATAAAAACGAGTTATTTAAAATCCATTTGATTTAACAAATTTAGACATGCTTGATCTAGGCGATACAATTAGCATAGATCTATCCCATAAAGCAGTTCATAAATGAAGAACTTTAATTTAATTCACAGTTCAATGGCGGTAGAAGCGAATTCGATTGCACAAAGTGCAATTTCAATAATCAATAAAGGCGTGAATAATCATCAATAATTATTCACTAGCATGCTTTGAAAATAATAACTCAAGTTGAGTTCTGAAACTTGCCTCGATAAATGAGGTTACAGCTACGAAATAAATTTCTATCCACTATGTAGTTAAATTATCTTCCTTTGAGAGACCTATAATTAGTCTTTCAATTAGTCATTGCATAACATCAGATTATGTAATCACATAGATATCATACATTACAATAAGTTCTTATAAACATTATCATGTCTAGATAGTGTTATTAACGACTACCTTTAATTCACATAATATTATTAACTTAGATAATATTAATTCACCTTCTAGTATTATTGGTTCACTAATAATACTTTAAATCATTTACTAACATTTTATTCACTTACTAATATTATTAATCATTTAATAATATTTTATCCCTTTACTAATATTATTAATCATTTAATAATATTTTATTCACTTACTAATATTATTAATCATTTAATAATATTTTATTTAATCTCGAATATTATTATTTAATAATAATACTCTAATCTAATATTTTTATTTACATAACAACATCATATTATAATATTATTAGTATTATAATAATATTCCAATGATTTATTAAATTAATAAACAATTTATTCTACTTGTTCATCCTTTAATAACCTCTTATTTAATATCCATAAAAGGTCATAAGTAATATTTATTATTATAAATTACCAAAATGCCCTAAGGTAGTCATGATATAATATATTATGAGCATTCAAGCATAAAAATCATATTTTTCTCATTAAAGACATCATTTAACTATTTATTTCCTTTTATTCACAACCTAATCATTTTTAGGAAAAATAGAAAAGCGATTCCAAAATTTCTCGACTTACGGATTTTAACAGAATATGAACCAACAATGATCCTCTAATTTTTCTAGAATTTTAGAAAATGATTTGCTATTTTTAAAGTGCTCAAAACACTCGGATCTTGCTCTATTTTTAAAAATTGAGTTTTGCTCAAAAAATCTGAAATTTTCGGTATGCTCTCTTAACATATATGAAGCTCTTGTAAAAATTTTGGAATTTTCGATGTGTATAAAGTGAGCTATTAAGTAGGATAATATTTATGGAGTCCTTTACGGAAATAGTCATTACGCATAATATATAACTTTCAAAAGCGTGTCCGTTCTTTTTCCCTCGCGTAGATAACTTCATAAGGTACCTCTGTAATATTTTTCCAGATTTTTACAAGACAAGGAACTATTAAAACAGCCTCATGAAAAACAAGTCGATGGTGATTTAGGATTTCAAAGCTTTAGCATATAACGTGGACTGTTTTGGGAAAAATAATCTTAAAGGTTCCAAAACATGCTAGATTTGTGATCTACCACTTGGGTTTACTAGATAACTCATGTATCTAGCACCCCCTTCGACGGATCATAATTCCAAGTTGTAGAACTTGAGTTACACAAGATTTAGTGGAAGAAAACAAGAGTTTTCACCCTTGGAGAACATATGCTCATTTTCTTCCTCTAAGTCTTTGATCTAACACTCAAGATACTTAGTTCCATGCATGATGGTATGTATAACTAGTGTATCTTGAGTAGTTGTACATAACCCCATCAAAACTCAAGCTATCAAAACAAGGTAAGAGAAGAAGATGAAGGTACATTATACCTTGACTTAGTGGCTACCTTCCTTGATTTTCCAAAGTAACTAATAAACTTAGGGGGCATAAACCACTAGAACTCCTATAATTCTTCTTCCTATGGCTGAAATTCTCTCTTTCTTTTCTCTCTTTGAAGTTGGCTAGCTTGGGAGCAAGAGGTAGAAGAAGAAGATGGAGAGAAAATGAAATGTTGGAATACGAATGAAGTGTTGGAAGAATGAGATGTGCATTCAAAATGTAATGGGCAATTCATTAATAATTCTCCCACAATTATTTTGTTGCCCATTAGGTAAAACACTTTGTATTATTACTTACCTTAGGTTAAACATGATTAAATGTGCATAATGGAGTGGCAACCAATGGGAGTCTTACAACATTGTCCTTATGTTTAATCATGTCTACTAATGGACAAGCTAGATTAATTATTCCACTTAGGATCCTCATAATATCCACCATTTAGCTTTTATTTTAAATACCCAATTTTGATTAATCAAATGTCTAGAATACCCCCAATCAAGTGGGCTAAGTATTGGATTACATTTTTATTTTCCTTGGGCTTTTCTTTTAATTGATTTGGGCTAGATAAAAACATAGTCCAACAATTTTAATAATGTTACCCAATTTGATAATTTAGGGCTTTCATCTCCAATCATATGAAGTTTAATTACTTATACATATGATTTTATCTCATAACCTAATTAGATTTACAAGAATTAGGTTTAAAAATTATTAGTCACTTGAAATACTAAGTTTACCCACTTAAGTTAGTATACATATAAAATACTAACTTTTTCATGTTACCATAACCCATAGGTTATTTAATATCCTTACCTAATGTATAATTAGGTCACAAGGCTTTCATTTTTAATGAAATCCATAAATGTATGTATCCATATATAACACAAAGTTTAAATAAAAAATTGTACATACATACATGGTGACTTAAAATTCACGGTTATTATAATATCTTTGTCAATTACCCGTATACATATATGTTGAATTACATATTATTGTTGAGCAAGATTAAAAACCTTCGGGTTTGGAACCAGGCATGTATGAACATCCCGATAATGGGAAAATTTTTATGCACTTGGACGGACAAAGGGTGAGCGATGAATTTCGTTCAAGTTATGTAGTATTGATCGTCTGAGGTACAACGGGTTGATCACCCTCGGTCAGTAAGTTATGACGGTTTATGAGATGAATTTCGCTAAACCTTTTCGAAAATGAAAAACAATGTTCATAGTATGTTTCTTAAACCCTATTCATGGGTGGAGCCTAATTTCAAGAAATTGAAAGAGAGTTGTTATGTGAATCTTTTATCAGTACAGATTACTTCACAACTTTTGATTCGTTGTAGAAGTGTTATGTAAAGAGAATACTTATATTCTTTCAGCTTATATATATAATTGTTATTACTTGTTGGGCACTCAAATGCTCATCCTTGCTTAAACTAAATGTTTTTTAGTTACGCAATTGATCGACACGAAGGCTCGAGAGCACGAACAAGGGAAAAGAAAAGTTGTTCGAATGAGATTTAGTATGAGTTAATGGTTATAGTTAGTAGGACAATGGAATCTATTGTCAGGTATTGTAAGGAATGTATTTGAAGGTCATGTACCTAGGGAAGTAAACTTTGATGTATGTAAATTAAGTTCGAATGTATTATTATTTAGTATTATTCAGCTTAAAGAAATGGTATCGTGGAGAACCGAGTTCGGGTTTCAAGTACCTGGATTTGGGGTCGCCACAGGTTGGTATCAAAGCTGTAGGTTATAAACGTTAGGAGTGCGAAACCTAGGTTATAACCTTAGTAGAATGGAGAACGAAAGTTAAGATAGATATTCATTGAACCATGAGACGAAGTACTCTGGTGAAGAATTATAGGATATGTTAGATAGATGATGAGTCGAGAAGATTCATCAAGTGGTACTAAATAAAATATTACTTCATTTTATCGATGAACATATTTTATTTTCAATTACTAATGTTGTCTCGTTTATTGTGGTCATAGGATGGATGACGAAAGTCAAAATAGTAATTCCTTGACCCAAGAGACGATAGACTCTAGCGAGGAGTACACAGACAGTGAGATGATAAGAGATTTGTTAGTTAAGAACGACGACTTAAAGGCTAGAGCTGAGCAAGCGGAGGCACATAATCGTACTCTCCAGATTTCGGAACAGCAATACAAGGACGCTGCTCACCGAACACAGATAGAATTAGCCGAGTTACGAGGGAGGTTGGAGCAGAGAGAGATATAGATAGGACAATTGAAGGTTGAGATAAAAGCCAAAGACACCAGGATATATACCTTGGAGCGAAGCTTTAGACATCGCCTTTATGCGATTCGATCGAGTGGATGGAGCGCCTTTCTACAGAGAAAGATAAGCGTTGATGTGTTTATAGAGATGGATTGAATAAATTCATCGTCAAACAAAATAAGAGACAACGTATATAGAACTCTTGATTGTTGTGTATATATACTACATGCTAATCAGGGTAACTTATGTATGTAGATGTCTGGTGGAAAAGATATGTGGAATAAGAAGGATCAGGTCCATACCCCGAGCTAATAATATCGAGGCCAACAATTTGAAATAGAAGCTTACCAAGAACCCAAATCGGACGAGGTGGCTATAGTGGAAAACGAAGTATCAGATCCAGAAATGGTGTATTTGACAGATAGTGATTCAGACACTAAAGTTCAAGCTGCTCAAGCATCAACGAAAGTGCAGGATCTGGAGAACAAGGTTTCTTCACTAGAAAGGTTGTGGGAGATAGAAAAGTTATTGCGTCAGGCATTAAAAGAAACAATGGAAGAGCAAGATAAGCTTAAGATCCAAATTGACCAGATGGGAGCCTCAAACAACACATCGTAATGCAGCTCAGGAGGTAAGGGAAAAGAAAGATAAAAGATCCTGACTTAGGAAAACCTGATAAGAAGAAAGGGAAGAAGATATGTTATATTTGCGGCTGTGAAGGACATACCTCTCCTCGTTGCCCCAACTATAAGCAAGGTGGATGTTTCAATTGTGGAATGGAAGGACATCGAGCGAATGAATGTCCGAGAAGAAGGCTTAGTAAATAGGTAGTATGGGTTATGTTATGTAATATATGTGATAAGTAATGAACTATTTTCAACTTTTATGTTGATCAAGATTTTAAATCCCGACTGTTGTAGTCACAAAGGGATAGCTGATGTTTAAAGCAATATGTGCTATGGTATGTTAAGTTCTATTAATGTGAGGTGCTATGGTTGGAAGTACTATGAGTGTCACAAGTTGGATTAATGAAGTAAGTTGTTATAAAGGTAGCAGATATTTATCTGAATATTGGTTAATATAGTAAACCAAGTTTCAAATCCAATATTTTGATTACATGAGTATTTGAGTAGAAAATTTTGTGTTATATGTCGAACGTATACGATGAGGCTTAGAATCTAAGGAAATAAAGAATAATTTACGATTATGCCATCGTGACGAAAACGAAAACCAGCCGTGGAAGATCAACTAGATAATCGAACGTTGAACGCCAAAGAATTTAAGGCAATCTTATTGCTAGGGTATAGAGGATTAAGTGACTCAGTAGAAGCGTTTATGATAGTTAGGATAACAGAAAGGGCAAAAGATAACTTTTATCACCTATACGATAAAAGGGAAATGAGATAAAGAGAAAGTTTGTGGGCAGAAGAAAGATATCTCTTCCAATTGTCCCAATTCAAGAATGTATAGCGAATGTTTTATTTATGAATCAATGGAGTATAAGATGAAAGAGTATAAGGTGAAAGAAGAAGAAGTGAGATAAGGAATGTGAATACGAGAAATGACAATGACAAGATATGGCGACAACGAAATAAACCGTAAGTGTCTTCTTCATTATGGTCGATTCAAGATATCGTAGCAGATTGAGGATCTTGTGGCATTTGGAAATGGAACTCCGTGTTCTATTGAATAACTTAAATATTTTATATGATTTTCCTGTATATATACATATAGTAGATTACTTTATTAAAGAAATTTTGAAGGAGGAATTTTGGTTCTCTTAATCAAAATTACATTTATCGTAAAGACAAGCATTATGGAGAATAGTTAAAGATCGATTCGATCAAGTATGATCGAGGTCTACGTCTTGATGATTATATGCTATATACCCTTCTACGTATGAGTTTTAAAGCGGTGATTACGGGGACGGAATCCTTATAAGGAGGTGAATGTAATAACCCGAGATTTTCTATATAAAATAAATAAGAAATTTTATGTATATAATTTTTTTTATTTATTTATTTAATGACGAGAATAAGTGTCTAGTAATGTGAGCGATAAATTTGAATATATTTATTACTTAAAAATTAGAAATAATTTTGGAATTATTAATTACTACAAATTATATTTTTATGGTAATTAATTTACGTAGCGCGAAATGTTTTTATTAATTATTTTCCATGATAACATGATTGTAAATAATATATGAAGTGATAATTAGAATTTATATAATATATATTTTATTATATGAATTGTTCGAATATTTAAATCAAGTATTTTAACTTGATATGCGAAAAGAGAAGTCAGATATGAGATCCAAACCCTGAATTGGGATTGTGATCAAGAGATGAGAATAATAATATTATATTATTGTTATAATGATTTTACAGTACAATAATTATGTACTGTATATATGCAGACAAATATTATTGAGCAATGACAGTCAATTAGGTCATAACATATTACCGTGTTGTGAAACCCTAATTATTAAACTCAGTTATGAGAAATGACTGAGTAGAGACTATGTATATGATGTTTACTGTGTATATGAAGTTACTGTGTACACGAATGTCGGTAATTAGAAGAAAACCCTAATTACTATTTTTACGCTGATAATTAGGACAAACCCTAATTATTACAACCCTAATCGGTTGAAGTTAGAGATCGTAATGACTGTGTTAGAACATACACAGATAATTAGAGAACCCTAATGGTCAATTAGAAACCCTAATTGATGGCATTAAGAAACCCTAATTTTTCAATCAAAACCCTAATTTAAAATTATCGGGTTTAATTACGATGTTAATGTATAAAAGTTTTAATTTACCAAAGGATAGAAAGTAATTGGTAAATGATAAGAATTACCATCTAGTGATTAAATACTACATTTAATTGCTATGTACAAAAATGCCCTTGAAATTATATGTGAAATGACCAAAATGCCCTTTTTGGTTTATTAGTGTATTAATAGTAGCATTGTTGATGGAATCTTCAATAATGCTATCTAATCAATGGCTTCTAGAAGTTATCCATGCTACTATACCATTACACCTCAATTATACAACCAAATTGAGCATCCAAAGCATTAGAATTGGCCTATAAATAGAGATCAAAGAGAGTTAATGCAAAATGCACACTTGAATTTTCCTAACTCTCATCATAGACTCTCTCAACCTCTTAGCTCCCAAAAACACTTTCCCATACACTCCTAAGTACAGCCCCACGATCACAAGCATCAAAAACACAAGATCAAAGTCAGAAATCCAAGAATCAAAGCTCCAAAAAGTGGTAAATTCTCTAATTTTGAAATCCTTCGATTCGATGTTAATTGATGCAATTGATTGTTTAAAGTAGTGTAATAGGGAGTCTATTAATGTTCTGGGTTGTAAAAACACAGACACATAACATCAAAGTGCACGAATTTGAAGATTTAAACAAGTTGGAAAAAACCGAATTCTGTTATTTTTCACCAAATGTCAGAGGCTATAACTCTTTGTTCGATCACGAGTTTTGTTGTTTAAAAGTTGTTATAGGTAGCCTAATATGTGGTCTTTAATCTCAAAAAGGAATCAAGTTCTTATCTATTGTAGATCGGGATTTATAAGCGGTCAAAGTGGGTTGACCGACAATGACCGGCTGTTCTTCAAACCCAGAAAATATTCTAAGTGTCCAGAAAATATTATTTTGGAAAATGTCAGGCCTTATATCTCGGTCATCTTTAATGTGTTTTGTGTTCTAAAGGTTGATATGTGTAGCTTGTTATGTGTTATTTAACCTCCAAAAAGAATCAGGTCCATATATATTACGGATTAAGAGTTATTTAAGGTCAAAGTGGGTTGTGGGATTGACCAAAAAAATTGCAGCAAACCGAGAATTTTCTAAGTGTTAATTTTTCCGACAAGGTTTGACCATACTTTAGATGCTTGATTTCTTGTTTTTATGATGATGTTAAGTGTTAGAGTTGTAGTCCTACATGTTGTCTACACATTAATGGAATTGATAGATCACATAAAAGTTACACGATCATCAAGTTATAGAGGTCCAAAGTAGGCACCTCAATCGTTCTTCGTGAAGAAACGACTTTTGGTAGCTACTTTGATGGCTGATTTATCCCAGATCGATGTTTGTTTAGAGGTTATGATTGTTGGATCTTGTAGTCTTGTATTTCCTCTATAAGACCCAATTTATAGATTGTCCAAATTCGTTAAGATGAGAGAGAGTTATTCACGGTCCAAAGTAGGTCACTTTCGGTTACGCCTTATGAAGATCTCTGGGTAGGCTCAAGAACACCTATAGCAACACTTACATCACTATAGGGGCCTTTAGCGACGATTTTAATTATTTTAATTTACGATTTTTTAGAAAAATGATTTAAAAATTAGAAAAATTAGATTTTAATTATTAAAAATACCAAATAAATTATGAAAAATTATTTTAAAGTCTGAAAAATAGTTTTTAATTATTTTGAGTATATTTCATAAATATTTAATATTTTTGGAATATAAAAGGTATTTATTTATTTAATTATAATATTAAATAAATTATTTAAAAATAGTTTTAATTCATGAAAAATCATGAAAAATTATATTATGGTATAAGAAAATATTTTAAGTTATTTCCCATGACTTTTAATATTTTGTGATGAATTTCATTAATTAATTATATATTAATGATATTAAAGTTATTTAATGATTATATTAAATAATTTAGTTTAAAAATGATTTTAATATTATAAAAATCATTTTAAATGAAATTAAAGTATTTAAAAATATTTTAAGTTATAAAATATAACTTTTAATATTTAAAGGATAATTTCATTAATAATTTAATATTAATGATATTAAGATAATATTAGTGATATTTAGTTTATTTAATAATTATTATTAAATAAATAGTTTAAAAATGGTTTTATTTATTTAAAAATCATTTAAAGAGGATATTAAGGATTTAAAAATATTTTAAGTTATAATTAATGACTTTTAATATTTGGATGAATAGTACATTAATATTTATATATTAATGGTGATTATTTAAAAATAATTTTAATTGTTTTAAAAATCATTTAAGGGTAATATAAATGTTTTAAAAATAGTTTGAGTTATTATAAATAACTTTTATATTTTAGCAATGGTTTCATTAATAGTTTAATATAAATTAATTATTAATGATAATGGAATTATTTAATGTTTAGGTCATTTAATTATGATTAGATGTTTGAAAGTTATAGCCGGCCAAACTAGTGATTAGAGAACAGGTTATGAAGTCCGAGATTTGATGAAGAGCACCCATAGTGTGATTTATATCACTATAAGCCCTTGAGTGATGATTTGATTTATTTTAAAATTTTCAATTTACGAAAAATTCGAAAATGATTAAAAGTAAAATGTCGATATTCTGAGATGTTGAGGTATAGAATAAGAGTCTTAGACTCGATTATTTACCGATAAAGTCAGCCGATGCGAGCGGAAACAAATGTCGGATTCTATAATAGAAAGAAAAGACTTCTGTAAGAGCATGGATGAGATATTTGAAAAATGTATAGAATATGAACTAAAAGTATGATCACTGCGATTATGTGATGACGTGATTAGATTATGTGTTGGCCGTAATTGACAGTACTATGTGTTATGATATATTGTTCTAATCGAACGAATGACCTGCTTATTGATAGGTTGTGATAAAGAGATAAAACCTAAGTTGAGATTTGTAATCAAGAAATCGGCAAGTATCCTACCTTTGCATTTTCTTTATGCAATGGACATGAATAAGAAGTTTCGTAATTATTCTATTCTGCATGCAGATTATATACGCTTTGATTATCAACATGTTAGCTCGGATATATATATATTACATTAAGTTGATTTCTAAATGGTTATACAAGTGTCCCCACTTGGATAATCATAGCATTTATTCACATGTTGATATACCTTTGTCAATTACCCGTATACATATATGTTGAATTACATATTATTGTTGAGCAAGATTAAAACCTTCGGGTTTGGGAACGGGCATGTATGAACATCCCGATAATGGGAAAATTTTTATGCGCGCTTGACGGACAAAGGGTGAGCGATGAATTTCGTTCAAGTTATGTAGTATTGATCAATCTGAGGTACAATGAAGTGATCACCCTCCGTGCCCATAAGTTATGACCCGGTTTTGCGGATGAATTTACGCTAAACCTTTTGAAAATGAAAAACAATGTTCATAGTATGTTTCTTAAACCCTATTCATGGGTGGAGCCTAATTTTAAGAAATTGAAAGAGAGTTGTTATGTGAATCTTTTATCAAGTCTGATTACTTTCACAACTTTTGATTCGATTGTAGAAGTGTTATGTAAAGAGAATACTTATATTCTTTTAGCTTATATATATAATTGTTATTACTTCTTTTGGGCACTCAAATGCTCATCCTTGCTTAAACTAAATGTTTTCGATTCACGACGATCGAATTGAAGGCTCGGGCACGAACAACGAGGAAAAGAAAAGTCATTGAATGAGATTTAGTATGAGTTAATGGTTATAGTTAGTAAGACAATGGAATCTATTGTTAGGTATTGTAAGGAATGTATTTGAAGGTCACGTACCTGGGGAAGTAAACTTTGATGTATGTAAATTAAGTTCAAATGTATTATTATTTAGTATTATTCAGCTTAAAGAAATGGTATCGTGGAGAACCGAGTTCGGGTTTCAAGTACTTGGATTTGGGGTCGCCACAGGAGAGATGGGGAATTCCTTCGCTAGTATGACCTACTTAAATTTATTTTGTATTTAAATTGGTTGGTCAGAGTTTAGAGATAATATGTTACATGTCAATTAACCTTTGTTTTGTGGCAGTATCTGAAAATGGCATCCGAGAATGTTGAGATTATCAATGGAGCTCAGGAGACCGTTGAGTCTCCACAGATCAATAATCAGGATGATGTACAACCAGAGGACAATACTCCTCATGAAAATAATAACACCGATGAAATGGTGAATGATGGGATGGTCAGAGGCTTTATGTAATTCATGCAACAACAGGCGAAGGCAGCTCCTATCCAAAATGCAGGTAGAAATACTGATAACTCTCGGATGATCACCGCTAAGCAGTTTAAGGAGCAATTCATGCAACAACGGGAGAAGGCGGCTCCTGTTCATAATGCAGGAGGAAACAATGGCAACCCATGGTTGGTCACCGCTAAGCAATTCAAGGAGCTGGGACCACCGGAGTTTTTGGAAAAGCCAGAACCACTTAAGGCGGAGACATGGTTAAAGCAAATCACCAAGATATTTGATGTCTTGGGATGCTCCGAGGAGCAAAAGGTTCCCTTTGCCACCTTTATGTTGTGTGAAGAGGGATCATTTGGTGGGAATCGTAAAACGCGTACCCGACTTGGACGACTCAAGATGTCTTGGGAGAAGTTCAAGAGTACATTCAATGAGAAGTACTTTCCCGAAAGCATTCGTCACATGAAGGAGGTGGAATTTGTCAAGTTGGAGCAAAACAACATGACCGTGTCGTAGTACGAAGCCAAGTTTGCGGAGTTATCATGGTTTGCATCCCACTTGGTGGATAATGAAGAGAGAATGGCGCGAATGTTTTTAAGAGGTTTGAAGCCGGAGATACGTCAACATCTTATTTATCATAAAGCTGTGTGTGTATTAGGATGTTGTAAATAGGGCTCGATTGGTGGGTAGCGATAACGAGTCAACCAAACCAAAAAGAAGCGGTACGGAAAATGATAATCTGGTGATACTTGATCATCAAAGCGGTGATAATAAGCATGGAGGAATCAAACATGTAGAAATGGTAATCACTTCGATAATAATCATGGCCAAAATAATAAGAATGGACATTTCAAGAAGAGAAGGTTCAACAATGGCGTAAAGGCGTCGACACCAAAGACCCGTTTCAAAGGAAGAAGAACGACCATCGGTCGTATGTTTCAAATCTTGGACGGAGGGACACATCCGTCAAGCTGTCTTGTGACAATCTAAAACGTGTTTTAATTGCGGAAGAGAAGGTCACCTAGCTCAATTTTGTCGTATGGTGAAGTCAAGTCCAGCTGGGATAGTGATGCCAAAGGATGTCCCAGACAAGCTAAAGCCGGTAGTTTAAGAGAGAGCGTTTTTTTTCTCGTGACGAGGAACCTGAATAAAATTATCACGGGTAAGTTAATCATAAGCTCTTACGAAGTCTATACCGTGTTAGATACCAGTTCTACTCACTCTTTTATTTTACCTAGTTGTGTTCAATATTTGTACTTAACTCCGGAGAAGTTAAACTTTGATTTATCTATTGAAACTCCATTGGGAGAAACCTTCGTTACCTCCACTGTTTATAAATCTTGTTTGATTCAAATCGACACTTTCACATTACCTGTCGATCTTATCTCTTTGAAAATACTTGCCTTTGATGTGGTTTTTTTTTAAATGATTGGTTAACTACTCATCATGTTTCGTAAGGTTGTTAGCTTTCATATTCCTAACCAACCTATTATGCGAATTCAAGCAACCAAACCACTAAATTCAATCATTATCATATCAAGCCATAAGTAAATGTGGAATGCACCGAAGCTAGACTTTCTGTAGGTAACGTCGTGAATGACGATGACAAGTTGATAGGTATCATTGTGAGGTGCTATCTAGGTTAGGGATATAAGTCACGAGTTGGTATCAATGTGACGTACTATCAAGTCTTGGATGAGGTAATGATTTTGAATGATATTTCTATTATTAATAAATTTCCTGACGTATTCTTGAAGACTTCTTAGCCTACCCTAGAGCGTGAAATCGAATTTTTATTGACCCAAAGACAAAATCCATTTCTAAAGCCCTCAAATATTTCTTTACTTAAAGCGAGCGTAACATGCGCCAAAAGCGTTGACTCGAAGTTTGTTGAAGATTACGATCGCATTTATTCAATATCATCGTGGAAGAAGCGAACGTGGTAGGCGACATGTTGAGTAAAAGATCGTATGCGTTTACAAGTGCGATGTTGTTAACACAAAGACTCATTTCGTATAACTTGCAAATGATGAAGATAGAGTTAAAGACTCTAGGGACCCACGTGAAGATAACGAATATACGAGTAAAATTGACTTTAATCGATAAAGTTAAAAGACGCTCAAACTACATACCGAATCGATGAATGTGAAGAAGAAGGTTCAAGAGGCGTTATTTGGAAGCAAGAGTTCTTGAAGAGGAAATCTCAACCCACGATTTAATTGGCCCATTTAAAATCCTCGATTGAGTAGGAGGCGTGGCTTATAGACTCGTTTTACCGTCAAGTATGTTGCGTGTTCATAACGTTTTAAATGTATAGATGTTACGTAAATATGTGGATGACCCGAACCACATTATTAATTTAGAACCGGACGAGATAGCGGATGATTTAACGTTTGAGGAGATACGTGTTAAAATCTTGGATAAGAATAATCGTATTCAACACTCAAAGGTTATACCTCAAGAGTTAGAATTTGAAGTGAAGTCAAGGTATCCTCACCTGTTCGGCATACTAGGTACGTACGTAAATTTTGAGGGCGAAATTCCATAAGGAGGGGAGATTATAAAATCCCAGATTTTATGTATAAAGAATTAATTTTCTCAAAATAATTTTTTTTATATTATGGTGTGAATTTGAGATAATGTTATAGTTGCGGGTAATATTTATAAATTTTGCAAAGTATGCAAGTTGTCATATTATATTCGATTGGTCAGGGAATATTCTTTGTGTCGAAAAATATCCGTACGACGGTACAATCATTGGTGGACCCCACAATAGAATTATTGTCGGATTGAGAAAACGATAAAAATATTTTATTAAAAATAACGGCGGAAGTTTTACCGTTAATATTGTTGAACTACTTGGTAGTAAAAGTACAGTAATACGCATTGTTGTATAGTAGCACACGGTATTGATTATTGATATTTATGTGAGAAGTCACTCAGTTTTGTTCAATTATTGCTACAATAGTGGCTGCATAGTATCTCACATTATTTGATTCAATTATTGTTGATTTATAAGTTTTGTTTTATTCGTATTATTAACGTAATAAAATAGAAACATCTTTTTATATAAAACAGAATACTTTATTAAAGTTATTCTATAAATATAATATATTATATTTTATTATGCATAGTGTTTGCATAGTGCCTGCATAGTATTTGCATAGTAAAAATCTTTTTATATAAAAATAGAATATATTATATTTTATTTAAAAGATTTTTTTTTAAATATGGACCGTCAGATTAAAGTAAATCAATCTCGACCGTTCATGAGTCAGTTATATGCATTCCATTTTTCTATAAATAGAAGCTACTTCCTTCATTATTTTCTTACTTAATTCTTTGAACTCTGAGAGAGAAACTATAGAGAGAGACTATAGAGAGATAGAAGAAAAGTATTTTGCTACTTTTATATTCAGTTTCTTTTATGGTAAGGGGTGTTATTCTTTCTTATTCATGAAGAGAATTGTTGTTATTCCATTTCTTATTATTCTATTGGAATAACTTTGATATCTGTGATCTACCCTATACTTGGTGACATTCTTCTATTATTACATTTGGAACATCACATCTATGTGTTTTACAGGACTGGGTTCTCTTTATTATTATTCCGTTGGAACATCACATGCATGTGTTTTTACAGGACTGGTTAAAATCTTATTATTATTACATTTGGAACATCATCATGCTCATGTGTTTTACAGGACACGGTTTAAAATCTTATTATTATTCATTGGAACATCACATACTGCATGTTTTTTACAGGACTGGTTAAAATCTTTATTATTACTGTTGGAACATCCGCTTGCGGTACAAATTTTGCTTTTACGGTTCCGTTATTATTATTACATTGGAATAACTTTTGTCATGCAATACCGCATGCATGGTGATTTCTTTTGTTATTCCATTCGTTATTATACTCGGTTGGTTAAAGTTTTTACTTTATACTCCATGAAATTAGTAGAATATCCTTGATATTTGCGCTTCATCCGATATCTTTTCATGGAAATATTCTTACGATCATTCTTGAATTTTACTCTACAAAAGCAGTATCACGTTGACAATTTGGGCGTTAATAATTCTTTGGATAAAATAATTCTTGAACTTGTTTTATTGAATTCTTATATCATTGTCATCATCCTCATGTTTATATTTTTTTTTTTGAAAGTCATTTGTGGCTGTAGTGCATAGATGGACTTGGTATGATTATGACCGAGGATTATTATTCGGTGTAATCATGAGTAGTAATGTTACAAAAGATGTGATAAAAGTCCTCATTGTCCGTAGTGCATTGTTGGATGAGTTGTTGGCATGATCATGACCATTGATGAATACACAAATATCCTTGGCCCGTAGTGCATGGAATTTGTGGTCGTGACCCTAATGAATATCCTTGGTAGTAGTGCGGGGATAATGTGGATTATTTATTAAAGTCGAGTCTCGTGATAAAAGTGATGAAAAACTTTTTAAATCATAAAAGATAGTAGATTCTATTCTCTACTTGACTCTTTTAATGGATTACTTGATCCGCTGTAGTTAAACTTGATGTTGTTATATTTTATCAGTTTAACATTGTTGAAGGCTAACGATAATTTATTACGCATTATCTTAGTCATAATATTTCTTCTTGGGCTAGTTGAGCTCACCCTTTCTTTCTTTTGTTCTCTTGAGGAAATGAGAACATAGCGAGGACTAGTCGGGAAAGCGGAGTGACGGTCCAGAGGATAGCATTAGTAGTTCTCACTATTCTGTGAAATAGTGTGTTAAAAATTGTAATGAGGACTCCTTTTGAGTTTGTATAATCTCTAGTAGACAATAATTGTATTCAAACTCACAGTTATGTTTTGTCGTATTGTACACGACAGTTGTATTAGTAAGTTGTATTTGAATTTTGTACCATGTATCTGACGACCCAAGATGGGTGATGTATACCTAATTTTGGGGGCGTCACAATAGGCCAAGAAGTCTTTAGGGAATAGGTCAAGAAATTTATTAATGATAGAAATATTATTCAAAACTGTGACTCTCATCCAAGACTTGGATAGCACGCCACATTAATACCTATCAACTTGCCATCCTTATTCACGGTGTCCCCCTACGGAAAGTGTGGTTTTGGTGCATTCCAGACAAAGAAGTCACCAGTGAAAGGCTCGGGGCTCTTGGCTCTTTACTTATGGCTTGATATGACAATGATTGAATTTAGTGGTTTGGTTGCTTGAATTCATATAACAAATTGGGGAGGAATATGAAAGCTAACAACCTTACGAAAAAAAATCAATTTTAGCATGATGAATAGTTAACCAGTTAATTCCTAAAATCACATCAAAGGCAAGTATTTTTAAAGAGATGAGATCGACAGGTGAAAGTGACGATTTGAATAAAACAAGATTTATAAACAGTGGATGTAACGAAGGTTTCTTCTAACGGAGTTTCAACCAATAAGTCAAAGTCTAACTTCTCTGGGGTCAAATTTAAATGTTGAGCGCAAATAGGAGAAATAAAAAAATGGGTAGAACCGGTATCGAATAAGGTATAGATTTTGCAAGAGTTTATGATTAACTTACGTGATAACCCGTTCGGGTTCCTCGATAAACGCTCTCACTTAAACTATCGACTTTGACTTATGCGGGACATCCTTTGGCGTCACTATCCCAAAGAAGACTTGGCTTTACTACATGACAAAATCGAGCTAGGTGACCTTCTCTTTTTGTAATTGAAACACACTTTGGGTTTGCTAAAATGCAGTTTAGACGGATGTGTCCCTCTGTCATGATTGAAACATACGATCGGTGGTAGTTCTTCTTCCTTTGAAACAGGTACCAATACTACTGTCTTTCCATCTCTATTGAACCTTCTCTTCTTGAAATTTTCACTTCTATTATCTTGGCCATGATTACCACCGAAGTGGTTTCCATTCTTGACATGATAATTTTGTAAGACCCCAACTTATTATGAATAAAATTAAATTTTCTCTATTTATTATCTTGAAATAATAAGGAGATAATTTGATATAATACTTTGGTTATGAGTGAAATGTGCAAATTTTACAAAATAAGCAAGTGGTTATAAAATATTCATTTTTGTCGGGGAATATTCGTTTGGTCGTGGAATATTCTTGTTGTCGAGGAATATTCGAACGACAGCGCAGCTATTCGCGGGCATAATAGAATAATTGTTGGATGAAGAAAATGACAAGTTTGAGTTTTTATAAATAACGACGTAGTTTTTACTGAATTAACTCTTTGTTGGAATATCGGTGGTTAAAATACGATGTCGTGTGGTTGGTTGCGATGGTACACGGTATTACACAGTATTTTTGAATTATTTATTCTTACGTAAGAAGGAACTACTCAATAATTGTTACAGTAATTACTGTTCAATATTTTATTTTATTGAATCAATAATTACTGCGTTGATATTTTATATTATTGTTGTTTCAATAATTGTCACTGCACAGTATTTCCCATTATCAGATCAATAATTTATATTATTTGAATAATATTATTAGATAGCATTATTGGTAATGTCTGGAAAGTTCTATCTAAGGAGAGGTTTGGTCACCTAATTGCGCGCCAGTAAGGAGAAATCCTTATCGGAAAGCACCCTCTTTCCTGGGAATGGTCTGGTTGTCATAATTGTGATTCTGTAATATTATTTATGAATAATTAATTAATAATTTATATTATAAGGAAATATTTATTTTATGTGGATATAATTGATAGATATATTTATTTTATGTGGATATAATTGAAGGAATTAATGTTAAGGTATTTTTATCAGAATTGAGGTATTAAAAATCAAATCAGTGTTTTGGAGATATATTGCGTGAGTTATAATTTTTAATCTGACCGTTAGATCGTTGTGATTTTTGGATATGTTATACATATATAAGTTGAGTATATGTCCACAAAGTTTGAACCGTTAAAAATTAACATATGATTTGTTATGAATTTTAAGAGGTGACTGATTCAGAAATTAGGTTTATAAATGATTTTGGTGGAAAATTATAGAATTTAGTGGGCCCCACCTATGGTTGGTAAAGAAATGTCTTTGAAATTTTATTTCAAATGTGGTGGGTGGCAATAGTAGTAGGTAAAGCCATCGGTAGCAGTCAAGTCTGCTTGACGTCTTTGGTATTTTCCTATAAATAGAGGGCTAAGTTAGAATTGAAAATCACACCAGAAACATAAGCTTTCTCTCTTTCTCTCTCTATATTATTAAGCGTATTTTGTGAGTATTTAGATACTTTGAAAGTTGCTATTCGGTACAAGTTTCATTCAGCATCACATCCGACCTTTTATTCCAAAAATCTTGTTTCTTTGAGGTAAGGGATGTTATTTTCTTCTTAAATGATATTATTTTCTTCAATATCGATTATCTTTGAGATATTGTTATGAATTTTATTGTGGAATTTCTACCTTTTTGTGTCGGGGTTACTATTCACGTATCGATATTATTCACAAATCTGACGGTATTAACCAAAAATGAAATTTTCTCTTTTTTCTATATATGTCTTTTATGGTTACTATCTTTGATTGTATCCATGTTTTGATCTTTATTTTTGAATTCTACTTCACACTTGGTTATTATGGAGTATTATTGAATTTGAATAAACCGAACTATGAATCCCTAATATTTGTCATTCTGTCTAACTGGATTTGTTCTCTAAAATGTTTTTCATCATCCTTAGTTTTTAATGGTGATACTTGATGAATATCTTTGGCCTGTAGTGCAAAGATGTATGATTACCTGATGAATATCTTTGGCCCATAGTGCAAAAATGAACAAGTGTTGAGATGAACATGACCAACTGGTGATACAAATGAATATCTTTGGCCGTGTAGTGCAAAGATGAATATTTGATTCAAGATGTATATTTATTGATGTTCTGAGGATAAAATATTGATGATGGACTTTTAAATTCATAGATGATAGTAGATTTCATTCTCTACTTAACTCTTCTAATGAATTATTGTTTTCGCTGCAGTTGTTGATCTAAAACTTGTTGTCGATTATATTCTATCAGATTTTTCCCTATTGAAGACTAAGGATAATTTGTTGTATATTATCTTAGTCATAATGTTCTTTACTGGGCTAGTTGAGCTCACCCTTTTCCTTTTTGTTCCATTTTTCTTCTCAGGAGGTGAGAATTTAGTAAGGACTAGTCGGGGTATGGATTGATGATTCAAGATAGCTGTTTTAGTAGTCCTCACTATTTTGTAAAATAGTGCACCAATAATTGTAATGAGGACTTTATTTGGGTGTGGATATTGTCTAGAAGATAATATTTGTATTTAAACTCACAGTATGTGTTGTCGTATTTTGTACGATAATTGTAATAATAAAGTTGTAGTTATTTTCTGTACCATGTATTTGGCGACTCAGAATGGGTGATGTATACCTATTTTGGGGGCATCACAGTTGGTATCAGAGCTTAGGGATATGGTCTCTGGCGGAGATCGGGGAATAGAACAAGGAGGGGAGAGACGAGTAAATCCTTCGCTAGTGTGTCCTACCTAAGCTTATTTGTTGGTCGGTCATAATATAGGGATATTATGTGATATGTTAATTTGTTTAATTAACCCCTGTTTATGGCAGTTTTTTAGAATGGCAGCTAAGAACGTTAACAATGGAGTTTATGAGACTGTGGAACAACCTTTGATTACCAACTAAGAGAACGTGCAACAGGAAGGAAATATTCCTCCTGCAAACAACATTATCGAGCAAACGATGAATGATGCGATGTTTAGAAGCTTTTTGCAGTTCATGTAAAATCAAACGAGGGAGACTCGTGTATAAAATACGAGTGGAAATGATTGCAACGCACAATTTATCACTGACCAAGTAGTTCGAGGAGTTGGGACCACAGATTTTTTGGGGAAAGCCCGATCCGATTAAAGTGGAAGCGTGGGTTAAGAAAATTACCAAGATATTCGATGTCTTGGGCTGACGGAGAACGAAGGTTCCATTCGCCACCTTTTTATGTTACGTGGTGAGGTGATTCTTTGGTGGGAATCGTAAAAGCGTACTGACCGGTACCGCACTCAACATATCTTGGGAAAAATTTCAAAAGCTGTTCAATGATAAGTACTTTCACGAAAGTATTCGTCATATGAAGGAGGTAGAGTTTATTAGATGGAGCAGAACAACATGGCGGTGTCCCAAGACGAGGCGAAGTTAGCGGAGTTATCGAGTTTGCACCGATTTGGTAGAAAATGAGGAGCATTATGACGCGGATGTTTTTGAGAGGTCTAAAACCCGAGATTCGACAATATCTTATCTCTCATAAATTTTCTTTATATTCGGATGTTGTAAACATGGCTCAA
This sequence comes from Panax ginseng, assembly GCA_020205605.1. Lineage (NCBI taxonomy): Eukaryota > Viridiplantae > Streptophyta > Magnoliopsida > Apiales > Araliaceae > Panax > Panax ginseng. The sequence goes on from CM035132.1 coordinate 156,712,289, forward strand.
TTATTAGGCGTGATAATGAGTATGTTCAATTGAGGACCACAACTGAGGTCATCATGGTGGTGTGCGGTCATCATCGAGCGATGATAACCTTGACAAGGAGGGAAGAATACGGACAAAAGCGGCAACCACTCGGGTGGTAATCGTGACCATGATAATAGGAGAGGTGAGTCAAGTGAAAATCTCAAAAAGAGGAGATTCAACAATGACGAAAAGACATCAGCAGCAGCACCAGCACCAACAACAAATTATAGGGGAGGAGAACGACTACCAGTTAGATGCTACAGATGCATGGAGAGGAAGGACACATAAGTCCAAACTGTTCACAGCCTTCCAAGGTGTGTTTCAATGGTGGAAAAGATGGTCACATAGCCCGATTTTGTTCGGTAGCGATTTTAAGTCCAATTGGGACGGCGACACCAAAGGTGACTACGGACAAAACAAGTCGGTGGTTCAAGGAAAGGCGTTTGTCGTGACTGGCCAAAACGCGAGAAACCCGAATGAGGTGATCACGGGTAAACTAATCTTGAACTCTTGCAAAGTTTATACCTTACTAGATACCGGTTCTACCAATTCTTTTATCTCTCCTGCTTGTGCTCAACGTTTAAACTTGACTCCGAAGAAATTTGACTTTAACTTATCTGTTGAAACTCTGTTGGGTGAAACCTTCGTTACATCTACAGTTTATAAATCTTGCTTGATCCAAGTTGGCACAATCACATTACCTGTTGATCTAATTTCTTGAAAGATACTTGCATTTGATATGATTTTAGGGATTGATTGGTTAACCACTCATCATGCCAAAATTGATTATATTCGTAAGGTTGTTAGTTTTCATATTCTAACCAACTGTTATATCTGAATTCAAGCAACTAAACCACTAAAATCAGTCACTATCATATCAAGCCATAAAGCTATTCATTTATTAAAAAATGGATGTCAAGCTTTCTTAGCCCATATTATGGACTTGAACAAAAACACGTCAGATTTGAATAATATTCCTGTTGTTAATGAATTTTCTGACGTATTTCCTGAAGAACTTCCTGGTCTACCCCTAGAGTGTGAAGTTGAATTCTTTATTGATCTTGAACCGGGTACAAAGCCCATTTCTAAAACCCCATATCGAATGGCTCCTATTGAACTTCAGGAGTTAAAAGTCAAACTACAGGAATTGTTAGACATCGGTTTCATTAGTCCTAGTACATCTCCTTGGGGTGCTCCTATTTTATTTGTAAAGAAGAAAGACGGGAGTATGCGACTTTGTATTGAATACCGAGATTTAAACCATGTCACCATCAAGAATAGGTATCCACTACCTCGCATTGATGACTGTTTAACCGATTGCAAGGAGCACAATTCTTTTCAAAGATCAATCTTCGATTACGGATATCATCAATTTGAAGATTAAAAGCGAGGATATTCAAAAGGCGCCTTGGGACTCGAGTATGGGCATTATGAATTCTTAGTCATGTCTTTTGGATTGACTAATGCTCCTGCTTTGCTTTCATGGAAATGATGAATCGTGTATTCAAGGAATATTTGGATCGGGTTCGTTGTTGTCTTTATTGATGACATCCTCATCTATTACAAAAGCCGTGAAGATCATGCGTACCATTTGAAATTTGGTACTTCAAAGACTTCGTGACAACAAGCTATAGGAAAAGTTGAAAAATGCGAGTTCTAGCTTAAAAAAGTAGCATTCCTTGGGCACGTGGTGTCAAAACATGGAGTATCTGTTGACCGACAAAGATTGAATCAATCCAAAGTTAGGAAGCGGTAGAAAGTCGGTGGCCAGAAATGCGTAATTTTACGGGCTTATTTGGTTATTATCGGAGATTCGTGGAAGGATTTTCTCGAATCGCTACTCTCAGATTAACTCGGTGACTCGAAAAGATACAAAATTCGTATGTAGCGAGGAATGCGAGAAGAGTTTCAAGAGCTTAAAAGGAGACTCATTTTGGCACCTATTCGACAATACCATCTGGTTTGGATGGATTTGTTATCTCTGACGATGCTTGAGCAAAGGTTTAGGATGTGTTCTCATGTAACATGGGGACGGTCATAGCCTATGCCTCATGACAACTCAAAAAATATGAGAGGAATTATCCTACTCATGATCTGGAGTTGGCAGCAGTCATTTTTGCATTGAAAATCTGGAGACACTACCTGTATGGGGAGAAAGTGGAGATTTATACGGATCATAAAAGTCTCAAATATTTCTTCACCCAAAAGGAACTCAACATGCGACAACGACGTTGGCTCGAGTTGTTGAAAGATTACGACCATAGAATTCAATATCATCCTGGAAAAGCAAACGTTGTTGCTGACGTATTGAGTAGAAGATCGTATGCGGGTAAGAGTGCGATGTTGTTAACACAAAGACCCATTTTGTACGACTTACAAAGGATGGAGATAGAGTTAAAAACTCCAGGGACCTACATGATGATGCCAAATATATGAGTAGAACCGACTTTAATCGATAAAGTTAAAGCTGCTCAAGACAAAGACCCAGAGATGGTACGTATGAAGGCGAAAGTGCAAGAAAGTTCTATTCTGAAGGCAAGAATTAATGAAGAATGAATACTTAGAGTCAACTCTAAACTTTGTGTTCCTAACGATTCTGACTTGAAGCATAAAATCATAATGGAGGCACACAACACACCGTTTGCAATCCATCCTGGGAGTACCAAAATGTATCATGATCTTCGATATACATTTTGGTGGAGCAATATGAAGAAAGAGATCACGGAGTTTATCTCGAGGTGTTTAACTTGTCAACGTGTAAAGGCGGAGCATCAAGTGCCAAAGGGTCCATTGCAACCACTTGAGATTCCAAAATTGAAGTTGGAACACATTACCATGGATTTCATTACGGGTCTTCCAAAGTTTCTCAAGGCATAAATGCGATTTGGGTTATTGTTGATAGATTAACCAAGTTTGCCCATTTCTTGCCTATACGTGAGACTTATTCCCTTGAACATCTTGCTAGTATGTACGTAAATGAGATTGTGAGATTGCATGGCATGCCAGTATCTATAGTTTCGGATCGTGACCCATGATTCACTTCACGATTTTGGGTTAGTTTGCAGAAAGCTATGGGGATGAATTTATGATTCAATTCAGCATACCATCCTCAAACGGACGGACAATCGGAAAGGACTATTCAAACTCTTAAAGATTTATTAAGACTCTGTGTCCTTGATTTCAAAGGAAGTTGGGATAAGTACTTGCCATTGGTGGAATTCTCTTACAACAACAGTTATCAAGCAAGTATAGGCATGGCTCCATTCGAGGCGTTATATGGACGAAAGTTTCATTCTCCAGTATGTTGGGACGAGGTGGGAGAAGCAACGTTGTTGGGACTAGAATTAGTACGCATGACTACAGAAAAGATTCAAATGATCCGACAACGTATAAAGACCTCACAAGATCGACAAAAGAGTTATGCTGATATTCATCGAAAGGACGTGGAGTTTAATATTAGAGATCATGTATTGATATGTATATCTCCATGGAAGTGAGTTACAAGATTTGGGAAGAGAGGAAGGCTCAATCCACGATTTGTTGGTCCATTTGAGATTCTTGACCTAATAGGAAATGTGGCCTATAGACTCGCATTACCTCCAAGTATGTCTCGTGTTCATAATGTTTTTCATATATCTATGCTTCATAAATATATGAAAGACCCAAACCACATTATTGCGTTAGAACCAGACGAGATAGCCGAAGATTTAACGTACGAGGAGGTACCTGTCAAGATATTGGATAGGAAAGAGCATATCCTACGAACAAAGGTTATACCACAAGTCAAGGTTTTGTGGAGGAACCATGCTATTGAGGAAATGACTTGGGAGTTGGAATCGAAAATGAAAGTGAGGTACCCTCACCTTTTCGAAACACCAGGTATGTACGTCAATTTCGAGGATGAAATTTCATATGGAGGGGAGGTTGTAAGACCCGAACTTATTATGAATAAAATTAAATTTTCTCTATTTATTATCTTGAAATAATAAGGAGTTAATTTGATATAATACTTTGGTTATGGGTGAAATGTGCAAATTTTATAAAATAAGCAAGTGGTTATAAAATATTCATTTTTGTCGGGGAATATTCATTTGGTCGTGGAATATTCTTATTGTCGGGGAATATTAAATGCGACCACACGTGACCATTGTGGGCCTCATAATGAATAAGCATCGGATGAAGAAAATGACAAGTTTGAGTTTTTATAAATAACGTCGTAGTTGTTACAGTTAACACTGTTGGAATACCCAGTGGTTAAAATACAGTAATACGCGTGGTTTCACAGTAGCACACGGTATTGCATAGTATTTTTGAATTATTGATTCTTACGTAAGAAGGCACTACTCAATAATTGTTAAAGTAATTACTGTTCAATATTTTATTTTATTGAATCAATAATTACTACGTTGATATTTTATATTATTGTTGTTTCAATAATTGGCACTGCATAGTATTTCCCATTATTAGATCAATAATTCATATTATTTAAATAATATTATTAGATAGCATTATTGGCAATGTCTAGAAAGTTCTGTCTAAGGAGAGGTTTGGTCACCTAATTGCGCGCCAGTAAGGAGAAATCCTTATTGGAAAGCCCCCTTTTTCCAGGGAACGGCCTAGTTGTCATAATTGTGATTCTGTAATATTATTTGTGAATAATTAATTATTGATTTATATGATAAGAAAATATTTATTTTTAGTGGATATAATTGATGGATATATTTTTTTTATGTGGATATAATTGAAGGAATTAATGTTGAGGTATTTTTGTCGGAATGGAGGTATTAAAAATCAAATCAGTGTTCTTGAGATATATTGTGTGAATTATAATTTTTAATCTGACCGTTGGATCGTTGTGATTTTTGGGATATGTTATACATATATAAGTTGAGTATATGTCCATAAATTTTGAATCGTTAAAAATAAACGTATGATTTGTTATAAATTTTAAGAGGTGACTGATTCAGAAATTAGGTTTATAAATGATTTTGGTAGAAAATTCAAGAATTGAGTGGGCCCCACCTATGGTTGGTGAAGAAATGTGCTGAAATTTTATTTCAAATGTGGTGGGTGGCAATAGTAGTACGTAAAGCCATCAGGTAGCAAGTCAAGTATGCTTCGGCGTGCTGGTATTTTCCTATAAATAGAGGGCTAAGTTAGAATTGAAAATCACACCAGAAACATAAGCTTTCTCTCTTTCTCTCTCTATATTATCGAGCGTATTTTGTGAGTATTTAGATACTTTGAGAATTGCTATTCATTACAAGTTTTATTTAGCATCACATCCGGCCTTTCATTCCAGAAATCTTTGTTTCTTTGAGGTAAAGGATATTATTTTCTTCTTAAATGATATTATTTTCTTTAATATCATTATCTTTGGGATATTGTTATGAATTTTATTGTGGAATTTCTACCTTTTTGTGTTAGGATTACTATTCACGTATCGACACACAATTCACGTGTGCCATTCACAAAATCTACTGACTATTCATAGAAAAAATGAAATTTTCTCTTTTCATCCCGGATGTCTTTTATGGTTACTATCTTTGATTGTATCCATGTTTTGATCTTTATTTTTGAATTTTACTTCACACTTGGTTATTATGGAGTATTATTGAATTTGAATAAACTGAAATACGAATCCCTACTATTTGTCCTTCTGTCTCACTGGATTCGTTCTCTAAAATGTTTTTCATCATCCTCAGTTCTTAATGGTGATAATTGATGAATATCTTTGGCCTGTAGTGCAAAGATGTATGATTACCTGATGAATATCTTTGGCCCGTAGTGCAAAGATGAACAGGTGCTGAGATGAACATGACCAACTGGTGATACAAATGAATATCTTTGGCCCGTAGTGCAAAGATGAATATTTGATTCAAGATGTATATTGATTAATATTACAGGGATAAATTATTGATGATGGACTTTTAAATTCATAGATGATAGTAGATTTCATTCTCTACTTAACTCTTCTAATGAATTGTTGTTTCCGATGTAGTTGTTGATTTAAAACTTGTTGTCGATTATATTCTATCAGATTTTTCACTGCTGAAGACTAAGGATACTTTGTTGTATATTATCTTAGTCATAATGTTCTTTACTGGGCTATTGAGCTCACCCTTTTCCTTTTTGTTCCATTTTTCTTCTCAGGAGGTGAGAATTTAGCAGGGACTAGTCGGGGTATGGAATGATGATTCAAGTTAGCTATTTTAGTAGTTCTCACTATTTTGTAAAATAGTGGATCAATAATTATAATGAGGACTTTATTTGGGTGTGGATATTGTCTAGAAGACAATATTTGTATTTAAACTGATAGTAGGTGTTGTCGTATTTTGCACGACAATTGTAATAATAAAGTTGTAGTTGTTTTCTGTACCATGTATTTGGCGACTCGGAATGGGTGATGTATACCTATTTTGGGGCGCGTCAAATTTTCCCATGATGGTTATCATTATTAGATGGTCGTTGCAACTTTGTATGATTATTATCGTGTTGTTGGTCGTTACCTTTTGGTTAAGTGACTCATTATCGCGCTCCACTAAGCGAGAGCCCTATTCACAACATCGAATATAAACAAAGTTTGTGAGAAATGAGGTATTGGCGTATTTTGGTTTTCAAACCTCGCAGAAACATTCGCGTCATTCTCTCCTCATTATCAACCAAATAGGACGCAAACCTGGACAACTCATAAAACTTAGCCTCGTACTGCGATATGATCATATTGTTTCGCTCCAGCTTGATGAATTCCACCTCCTTCATGTGACAAATACTTTCAGGAAAGTACTTGTCGTTGAACAATTCTTGAAACTTCTCCCAAGACATCTCTAGTGCGGCGGGTTGAGTCGTGTTCTGATTCCCACCGATGATCTCGCATCCTCTCTTGCAACATGAAGGTGGCAAAGGGAACCTTTTGCTCCTCTAAGCATTCCAAGACATCAAATATCTTTGTGATCTGCTTAATCCACGTCTCTGCCTTAAGTGGTTCTGGCTTTCCCAAAAACTCCGGTGGTCCCAGCTCCTTGAATTGCTTAGCGGTGACCAACCTTGGGTTGCCATTATTTCCACCTGCATTATAAACAGGAGTCTCTCTTGTTTGCATGAATTAAAAAAAACTCCTAAACGTACCATCATTCGTTATTTGATCAGTGTTATTGTTTACAGGAGGATTATTGTCTTCCTGATGCACATTATCTTGGCTATTGATCAGCAGTGACTCAACGGTCTCATGTGCTCCATTGCTTATCTCAACATTTTTAGATGTCATTTTCAAACACTTTGTCATAAAACAAGGGTTAATTGACATGCAACATATTATCCCTATACTACGTGAGCCAATTAAATAACAAATAAACTTAGGTAGGTCATACTAGCGAAGGAATTACCCGTCTCTCCTCTCCTAGTTCTAGTCTCACATCTCAGCCAGGGATCATATTGTGACGCCCCCAAAATAGGTATACATCACCCATCTTGAGTCGCCAAATACATGGTACATAAATCAAATACAAACTTAATTATACAACTATCGGGTAACATACGACAAAATATATGTTGTGAGTTTTAATACAAATATTGTCATCTAGACAATATCCACACTCAATTGAGTCCTAATTACATTTATTATCACACTATTTAACAGAATAGTGAGGACTACTAATGCTATTATCTGAACCATCACTCTGCTCCCCGACTAGTCCTCGCTACATTCTCATTAGAACATTGAAAGCAAAAAAGGTGATATTAAGCGATACAATATAACAAACATCAAGTTTAATCATTAGCCTTCAACAATGTTAAAGCGATACAATATAGCAAAATCCATTAGAAGCAATCCATTAGAAGTAAGTAAAGAATAAAATCTACTATCTTCTATGATTTAAAAGTTTTTCATCACTTTTATCATTTTGAGACTCGGTTTAATAAATAATCCAAATCATCAAATCATCCATGTACTATAGGCCGAGGATATTATTTAGTATCACGACCACGAATTATCCATGCATTACGGGTCAAAGATAATCGTGTTTTCATCAACGGTCCTGATCATGCCATAAAACAATTCATCTTTGTAACCTTGGCCGAAGAGAATCCATAGCCATAATCATACCAAAAACTATCCATCAATACACTACGGGCCAATGAGGACTTTTTTCACATCAATTGCAACATTACTGTCATGATTATACTGAATAATCCCAGGTCATAATCATACCAAGCCCATCTATGCACTACAGGCCACATATGACTTTCAACATAATATAAACATAAGGATGATTACAATGATATAAGAATTCAATAAAATAAGTTCAAGAATTAATTTATCCGAGGACTAATCCACATCAAATTGTTAACATGATACTTCTTTGTAGAGTAAAATTCAAGAATGCTCAGAAGAATATTTTCATGAAAAGATACCGGATGAAGCACAAATATCAAGGATATTCCACTAATTTCATGGAGTATAGAAGTCAAAACTTTAACCAACTGAGTATAATAAAGAATGGAATAACAAAAAAAATCACCAGGCATGCGATAGACCACACAAACAAGTTATTCCAACAGAATAATAAATAACGGAACCAGGTTATGTGTAAAAAGACAGACAGGATATTCTAACAGAATAATAAGTAACGGAACCAAAGTGCAAAATTACATGCCAAGCAGGATGTTCCAATGAGAATAATAAATAATGTAACGGTTATGCGTAAAAGCGCGCAGCGCGGATATTAAACATAATAATAAAGAATGGAATAACAACATAATTCACCATGCATGCGATGATAGACCGCTTTTGCACGAGTTATTCCATCGAATAATAAATAATAGAATTAGGTCGTGCGTAAAGCACGCAGACACGATATTAGAATAGAAAAATAAAGAATGGAATAATGAAGAATTTCACCATGTATGCGGTACTTCGCATATAAAGATTATTCCAACATAATAATAAAGAATGGAATAACAAATGAATTTCACCATGTATGCGGTACTTTGCATATAAAGATTATTCAACATAATAATAAAGTTATTCACCAATGCGGAGAATAATTAGGAATGGAATAATATAAGAATGGAATAATATAAGTTTCACCAAGTATAGGGTAGTCTCCGGTATACAAATTATTGAATAGAATAATAAAGAATGGAATAAATGAAGTTCTCTTGATGAATCTGAAGAAATAATACCCCTTATGAGTACAACAAATAATATCCCTTACCATAAAAAGCTGGATATCGGAGTAGTGAAGTAGCGAGAATACTTTTTTCTTCTTTCTCTCTATAGTTTTCTCTCCAGGAGTTTTAGTGAATTAAGTAAGAAATAATGAAGGAATGAGCTTCTATTTATAGAACAATGGACTAAATAATAACTAATTCATGAACGGTCCAGATCGATTCACTTTTAAACGGACGGTCCATATTGATTTAATAAAAAAACAAAATCTTTTAAATAAAATATAATATATTCTATTTATAATCTAATAAAACGAATAACTTTATAAAAGTATTATGTTTTATATAAAAATATTTTTACTATTCAAATACTATGCAGGCACTATGAAAACACTATGCATAATAAAATATAATATATTCTAATTATTGTCTAATAAAACAAAATAACTTTATAAAAGTATTACATTTTATATAAAAAGATTTTACTATATAAAATACTATGCGAGGCACTATGCAAATAATAAAATATAATATATTCTAATTATTATCTAATAAAACAAATAACTTTTTAAAACTATTACATTTTATATAAAAAGATTTTACTATGCAAAACACTATATGCATAATAGAATATAATATATTCTATTTATAGTCTAATAAAAGGAATAACTTTATAAATGTATTACATTTTATATAAAAAAGCTTTTACATTTTATTACATTAATAATACTAATAAAACAAAACTCATCATCATTATCATAATTCACACTATTAATCGACAGTCGTTCCCGAGAAAGAGGGGCTTTCAATAAGGATTTCTCCTATTGGTAGCGCAATTAGGTGACCAAACCTCTCATTGGAAGAACTTACGAGACATCGTTAATATTATAAATAATAATGTTAATAACCATTAGTCTCAATTATTTATTTAATAATATATAAAATATTGATAATAATTGAATCAAATAACGTGAGATCTTATGTAGCAATTCTTTGTAGCAATAATTGAACAAAAGCGGTGACTTCTCACGTAAGCATCAATAATCAATCTGGTGTGCTACTCTATGCAACCATGCGTATTCTTTGTACTTTTACTACTAGTGTAGTTCAACGGTATTAATGGTAAAACTTCCGCCATTATTTTCAATAAAATATTTTTGCCATTTTCTCAATCAAGCAATAATTCCGTTTGGGGTCCACGATGATTGTCTTGAGTAAATGCGAATCTTCCCAAAAAAAAAGAATATTCCCAAACCAATTGAATATTATATAACAACTTGCGTACTTTGCAAAATTTATAAATATTACCAACAACTATAACATTATATCAAATCCACACCATAATATTCAGAAAAAAAAAATTTGGCTTTTACACATATCCCTAAGCTTTGATACCAATTGTGACACCCCCAAAATAGGTATACATCACCCATTCTTAGTCGCCAAATACATGGTACAGAAATCCAAATACAACTTAATTATACAATTGTCGTATAGAATACGACAAAACATAAGCTATGAGTTTTAATACAAATATTGTCTTCTAGACAGTATTCAAACTCAAATTCAATATCATTACAATTATTATCACACTATTTCACAGAATACTGAGAACTACTAATGCAACCATCTGGACCGTCAATCCATTCCCCAACTAGTCCCAACTATATTTTTATTTCCTGAAGAGAACAGTAAAAAAAAGGGTGAGCACAACTAGCCCAGTAAGAAATATTATGACTAAGATAATGCAAAATAAATTATCATTAGCCTTCAACAGTATAACAACTGATAGAATATAATAGACAACAAGTTTTAGATCAACAACTGCAGCGGAATAAGCAATCCATTAGAAGAGTCAAGTAGAGCATGATATCTACTATCTTCTATGATTTAAAAAGTTTATCATCAATTTTATCGATGAGACTCGACAATAAATAATTCACATCATCGAATCATCCCTTTTATGGGCCGAGGATATTCTTTAGTATCACGACCACGAATTATCCATGCACTACTGAGCCAAGAATAATCATGTTTTCATCAATGGTCATGATCACACCATAAAACAATTCATCTTTGCACCCTTGGTGAAGAGAACCCATGGTCATGATCATACCAAAAGCGTCCATTAATGCATTATGGGCGATGAGGATTTTACCACATCATTTGTAACATTACGGTCATGATTATATCGAATAATCCCTGGTCATAATCATACCAAGTCCATCTATGCACTACGGGTCAAAGATGACTTTCATAACAATATAAGCGTGAGGATGATGACAATGATATAATAATTCAATCAAAGCGAGATCAAGGATAAATTTTAAAGACTTTAATAATTTAATTTATCCATAATTCAATAACGTTCAAATTATCAACAAGATCTTGCTTTGTGGAGTAAAATTCAAGAATAATATTGTACCAAAAATAATTTGGATCGAAAACGAATCAATTTTTATTATGAATAGTACCCCGGGTGAATAGTACTCGAGTGAATAGTACCCCGTGAATAGTACTCTGGCATCAAAAAGTTAAAACATATCAAGAATGCCCAAAATAATATTTTCATAAAAAGATACTGGATGAAGCGCAAATATCAATAATATTCTACTAATTTTATAGAGTATAGAAGCCAAAACTTTAACAAAATGAGTATAGAATTCGAAATCTAAAATGAAATAATATTACTTACATACTACATAGTATGGACGAAAATATTATTTCAAGCGAATAGTGAACAAAAATAACATCCCTTACAAATATTGAACGAATATAATATTCCTTACGAATATTAAATGGAAATAATATTCCTTACGAATATTAAACGAATATAATATTCCTTACGAATATTGAACAAAAATAATATATTCCTTACGAATATTAAACGAATATAATATTTCTTGTGAATATTAAATGAAATAAAGTTTCTTACGAATACGAAAAATAATATCGTAAGCGAATATGAAATAAATAATAACCCTTACGAATATTGAGCGAAAATAATTCTATTCATGAATCGAAAGAAATAATACCCTTACCTCAAAAAAGAAGAATATTCTAACTTTGGTATAATGAGGATATTCTTGAAGAAAACTTTCACTATTTTCTACACTCAAAACTTTCTAAAACTCGAAAGAAATCGCTCGATATTATAGAAGAAGAATTCTATGATTACGGTGTGATTTTCAATTCTAACTAAGCATCCTATTTATAAGAGAATGAATAGGATCTATTTGAGCAACGCACAATGCACAAAAGTTTCACAAGTATGATTCACGGTGATTTTACGAAAAATTTGATTTACTATCTTTGCTTATTATCTGATAAAATATTCTAATAAAATGAAAACTTTAAATAAAATATAATATATTTTATTTATAATCAAATAAAACAAAACTTATTATATATATATATATATATATATATATATATATATATAATTATAACAAAATTCTCACCCGTGACTTACTTCATTTCCCTCCCTCCCCTAGCAATCAATTTTTTCTTTCGTGGCCCCCACATGTGGCCCCACCTTTGTTATATTAAATAATTTTTTATCGATTATTTTGAAAAATGGGTAAATGGAGGTCCATAAAATAAGAAAAATTTGCATCAAATACTTCATAAAAATCTCCTCAATATTTTTAACAATATTTATTCATTATTATTATAATTCGCAATATTAACAACCGGTCGTTCCCCCGAAAAGGAGGTTTTCAATAAGGATTTCTCCTATTGGCACACAATTATTTGACCAAACCTCTCCTCGATAAAACTTTTAGACATTTTTAATTATGCAAATAATAATATGAATAACTTATCCTCTTAATTATTGATTTAATAATATATAATATATTGAGATACTTGAATCAAATAAGTGAGATATTATGCAACAATTACTATAACAATAATTGAATAAAACTGAGTGACTTCTCACGTAAACATCAATAATCAATGCTGTGTGCTACTATGCAACCACTCGTATTACTGTACTTTTACCACCGGGTAGTTCAACAGTTTTAATGGTAAAACTTCCGCCATTATTTTCATAAAACTATATATTTACATCGTTTTCTCATTCCAATGATGAATTAGTTGTGGGGTCCACCAATGATTACACTATTGTATGAATATTCTCTATTAAAAGCGAATATTCCCGATCAATCAAATATTTTATAACCACTTTCATACTTTGCAAAATTTATAAATATTACCCACAACTATAACATTATATCAAATCCACACCTTAATATTCAAAAAAAATATTTGAGAAAATTAAATCTATATTCATAAAATTTGGGGTCTACACGGATTATGTGGTAAAAGTCATCATTGGCTGTAGTGCATTGATGGGCAGTTGTTGTTGGTATGATTATGACCGAGGATTATTCGGTATAATCGTGACCATTGATGATTACATGAATATACATGGTCAGTAGTGCGAGGATGATTTGGTGATGTGGATTATTTATTAAGCTGAGTCTCAGCGATAAAATTGATGATAAACTTTTAAATCATAGAAGATAGTAGATATCATGCTCTACTTGACTCTTCTAATGGATTGCTTATTCCGTTGCAATTGTTGATCTAAAACTTGTTGTCTATTATATTCTATCAGTTGTTATACTATTGAAGGCTAAGGATAATTTATTCTGCATTATCTTAGTCATAATATTTTTTACTGGGCTAGTTGAGCTTACCCTTTTCTTTCATTGTTCTCTTGAAATCGAGAATATAGTTGGGATTAGTCGGGGAATGGGTGATGGTAGAAATGGTGTTATAGTTGTCCTCACTATTACGTGAAATAGTGTGATAATGTAATGAGGATTGAATTTGAGTTTGGATATTGTCTAGAAGAAAATATTCCTGTTAAAACTCTCAGCTATGCTTTGTCGTATTTTACACGACAATTGTATAATTAAGTTTGTATTTGAATTCTGTACCATGTATTTGGTGACTCAAGATGGGTGATGTATACCAATTTTGGAGGCGTCACAATATGGTGTAAGACCCCAACTTTTATGAATAAAGATTAATTTTTTTCTCGAAATATATTTTTGAATATTATGTTGTGGATTTGATATAATGTTATTATTGTGGGTGATATTTAAAAATTTTGCAAAGTAAACAAGTGGTTATATAATATTCGATTAGTCGAGAAATATTCGTTTTAACAGGGAATATTCGTATGACGACACAATCATTGGTGGACCCTACAACAGAGGTATTGTCGTAGTTAGAACACGACAAAATTATCTTTTTATCAAAATAACGGCAAAAGTTTTACCGTTAAACTGTTGAACTACCCGGTAGTAAAGAAATATAATGTCTGGCGTGGTTGCATAGTAGCACATGGTATTGATTATTGATGCTTATGTTATACTCAATTATTGGTACAGTAATTGTGGCATCATATCTCTCATATTATTGATTCAATTGTTATCACAGTATCATCTGCATAATATGTTATATTATTAAATTAATAATTGAGACGACAAAGTTATTCATATTATTATTTGCAATATTGACAATGTCTAGAAGTTACATCGAGGAGAGGTTTGGTCACCTAATTTTGGCGCTTGATAAGGAGAAATCCTTATCGGAAAGCCCCTCTTTCACAGGAGCGACACGATTGTTAAATATTGTGAGTTATAATATTAATGATGAATAAGTTCGTGTTGATTAAAGATGAAATTGATAGTTTCATTGTGTTGGGATTATTAGTGTTAGTGGAAATCGACATTTATGTTAATAATAATTGATGTGTGGAAGTTATATTGACCAATCGAATAATTAATCGGATAAATGAGCAATTAATTGATTCATATGCATATACTATTGGGGGAGGTGGTGCAAGATTGATAATACTTGCATGACTAAATTAAAAATAGAGGTATAGATGAAGGTACTATACTGTAATTATTTTTTTCACATGAATAGAACTATTGATTCACATGATATACTATTAGGGGAGGTGGTGCAAGTTTGATAATACTTGCAGGACTAAATTAAAAATAAAGGAAAAGATGAAGTTATTGTACTATAATATTTCGAGTCCCAAAACGTGCAATTATCGAAACTATATTTTCTTATAAATAGAAGCTCATTCTTCCTTCATTCTCACCAATTCACTAAGACTCACAAGAGCAATTATAGAGAGAGAAGCTATAGAGAGAAAGAAGAAGAGGCGTCTGTTACTTCACTATTCCGATTATCCGGTCTTCTTACGAGGTAAGGTGTAAGACCCCAAATTTTATGAATAAAGATTTTATTTTCTCAAAATATTATTTTTTATATTATGGTATGGATTTGAGATAATGTTATAGTTGTGGATAATATTTATAAATTTTATAAAAGTATGCAAGTTGTTATATTATATTATTAGATTGGTGGGGAATATTCATTTTAATAGAGAATATTAAATACGACGACACAATCATTAGTGGACCCCACAATGGAAGTATTGTCATATTTAGAAAACGAAAAAATTATCTTATTATAAAAAATAACGGTGAAAGTTTTACTGTTAAACTGTTGAACTACCCGGTAGTAAAAGTACAATAATACGCGTGGTTTCATAGTAGCACACGGTATTGATTATTGATGCTTATGTGAGAAGTCACTCAGTTATACTCAATTATTGCTACAATAAATGATGCATCATATCTCTCATATTATTGATTCAATTATTGTCACAATATCATCTCGCATAATATTTTATATATTATTAAATCAATAATTGAGACGACAAAAGTTATTCATATTATTATTTGCAATATTGATGATATCTAGAAGATTTGTTAAGGAGAGGTTTGGTCACCTAATTGTGCGCTTGATAAGGAGAAATCCTTATCGAAAAGCCACCTTTTTCACAGGAGCGACTGGTTGTTAAATATTGTGAGTTATAATATTAATGATGAATGTTATTAAAAATCGAATTTGAGTTAGGAGTTGAATTTGGAGCCTTGAACATTATATTTGAGTCGGAACGATGAAATTAGTAGAAATAGACTATAAACACAAAATTTATCGGGGTTGACTTTTTGGTGAAAAAAGTTAATAGTATTACATTGGAATATTACATGCGCATGCGGATTACGCATGACCTAGTTCCATTCTTTATTATACATTGGAATATCACATACATGCGGATTCGCATGACCTAGTTCCATGCTTTACTATTACATTTGGGAATAACTTTTGTTTGTGCGATTCTATCGCATGCATGGTGAATTCTTACATTATTCCATTCTTTATTATTCTATTGGAATAACTTATCTATGTAGATTACCACATACATAGTGAATGATCCTTCATATTCATTCCTTATTAAATTGTGGAAATGATGCATCTACGTGGATTCTGCACGCATGGAAAAAAAAATTCATTCTGATTCGTAATTTTTCCGACCCTCAAAAATCTTTGGAAAAATTTAAAATGATAATTTGATGAGTTTTCTAGATTGTGTCCAAAAATGGTAATTTTGGATGTATAGATAGGAGTTATAAATTTTATGGGGAAAAACTATTTTAAAAGTAAACCTTTATAAGTCCTTGTGGTTAACTCAAAATTGGTGAAATCTTTATTGGGAGTACATGTATATAATAGGAGTATACCCTATAAATTTTGGAATTTTTGGACAAAAGTACAATTTATGATAAATATACGAATATTTATAGTTTTATTAGAATGAAAAATAATAAGCTTGAATTTTAAAAATTTTGAGAAAAATATATGTTCAATATGGGACTATATATTACGCTTTCAATTCGAGAAAAGAAATATTTTGGAGTGCGATTTGGTATTTTTCATGAAAATAAACTAATTATGAGTAAATGAATTAAATATGTTATGTGAAGTAACAAAATTGGAAAATAAGATTTTATGGCTTGGGAATCCTATATAGGGTATATATCTGATTTTTGATGAGGATTTGATCTTTGGTGATGAAATCTTATGAGTATGGCATTTTGAATGATTAAATGCATTATTTGGTAAATTATAAACAATTAAAATAAATTATTTATAAGTTTAAGAAGTGATTAAAATATTGTTATAATATTAGTAATATTAGATTATGAGTTTATTAAGTGATTGAAAATATTTGAATAAATTTAAAGTCTTTAATATTTATCCTTGTTTTGTTTGATTAATGTTTATATCATTGTCATCATCCTCATAGTTATATTATTATGAAAGTAATCTTTGGCTTACGTGCATCGATGGACTTGGTATGATTATGACTAGGGATTATTTGGTATAATCATGGCTAGTAGTAATATGATGAATGATGTGGTGAAAGTCCTCGATGGCTTTTTGTAGTTCATTGGTGGATAGTTGTTGGTATGATTATGACTAGGGATTATTCGGTATAATCATGACTATTGATGATTACATGAATATCCTTGGTAGTGATGATGCGGGGATGATTCGATTTTATTTATTAAGTTGAGTCTCGATTGATAAAGTTGATGAAAACTTTTTAAATCATAGAAGATAGTAGATTTTATGCTCTACTTGACTCTTCTAATGGATTTTTTATTCATTGCGCAGTTCTTGATCTAAAACTTGTTATTTATTCTATCGGTTGTTATCTTTGTTGAAGGCTAAGGATAATTTATTTTGCATCATCTTAGTCATAATATTTCTTACTCGGCTAGTTGAGCTCACCTATTGCTTTCATTGTTTTCTTCAAGAAATGAGAATATAATTTGGGGACGAGTCGGGAAATGGAGTGATGGTCCGAGGATAAGTGGCTTTAGTAGTCCTCACTATTACGTGAAATAGTGTTATAATAATTGTAATGAGGACTCCTTTGAGTATGGATATTATCTAGAAGGCAATATTCGTGTTTAAACTCTCACTATGTTTTGTCGTATTCTACACAAAATTTGTATTATTATGTTGTATTTGAATTTTTGTACCATGTATTTGGCGACTCAAGATGGGTGATGTATACTGTTTTGGGGGCGTCACGGTTGGTATCAAAGCTTAGGGATATGATCCGCCCATTTGAGATGTGAGACAAGAACTAGAGGGAGAGATGGGGAATTCCTTCGCTAGTATGACCTACTTAAGTTTATTTGGTATTTAATTGGTGGGTCAGAGTATAGGGATAATATGTGATATATTAATTAACCCTTTTTTATATGGCGTGTTTGAAAATGGTGGCTGAAAATGTTAACAATGGAGTGAATGAGGCCAGTTAAGACACCTTTAATCACTAACTTGAGTTAATGTGATGTCGGACAAATAAGAAATTAGAGATATCTATGTGGTGAGTGAAGAAATAATTGTTTCACCCGAGCTAGTTGCAGAGGTAGCAGCTAAGAGTGGGGAAGAAGAGGAACCTGAGGAGAATTTATTAGAAGAATTTTATGATATAAATTTAGAATTACAAAATCGTATTCATGAGTTAGAAGAGCAGGCTGAAGAACTACAGCGGTCGTGGAGCAAAGAGATGCAACAATTCAAAATTGTGCAACCCGATGTGCGATGCTTGAACAGAAATACTCTTTGGCAGAGTATAAGATATTAGAGCTGGAATCTGAGAATGCTATGATCAAAGTTCTGATGAAAGAAGAAACAACTAAACGAAGGAGAATAGATGATGCATGTTTAAAAGTCGCATGACGCGTTGATATTGTAGAAAAAGACATTCGATCCAATAAATTCAAAATAGATGAAATGGATTTTGTTATTTGGACAACAATTGGGAGAAACCAACATCGAGTTCGAAATTACCCTTTGCAGAGCGGTCAACCACAGTTCGATATAGATCAGAGAGTAATGATTCAAATCATGGATCAGGAATATGATGAAGCAATTAAGGGTGGAATGTACTCTATAGCAAAATTAAGTCTAACTAGGATACTGACGCCAAAGGATGTCCCAGACAAGTTAAATTTGGTAGTTTAAGTGGGAGCATTTATCGAGGAACCCAAACGAAGTTATCACAGGTAAGTTAATCATAAACTCTTACGAAGTCTATACCTTATTCGATACCGGTTCTACCCACTCTTGTATTTCACCTAGTTGTGTTCAACGTTTGAACTTGGCTCTTGAGAAATTAGACTTTGACTTATCTGTTAAAACTTTGTTAGGAGAAACCTTTGTTACATCCACTGTTTATAAATCTTTTTTAATTTAAATTGACATTTTTACGTTACCTGTTGATCTAATCTCTTTGAAAATACTTGCATTTGGTATGATTTTAGGGATTTATTGGTTAACTACTCATCATGCTAAAATCGATTGTTTTCGTAAGGTTGATAGCTTTTATATTCCTAACCAACCTATTATAAGCAACCAAACCACTAAAGTCAATCACTGTCATATCAAGCCATAAGTAAATAGTCCCGAGCCTTTATTTGGTGACTTCCTCGTGTGGAATGTACCGAAGCTAAACTTTTCGTAGAGGACGTTGTGAATAACGGTGGCAAGTTGATAAATATCAATGTGACGTACTATCTAAGTCTTGGATGAGAGTCACAGTTTTGAATGATATTTCTATCGTTAATAAATTTCCTGACGTATGCTTAAAGACTTCCTAGCCTACCCCTAGAGCATGAAATCGAATTTTGTATTGACCCCTGTACAAAACCCATTTCTAAAACCCTCAAGTATTTCTTCACCCAAAATGAGCGTATCATGCATGAGGGCGTTGGCTCGAGTACATTGAAGATTACGACTATACCATTCAATATCATCGTGGAAGAGTGAACGTGGTAGCTAACGCGTTGAGTAGAAGATCGTATGCGTTTACGAGTGCGATGTTGTTAACACAAAAACCAATTTCGTATAACTTACAAATGATGAAGATAGAGTTAAAGACTCTAGGTACCCGTGGTGATATCAAATATCTGAGTAGAATCGGCGTTAATCGATGAAGTTAAAATCGCTCAAGCTTCGCACCCGGAGTTGATGAATACGAAGAAGAAGGTTCAAGAGGGCGTTATTCTAGAAGCAAGAGTCGATGAAGAGAGTAAATATGAACCCTCGATTTAATTGGCCCATTTGAAATCATCGATCGAATAGGAACTATGGCCTATAGACTCGTTTTATCCCCAATTATGTCGCGTGTTCATAACGTTTTTCACGTGTTAATATTACGTATATATGTGGATGACCGAACCACATTATTGAATTGGAACTAGGCGAGATAGCGGTGATTTAGCGTATGAGGAGATCGTGTTAGAATCTTGGATAAGAAAGATCATATTCGACACTCAAAGAATATGCCTCAAGAGTTAGAATCTGAAATGAAAACAAGGTATCCTCACCTATTCGACATACCAGATACGTACATAAATTTCGAGGGCAAAATTTCATAAGGAGGGGAGATTTTAAGACCCCAAATTTTATGAATAAAGATTTAATTTTCTTGAAATAATTTTTTATATTATGGTGTGGATTTGAGATAATGTTATAGTTGTGGGTAATATTTATAAATTTTATAATGTATACAAGTTGTTATATTATATTCGATTGGTGGGGAATATTCGTTTTAATGAGAAGAGAATATTAAATGCATTGACACAATCATTAGTGGACCTCACAATGAAGTATTCTCGTATTTAGAAAATGATGAATTATTTTTTATAAAAAATAACGGTGAAAGTTTTACCGTTAAACTGTTAAACTACCCGGTAGTAAAAGTATAGTAATATGTGTGGTTGCATAGTAGCACACGATATTGATTATTGATGCTTATGTGAGAAGTCACTCAGTTATACACAATTATTGCTACAATAATTGCTGCATCATATCTCTAATATTATTGATTCAATTATTGTCACAGTATCATCTGCATAATATTTTATATATTATTAAATCAATAATTGAGACGAGAAAGTTATTCATATTATTATTTAAAATATTGACAATGTCAAGAAGTTCTGTCAAGGAGAGGTTTGGTCACCTAATTGCGCACCAATAAAGAAAAATTCTTATCGAAAAGCCCCCTCTTTCATGGGAACGAACTGGTTGTTAAATATTGTGAGGTATAATATTAATGATGAATGTTATTAAAAATCGAATTTGAGTTCGGAGTTGAATTGGGAGACACGGACGTGATATTTGAGTCCAGAACGACGAAATTAGTCGAAATAGACTACAAACACAAATTTTGTCGGGGTTGACTTTTGGTCAAAAAAGTCAAAAGTAGAATTTTTCAGAAAAAGTCAAACTTTGAAATTTCAAAAATGAAATTTTTGAGAAAAATATTTCCATTGTGTTGGGATTGTTAGTGTTAGTGGAAATCAACATTTATTTCGATAATAATTGATGTCTAGAGGTTATATTGACCAATCGGGTAATTAATCGGATAAATGAGGAATTAATTGCTATTAATTCACATGATTATAACTATTTGTTTACATGTGTGTACTATTGATTCACATTCTTGTACTATTAGGGAAGGTGGTGCAAGATTGATAATACTTGCATGACTAAGTTAAAAATAGAGGTATAGATGGAGGTATTATTCTGTAATTCGTATTTTCACATGTCTAGAACTATTGATTCACATGATTTACTATTAATTTACATGTTTTACTATTAGGGGAGGTGGTGCAAGTTTGATAATACTTGCAGGACTAAAATAAAAATAAAGGAAAAGAGGAAGGTATTATTTTGTAATATTTTGAGCCCTAAAACGTGCAATTATCGAAACTATATTTTCCTATAAATAGAAGCTCATTCTTCCTTCATTTCTCACCAATTCACTAAAGCTATAAAGCAATTATTATAGAGAGAATTTATAGAGAGAAAGAAAAGGAGAAGTCTGCTACCTAACTATTCCAGTATCCAGTTTTCTTCTAAGGTATGGGGTATTATTATTTCGTATTCATGAAGAGAGTTATTTTCTTTCAATACTCGTAAGGGTTGTTATTCCATTCTTTATTATTATGTTTGAATAACTTGTCTATGCGAAGTACCGCATATATGGTGAAATTCTTCTATTATTCCATTCTTTATTATGCTATTGGAATAACCTGTCTCTGCGGTCTATCGCATGCCTACTGAATTCTGTTGTTATTCCATTCTTTAATATTTTGTTGGAATATCCTATATGTGTGGATTACGCATGACCTGGTTCCATTTTTTATTATTCTATTGGAATATCCAATCTGTGCGGATTACGCATGACCTGGTTCCATTATTTATTATTACATTGGGAATAACACATGCATGCGATCTATCGCATGCATGGTGAATTCTTACATTATTCCATTCTTTATTATTACTGTTGGAATAACTTTGTCTATATATGGATTACGAAATACATGGTGAATGATCCTTCGTATTCATTCCTTATTAAATTGTGGAAATGATCTGTCTACGTGGATTACCGCATGGCGGGCGAAAATCCATTTGTAGTGTCGTAATTTTTCTGACCCTTAAAAATTTTGGAAAAATTTGAAATGATAGTTTGATAAGTTTTCTAGATTGTGTCCAAAAATGGCGATTTTTGAATGTATAGATTAGGAGTTATAAATTTTATGGAAAAAAACTATTTTAAAAGTAAACCCTTATAACTCCTTGTGGTTAACTCCAAAATTGGTGAAATCTTTATTGGGAAAACATGTATATAACATGAGTATACCCTGTAAATTTTGGAATTTTTGGACAAAAGTACAATTTATGATAAAATTCTGAATATTCGGCAGTTTTGGCAATATGAAAAATAGTAAATGAATTTTAAAAATTTTGAGAAAAATATATGTTCGATATGGGGCTATATTCTGCTAAATTCCAGAAAAGAAATATTTTTGGGACTGATTTGGTATTTTTCATTAAAATAAACTAATTATGAGTAAATGAATTAAATATGTTATGTGAAGTAACAAAATTGGAAAATATGATTTTATGGCTTGGGAATCCTATATATAGGGTATATGCAGATTTTTGATGATGGATTTGATCATTGGTGATGAAATTTTATAAGTATGGCATTTTTGAATGATTAAATGCTTTATTTGGTAAAATGTAAACAATTGAAATAAATTGTTTATAAGTTTAAGAAATGATTAAAATATTGTTATAATATTAGTAATATTAGATTATGAGTTTATTAAGTGATTAAAAATATTTGGATAAACTTAAAGTCTTTAATATTTATCCTTGTTTTCGTTTGATTAATGCTTATATCATTGTTATCATCTTAATGCTTATATTGTGATGAAAGTCATCTTTGGCTTACGTGCATAGATGGACTTGGTATGATTTTGACGGAGATTATTTGGTATAATCATTACTAGTAATGTGACGAATGATGTGGTGAAAGTTCTCATTGGTCTGTAGTTCATTGGTGGATAGTTGTTGGTATGATTATGACCAAGGATTATTCGGTATAATCATGACCATTGATGATTACGTGAATATCCTTGCCTGTGATGCATGGATGATTCGATTTTATTTATTAAGCTGAGTCTCAGCGATAAAATTGATGAAATTTTTTTTTAAATCATAGAAGATAGTAGATTTTATGCTCTACTTTACTCTTCTAATGGATTGCTTATTCCGCTGCAGTTATTGATCTAAAATTCATTCTCTATTATATTCTATCAGTTGTTATACTGTTGAAGGCTAAGGATAATTTATTCTGCATTATCTTAGTCATAATATTTCTTACTGGGCTAGTTGAGCTCACTCTTTTGCTTTCATTGTTTTCTTCAGGAAATGAGAATATAGCTGGGACGAGTCAGGAAATGGAGTGATGGTCCAGGATAAGTGGCTTTAGTAGTCCTCATTATTACGTGAAATAGTGTGATAATAATTGTAATGAGGATTCCATTGAGTGTGGATATTGTCTAGAAGGCAATATTAGGTGTTTAAACTCTCACTATATTTTGTCGTATTCTATATACTTGGTTATATTATTAAGTTGTATTTAATTTTTTGTACCAAGTATTTGGCGACTCAAGATGGGTGATGTATACCTGTTTTGGGGGCGTCACATAAGAGGTATTATTTATTTCATATTCGAAGAGATATTATTTTTCATATTAAGATATTATTTTCGTTTAATATTCATAAAGAATATATCTTCGTTCAATATTCGTAGGAATATTATCTTCGTTAAATATTCGTTGGAATATTATTTTCATTCAACATGATTGCAAGGATGTTATTTTTGTTCAATATTAAGCTTAAAATAATATTTTCTTCCATACTACTGTAGTATGTAAGTAATATTATTTCGTTTTAGATTTTGAAATTTATACTCATTTTATTGAAGTTTTGGCTTCTATACTCCATGAAATTAGTAGAATATCCTTGATATTTTGCGCTTCATCTAGTATCTTTTCATGGAAATATTATTCTGAGCTTTCTTGATAATTATTGATCTTTTCATGAGTGAATGCTATTCATGAGTTACTATTTATGGGATACTATTCACCCGATTACTATTCATTCAAATATTATTCACTCGGGTATTAGTAAGCACTATTCATGTATCGGAGTCTTATTCATGAGTTACTATTCACCCAATTACTATTCATTAGAATATTATTCACTCGGGTATTTGGGGTACTTTTTATGCTTGAGAACTAGTCATGAGGTACTATTCCTAAAGTACTATTCATATGGTACTATTCACAGTGTAGTATACACCCGAAAAATATATTTCTTTTTTGTCCAAATTATTTTTGATACATGAATATTATTCTTGAATTTTACTCCACAAAGCAGTATCATGTTGACAATTTGGATATTTTAAACTCTAGATAAATTTTAAGTCTTTAAAATTTATCCTTGATTTCGTTTGATTAATTCTTATATCATTGTCATCATCCTCATGCTTATATTGTGATGGAAGTCATCTTTGGCTTACGTGCATAGATGGACTGTTGATTGGTATGATTATGACCATAAATTATTCGGTATAATCATGACCCGTAATGTTACAAATGATGTGGTAAAAGTCCTCATTGGCCCGTAGTGCATTGATGGACAGTTATTGGTATGATTATGACCATGGATTATTCGGTATAATCATGACCATTGATGATTACATGAATATCCTTGGCCCATAGTGCATGGATGATTCGATGATGTGGTTTATTTATTAAGCTGAGTCTCAACGATAAAGTTGATGAAAAACTTTTTAAATCATAGAAGATAGTAGATATCATGCTCTACTTGACTCTGCTAATGGATTGCTTATTCCTCTATAGTTGTTGATCTAAAACTTGTTGTCTATTATATTCTATCAGTTGTTATACTGTTGAAGGCTAAGGATAATTTATTCTGCATTATCTTAGCATAATATTTCTTACTGGGCTAGTTGAGCTCACCCCTTTCTTTCATTGTTCTCTTCAGGAAATGAGAATATAGTTGGGACGAGTCGGGAAATGGAGTGATGGTCCAGGATAAATGGCTTTAGTAGTCCTCACTATTCTGTGAAATAGTGTGATAATTATTGTAATGAGGTCTCCTTTGAGAGTGGATATTGTCTAGAAGGCAAGATTCTTATTTAAACTCTCAGCTATGTTTTGTCATATATTACCTGACAATTGTATAATTAAGTTTGTATTTGATTTATGTACCATGTATTTGGCGACTCAAGATGGGTGATGTATACCTATTTTGGGGCGTCACGGTTAAGTATCGAGCTTAGGGATATGATCCCTGGCTGAGATGTGAGACAAGAACTAGGAGGGGAGAGATGGGGAATTCCTTCCCTAATATGACCTACCTAAGTTTATTTGGTATTTAATTGGTCGGTCAGAGTATAGGGATAATATGTGATATGTCAATTAACCCTTGTTTTGTGACGTTGTTTGAAAATGGCATCTGAAAATATTAAGATCAGCAATGAAGCACATGAGACAGTTGAGTCACCAACGATCAATACCCAGGATAATGTGCAACAGGAAGACAATAATCCTCATGTAAATAACAACACCGATCAGATGATGAATGATGAGATGTTCAGAGGCTTTATGAAATTCATGCAACATCAGGCGAGAGAGACTCTTGTTCAAAATTCAGGTGGAAACACTGGCAACTCTCGGATGGTCAATGCTAAGCAGTTCAAGGAGCTGGGACCGCCAAAGTTTTTGGGAGAGCCAGAACCACTTAAAGCGGAGACGTGGATAAAATAGATCACCAAGATATTTGATGTCTTGGGATGTTATGAGGAGCAAGACAACGATGATGGGGGAAGGCCCAAATTTTCTATAGAAAATAAATAAGAAATTTTTTATAAAAATAAATAAGAAATTTTATATAAATTTTTTTTATTATTTAATGACGAGAATAAGTGTCTAGTAATGTGAACGATAGATAAAAATATATTTATTACTTGAAAAATTAGAATAATTTTGGAGTAATTAATTACCACAAATTATATTGTTATGGTAATTAATTCTCGTAGTTTAAATGTTTTTATTAATTATTTTCCATGAAAACATGATTGGAAATAATATATGAAGTGACAATTAGATTTATATAATAAATATTTTATTATATGAATTGTTCGTAATATTTAAGTTAATTATTTTAACTTGATTATCGATGTCGTGTAACGAAGAATAAGTCGATATGAGATCCAAAACCCGAATTGGGATTGTGATCAAGAGATGAGAATAATAATATTATATTATTGTTATAATGATTTTACAAAGACAATAATTATGTAATCGTATATAAAGTGACAGATAATATTGAGAACAATGACTATTAATTAGGTCATAAACACAAGATCAGGTCGTGAAACCCTAATTATTAAACTCGATTATGAGAAATGACCGAGTGGTGACTGTGTATATGAAGTTACTGTGTGTATACGAATGCTCCAGAATTAGAAGAAAACCCTAATTACTATTTTTAAGTACGATAATTAGACAAACCCTAATTATTATAACCTTAATCGGTTGAAGTTAGAGATTGTAATGACCGTGTTAGTAACATACACGATAATTAGAGAACCCTAATGGTCAATTAGAAACCCTAATTGATGGCATTAAGAAACCCTACTTATAGAACCCTAATTTTTCAATCAAAAACCCTAATTTTAAATTATCGGGTTTAATTACGATGTTAATGTACATGTGTTTTAATTTACCAAAGATAGAAAGTAATTGGTAAATGATAAGAATTACCATCTAGTGATTAAATACTACATTTAATTGCTATGTATAAAAATGCCCATGAAATTATATGTGAAATTACAAAAATACCCTTTTAGTGTATTATTAGTTATATTATTTATGGAATTTTAAAATCTAAAGTGATAAATCCTAATGGTTATGGGTAATGTCTATAATTCCCTTACTAGTGAAAGAGAGAAGTCCAAAATGCCCTTGTGCATTATTAAAGGAAGAAATCAATTATTGAGGGGAAATTACCATTTTGCCCTTTTTGTCCACTTTAGTGCATTATTGGTGAATTATTTGTGCATTATTGTGTTACCAATCACCACAAATCCCGCCATTCAATCTAGAATTCACTTATGGATCAGATTATTACCATCAATCAACCATTACATGATTGCTTACATGATTTATATAGATTGGAGATAGAGAAAGTCCTCATTATACACTAAAATTATGCACAACACTTAGCTTCATTCTCTCTAGACCAAACCTCCAAATTTTCTTACCCATAAGCTCCTAATCAAAGCCCAACCATTACAAACAACAAATCAAGCATCAAAGCCAAAAAAAAATCGTAAATCAAGCAAAAAAAAAGGTATGAAATTTCTAATTTTGAAATCTTTCGATTCTATGTTAATTGATGCAATTGATTGTTTAAAGTAGTGTAATAGGAGTCTATTAATGTTCTAATTTGGGTTGAAAAAAACATTTGACCCATAACATCAAAGTGCACGAATTTGAAGATTTAAGCAAGTTGAAAAAACCGAATTCTGTTATTTTTCACCAAATGTCAGAGGCTATAACTCTTTGTTCGATCATGCGTTTTGTTGTTTAAAGGTTGTTATGTGTAGCTTGTTATGTGGTATTTAACCTCCAAAAAGAATC
The DNA here is from genome assembly GCA_020205605.1 of Panax ginseng. Taxonomy (NCBI): domain Eukaryota; kingdom Viridiplantae; phylum Streptophyta; class Magnoliopsida; order Apiales; family Araliaceae; genus Panax; species Panax ginseng. Next base: position 156,740,473 of record CM035132.1, read on the forward strand.
AGTCCATCCATATATTATGGATTAAGAGTTATTTAAGGTCAAAGTGGGTTGAATTTAAAGATTGATTCGAAAAATTCGGGCAAAATTGTAATTTTCTAAGTGTTGATTTTTCCGACAAGGTTTGACCACTTTTTAGTCGCTTGATTTCTTGTTGTTATGATGATGTTAAGTGTTAAAGTTGTAGTCCTATATGTTGTCTACACATAATCGGAGTTGATAGATCACATAAACGTTACACGATCGTCAAGTTATAGAGGCCAAAGTAGGCATCACGAATCGTTTTTTCACGAAGAACATTTCGATAGCCTATTTTGATGGCTAATTCTCCCCAGATCGATGTTGTTTAGAAGTAATGATTGTTGGTTATTGTAGTCCGGTATTTTTCTACAAGATCCAAGTCATAGATTTCCTGATTCGTTAAGAGCACAAAGTTATTCACTCACAAAGTAGTCCCTCACACATCGCTGTTTCCCGATGTTGTTCTTGAGATGAAGAACACCTATAGCGATTTTTTTTGTTACTATAGCCCTTTTTTGATGATTTGAATTATTTTAAATTTTTAATTTTCGAAATTCAAAATGATTTAAAAATTAGAAAAATTAGATTTTAAATTAAAATGAAAAAATTATTTTAAAGTCCAAAAAATAATATTTAATTATTTTGAGTATATTTCATAAATATTTAATATTTTTGGAATATAAAAGGTATTTATTTATTTAATTATAATATTAAATAAATGATTTAAAAATAGTTTTAATTCATGAAAAATCATGAAAAATTATTTTATGGTATAAGAAAATATTTTAAGTTATTTGTGATGACTTTTAATATTTTGTGATGAATTTTATTAATTAATTAATATTAATGATATTAAAGTTATTTATTAGTTTAAAATGATTTTAATATTTTAAAAATCATTTTAGATGAAAATAAAGTATTTAAAGATATTTTGAGTTATAAAATATAACTTTTAATATTTAGAAGATAATTTCATTAATAATTATATATTAATGATATTTAGTTAATGATTTGTGATATTAAGTTTATTTAATATTTAAATAAATAGTTTAAAAATGGTTTTATTTATTTAAAAATCATTTAAAGAGGATATTAAGGATTTAAAAATATTTTAAGTTATAATTAATGACTTTTAATATTTGATAAATAGTACATTAATATTTAAATATTAATGGTAATTATTTAAAATGATTTTAATTATTTTAAAAATCATTTAAGGGTAATATAAATGTTTTAAAAATAGTTTGAGTTATTATAAATAACTTTTATATTTTGGCAATGGTTTCATTAATAATTTAATATTAATTAATTATTAATGATAATAGAATTGTTTGATAAATCATTTAATTATGATTCCGATGTTTGAAAAAATGAATGATAAAATATCATAAAAGCTTTAAAATTATTTTAAGTCATTTAAAAATAAAATGACCGATGTTGAGATACGTAATAAGAGTCTTAGATTCAAGAATTATCCGATAAAGTCGTTGCAGATGACACGACAAATGTCGTAGACCTTATAAAAAAAGAAAAGGCTATTGTAAGAATATGGATGAGATATTTGAAAAATGTATAAAATATTGAACTAAAAGAATATAAACTAAAAGTATGATCATCGCGATTATGTGATGACGTGATTAGACTATGTGTCAATCGTAATATAGAAAAGATTATGTGTTATGATATATTGTTCTAATCGAAACTAATGATCCGATTATTGATAGGTTGTGATAAAGAGATAAAACCTAAGTCGAGATTTGTAATCAAGCAAATCAAAAGTATCCTACCTTTGCATTTTCTTTATGCAATGGACATGAGTAAGAAGTTTCGTAATTATTCTATTCCCGCATGCATGTATTATGTACGCTTTGATTATCAACATGTTAGCTCGTATATATATTCGTTAAGTTGATTTCTAAATGGTTATACAAGTGTCCCCACTGATAATAATCATGGCATTTATTCACATGTTGATATGTCAATTTTTTATATATATCAATTATATATATATATATATGTTGAATTACATATTATTGTTGAGCAAGATTAAAACCTTCTGGTTTGGAACTGTGCATGTATGAACATCCCTATATGGGAAGATTTTTGCGCCCAAGGCGGATAGAGTAAAGCGATGAATTTCGCTCAAGTTATGTAGTATTGATCAATACAGGTACAACGGGCCGATCACCCTCCGCACTTCAGTAAGTTAGAAACGTTTCATGGATGAATTTCGCTAAACCTTTTCGAAAATGAAAAACAATGTTCATAGTATGTTTCTTAAACCCTATTTATGGGTAGAGCAAGAGCCAAATTTAAATAATTTGGAAGAGAGTTGTTATGTGAATTTTTTATCAGTACAGATTACTGCACAACTTTCGATTCGTTGTTGAAGTGTTATGTAAAGAGAATACTTATATTCCTTCAGCTTTATATATATATAATTGCTATTACTTGTTGGGCACTCAAATGCTCATCCTCGATTAAATTAAATGTTTTCAGTTACGTATGAGCAACCTGAAGGTTCAGGCACGCATAAAGGGAAAGAAAAGCTGTTCGAATGAGAATTAGTATGAGTTAATGGTTATAGTTAGTAAGACAATGGAATCTATTGTCAGGTATTGTAAGGAATGTATTTTGAAGGTCACATACCTGGGGAAAGTAAACTTTGATGTATGTAAATTAAGTTCGAATTATATTATTATTTAGTATTATTCAAATTTTAAAGAAATGGTATCGTGGAGAACCGAAGTTCGGGTTTCAAGTATCCGGATTTGGGGTCGCCACAAAGTTGGTATCAAAGTTGTAGGTTATAAACGTTAGGAATGAAACCTAGGTTATAACCTTAGTAGAATGGGAGGACTAAAGTTAAGATAGATATTCAAAGAAACCAAGAGACGTAAGTACTCGGTGAAGAATTATAAGATATGTTAGATAGATGATGAGTCGAGAAGATTCATCATCAGTGGTACTAAATAAAATATTCCTTCATTTTATCGATGAACATATTTTATTTCAAGATTAATGTTGTCTCGCTTATTGTGGTCATAGGATGGATGATTTAAAGTCAAAATAGTAATTCCTTGACCCAAGAGACGATGGACTCTAGCGAGGAGTACATGATAAGTGAGATGATAAGAGATTTGATAGTTAGAACGATGACTTAAAGGTTAGAGTCGAGCAAAGCGGAGGCACGTAAATCGTACTTCCAGATTTCGTAACAAAGAAGACAAGGACGACGCTCACCAACATGTATGGAGTTATGAAGTTACGAGGGAGGTTGGAGCAGAGAGAGAGATATAGATAGATAGTTGAAGGTTGAGATAGAAGCCAAAGACACCAAGATATATACCTTGAGCAAAGCTTTAGACATCGCCTTTATGCGATTCAATGCGAGAGATGGATGGAGCGCTTTTCTAGAGAAAGATAGGCGTTGATGTATTTATAGAGATGGATTGAATAAATTCATCGTCAAACAAAATAAGAGACAACGATATAGAACTCTTGATTGTCGTGTATATATACTATATGCTAATCGTGGTAACTTATGTATGTAGATGTCCGTGAGAAAGATATGTGGAATAAGAAGGATCAGATCCATACCCCGAGCTAATATCGAGGCCAATAAACTAAAATAGAAGCTCACCAGAACCCAAATCTCGGACGAGGTGGCTATCGTGGAAAACGTAGCATCGATCCGTAAATGGTGGATTTGACAAATGAAAGTGATTCGAGACACTAAAGTTGAAGTCGCCAAGCATCAACGGAGGTGCAGGATCCGGAGAACAAGGTTTCTTACCGAAAGGTTGTGGGAGATAGAGACGTTGCTTAATATCCAATCGCGCCAAAAAGAAACAATGGAAGAGCAAGATAAGCTCAAAATCCAAATTGATCGAGATGGGAGCCTCAAGCAACACATCGTAGCAAGATTCAGAGAGGTAAGGGAAAAAGAAAGATAGAAGATCCCGACTTAGGAAAACTCATAAGAAGAAAGGGAAGAAGATATGTTATATTTTTATTCATGAGGGACATACCTCTCCTCGTTGCCCCAACTATAAGAAAGGTGGATGTTTTAATTGTGGAATGGAAGGACATCGAGCTTAATGAATGTCCCAAGAAGAAAGGCTTGGTAAATAATTAGTATGAGTTATGTAATATGTGTGATAAGTAATGAACTATTTTCAACTTTTATGTTGGTCAAGATTTTAAATCCCGACTTTCGTAGTCACAAAGGGATAGCTGATGTTTAAAGAAATATGTGCTATGATATGATAAGTGCTATGAATATGAGTCTATGTTGGATTAATGAAGTAAGTTGGTATAAAGATAGCAGATATTTATCTAAATATTGGTTAATATAGTAAACCAAGTTTCAAAATCTAATATTTTTGAATACATGATTATTTGAGTAGAAAATTTTGTGTTATATGTCGAACGTATACGATGAGGCTTAGAATATAAGGAAATGAAGAATAGTTTATGATTATGCCACCGAGATTTAAAACAAAAAACCACCGTGGAAGATCAACCAGATAATCGAACATTTAACGAAAGACTTCAAGGCAATCCTATTGCTAGGTATAGAGGATTAAGTGACTCAAGAGAAGCGTTTATGATAGTTAGGATAACGGAAAGGGCGTAAAGATAACTTTTATCACCTATACGATAAAAGGAAATGAGATAAAGAAAAAGTTTATGTGTTATGTGTGGGTAAGAGACATATCTCTTCCAATTGTCCCAATTCAAGAATGTGTAAATAACGTTTTATTTGTGAATCAATGGAGTATAAGGTGAAAGATTATTAAAGAAGGAGAAGTGAGATAAGGAATGCGTAATACGAGAAATGACAAAGAAGATATAAAGCACAACGAAACCAATTTCAACAAACAACCCAATCATGAGGGTCTACAACATGACGATCCAGATACAAATGGGCAAATTTGGAAATGTAACTCCAGTGCTATGTGAATCACTTATATATCTTATATGTTTTCCTATATATATATATATATATATATAGATGATTTTATAAAGAAATTTTGAGTTCTTTTAGAAATCAAATTTCTGCCTAATCAGAGTGTTATGAAGAATAGTTAAAGATCAGCTCGATCAAGTATGATCGAGATCTACATACAATGATTATATGCTATGTACCCTTCTATGTATGAGTTTTAAAGCGGTGATTCCGGGGACGGAATCCTTATAAGGGAGGGTGAATGTGATAACCCGAAATTTTTTATAAAAATAAATAAGAAATTTTACATATAAATTTTTTTTTATTATTTAATGACGAGAATAAGTGTCTAGTAATGTGAACGATAGATACAAATATATTTATTACTTGAAAAATTAGAAATAATTTTGGAGTAATTAATTACCACAAATTATATTGTTATGGTAATTAATTCTCGTAGTAAAATATTTTTATTAATTATTTTCCATGAAAACATGATTGGAAATAATATATGAAGTGACAATTAGATTTATATAATAAATATTTTATTATATGAATTGTTCAGAATATTTAAGTTAATTATTTTAACTTGATTATCGATGTTGTGTACGAAGAATAAGTCAGATATGAGATCCAAACCCGAATTGGGATTGTGATCAAGAGATGAGAATAATAATATTATATTATTGTTATAATGATTTTACAAAGACAATAATTATGTAATCGTGTGTATGTGTGATGATAATATTGAAAGTAAATGACGGCCAATTAGTCATCAAGACAAGATCAGGTTGTGAAACCCTAATTATTAAACTCGGTTATGAGAAATGACCGAGTGGTGATCGTGTATATGAAGTTACTAAGTATAATAATGCTCTGTAATTAGAAGAAAACCCTAATTACTATTTTTTTAAGCTAATAATTAGACAAACCCTAATTATTATAACCTTAATCCGGTTGAAGTTAGAGATTGTAATGACCGTGTTAGTAACATATACACAGATAATTAGAGAACCCTAATGGTCAATTAGAAACCCTAATTGATGGCGTTAAGAAACCCTAATTATAGAACCCTAATTTTCAATCAAAAACCCTAATTTTAAATTATTATGGGTTTAATTACGATGTTAATGTACATGTGTTTTAATTTACCAAAGATAGAAAGTAATTGGTAAATGATAAGAATTACCATCTAGTGATTAAATACTACATTTAATTGCTATATACAAAAATTCACATGAAATTATATGTGAAATTATCAAAATACCCTTTTAGTGTATTATTAGTTATATTATTTTAAATTTTAAAATCTAAAGTGATAAACCCTAATGGTTATGGGTAATGTCTATAATGCCCTTACTAGTGAAAGAGAGAAGTCCAAAATGCCCTTGTGCATTATTAAAGGAAGAAATCAATTATTGGAGGGGAAATTACCATTTTGCCCTTTTGTCCACTTTAGTGCATTATTGGTGAATTATTTGTGCATTATTGTGTTACCAATCACCACAAATCCGGCCATTCAATCTAGAATTCACTTATGGACTGTATTATTACCATCAATCAACCATTACATGATTGCCTACATGATTTATATAGATTGGAGATAGAGAAAGTCCTCATTATACACTAAAATTATGCACAACACTTAGCTTCATTCTCTCTAGACCAAACCTCCAAATTCTCTTACCCATAAGCTCATAATCAAAGCCCAACCATTACAAACAACAAATCATCAAAGTAAGCATCAAAGCCAAAAAAAATCGTAAATCCAAAAGCAAAGCAAAAAGGTATGAAATTCCCTAAATTTTGAAATCTTTCGATTCTATGTTAATTGATGCAATTGATTGTTTAAAGTAGTGTAATAGGAGTCTATTAATGTTATGGGTTGTAAAACAAAGACCCATAACATCAAAGTGCACGAATTTGAAGATTTAAGCAAGTTGGAAAATTTAGATTTCGTTATTTTTCACCAAATGTCGAGGCTTATAACTCTTTGTTCGATCATGCGTTTTGTTTTTAAAGGTTGTTATGTGTAGCTTGTTATGTGGTATTTAACCTCCAAAAGAATCAAGTCCATATATATTATGGATTAAGAGTTATTTAAGGTCAAAGTGGGTCGATTTAAGATTCAAATTCAAAAAAATTATTCCAAGTGTTAGAATTTTCTAAGTGTTGCCTTATTTTCCGACAATGTTTGACCATACTTTAGATGCTTGATTTCTTGTTGTTATGATGATGTTAAGTGTTAAAGTTGTAGTCCTATATGTTGTCTACACAATCGAGTTGATAGATCACATAAACGCATACTTTACGATGATTTCTTGTTGTTATATGATAGAGGTTAAAAGTAGGCATCAGTTGATAGATCTCGTTCTTCACGAAAGAAAAGTAGGCATACGTTTTTCGTAGCTATTTCATACTATTTTGATGGCTAATTTCTCCCAGATCCGATGTTGTTTAGAAGTAATGATTGTTGGTTATTGTAGATACGGTATTTTTCTACAAGATCCAAGTCATAGATTTCCCCAGATTCGTTAAGAGTACAAAGTTATTCACGATCAAAGTAGTCCCTCACACGCTTCTCGACGATGTTGTTCTTGAGATGAAGAACACACCTATAGCGACGATGGTTCGTCACTATAAGCCCTTTGGGATATTGATTTGAATTATTTTAAATTTTCAATTTTAAAATTAGAAAATGATTTAAAAATTAGAAAAATTAGATTTTAAATTTTGAAAAATTATTTTAAAGTCCAAAAATAATATTTAATTATTTTGAGTATATTTCATAAATATTTAATATTTTTGGAATATAAAGGTATTTATTTATTTAATTATAATATTAAATAAATGATTTAAAAATAGTTTTAATTCATGAAAAATCATGAAAAATTATTTTATGGTATAAGAAAATATTTTAAGTTATTTGTGATGACTTTTAATATTTTGTGATGAATTTCATTAATTAATTAATATTAATGATATTAAAGTTATTTATTAGTTTTAAAATGATTTTAATATTTTAAAAATCATTTTAGATGAAAATAAAGTATTTAAAGATATTTTGAGTTATAAAATATAACTTTTAATATTTAGAAGATAATTTCATTAATAATTATATATTAATGATATTTAGTTAATGATTTGTGATATTAAGTTTATTTAATATTTATATTAAATAAATAGTTTAAAAATGGTTTTATTTATTTAAAAATCATTTAAAGAGGATATTAAGGATTTAAAAATATTTTAAGTTATAATTAATGACTTTTAATATTTTGATAAATAGTACATTAATATTTAAATATTAATGGTAATTATTTAAAATGATTTTAATTATTTTAAAAATCATTTAAGGGTAATATAAATGTTTTAAAAATAGTTTGAGTTATTATAAATAACTTTTATATTTTGGCAATGGTTTCATTAATAATTTAATATTAATTAATTATTAATGATAATAGAATTGTTTGATGTTTAAATCATTTAATTATGATTCCGATGTTTGAAAATGCATGATAAATTATTATAAAAGCTTTAAAATTATTTTAAGTCATTTAAAAATAAAATGACCGATGTTGAGATCTGAGAATAAGAGTCTTAGACTCAAGAAAATTACTTGATAAAAAGTTTTGTCGATGACGCACCGACAAATGCTCTACCTTATAAAAGAAAGAAAAGGTTACTGTAAGAACATGGATGAGATATTTGAAAAATGTATAAAAATATTTAGTATAGAATATGAACTAAAAGTATGATCACCGCGATTATGTGATGACGTGATTAGACTATGTGTTTAATCGTAATAGATAAAGATTATGTGTTATGATATATTGTTCTAATCGAACTAATGATCCGATTATTGATAGGTTGTGATAAAGAGATAAAACCTAAGTTGAGATTTGTAATCAAAGAAATCAGCAAGTATCCTACCTTTGCATTTTCTTTATGCAATGGACATGAGTAAGAAGTTTCAGAATTCTTTTCTATTCCTGTACATATTTTGTACGCTTTGATTATCAACATGTTAGCTCAGATATATATTCTGTTAAGTTGATTTCTAAATGGTTATACAAGTGTCCCCACTTGGATAATCATGGCATTTATTCACATGTTGATACACTTTTTGTCAATTATATATATATATATATATATATATATTATATATTATTGTTGAGCAAGATTAAAACCTTTGGGTTTGGAACCTGAGCATGTATGAACATCCCTATATGGGAAGATTTTTGTTTCGAGGCAGGCGGATAATAAAGCGATGAATTTCATTCAAGTTATGTAGTATTGATCAATCACAGGTACAACGGGTCGATCACCCTCCGTGCACTAAGTAAGTTAGAAACGGTTTATGGATGGATTTTCGCTAAACCTTTTCGAAAATGAAAACAATGTTCATAGTATGTTTCTTAAACCCTATTCATGGGTAGAGGAGCCAAATTTAAATAATTTGGAAGAGAGTTGTTATGTGAATTTTTTATCAGTACAGATTACTTCACAACTTTCGATTCGTTGTAGAAGTGTTATGTAAAGAGAATACTTATATTCCTTCAGCTTATATATATATAATTGCTATTACTTGTTGGGCACTCAAATGCTCATCCTCGCTTAAATTAAATGTTTTCAGCATGTATGAGCAGCAACTGAAGGTTCGTGCACGCACAACAAGGGAAAGAAAAGTCATTCGAATGAGTTTTATTATGAGTTAATGGTTATAGTTAGTAAGACAATGGAATCTATTGTCAGGTATTGTAAGGAATGTATTTTGAAGGTCACATACCTGGGGAAAGTAAACTTTGATGTATGTAAATTAAGTTCGAATTATATTATTATTTAGTATTATTCAGCTTAAAGAAATGGTATCGTGGAGAACCGAGTTCGGGTTTCAAGTATCCGGATTTGGGGTCGCCACAGGTTGGTATCAAAGTTGTAGGTTATAAACATTAGGAATGCGAAACCTAGGTTATAACCTTAGTAGAATGGAAGACGAAAGTTAAGATAGATATTCAGTAAACCAAGAGACGAAGTACTCTGGTGAAGAATTATAAGATATGTTAGATAGATGATGAGTCGAGAAGATTCATCAAGTGGTACTAAATAAAATATTCCTTCATTTTATCGATGAACATATTTTATTTCAGTACTAATGTTGTCTCGTTTATTGTGGTCATAGGATGGATGACGAAAGTCAGAATAGTAATTCCTTGACCCAAGAGACGATGGACTCTAGCGAGGAGTACACAGATAGTGAGATGATAAGAGATTTGATAGTTAGGAACGACGACTTAAAGGTTAGAGTCGAAAGCAAAAGTGGCACTAAATCGTACTTTCCAGATTTCGTAACAAAGAAGACAAAGGACGCTGCTCACCAAGCACAGATGGAGTTAGCCGAGTTACGAGGGAGGTTGGAGCAGAGAGAGATATAGATAGGACAGTTGAAGGTTGAGATAGAAGCCAAAGACACCAAGATATATACCTTGGAGCAGGCTTTAGACATCGCCTTTATGCGATTCAATGCAGAGTGGATGGAGCTGCCTTTCGGTAGAGAAAGATAGGCGTTGATGTATTTATAGAGATGGATTGAATAAATTCATCGTCAAACAAAATAAGAGACAACGTATATAGAACTCTTGATTGCTGTGTATATATACTACATGCTAATCAGGGTAACTTATGTATGTAGATGTCCGGTGGAAAAGATATGTGGAATAAGAAGGATCAGATCCATACCCCAGAGAGCTAATATCGAGGCCAATAGCCAAAAAATAGAAGCTCACAGGAACCCAAATCGGACGAGGTGGCTATCGTGGAAAATGTAGCATCGATCCGTAAATGGTGGATTTGACAAATAGTGATTCGAGACACTAAAGTTGAAGCCGCTTCAAGCATCAACTGAGTGCAGGATCCGGAGAACAAGGTTTCTTCTACCTGGAAAGGTTGTGGGGAGAGAGACGTTGCTTAATATCCAATCGCGTCAAGCATTGCTAGAAACAATGGAAGAGCAAGATAAGCTCAAAATCCAAATTGATCGGATGGGAGCCTCAAGCAACACATCATGTCGTGCGACTCCGAGAGGTAAGGGAAAAGAAAGATAGAAGATCCCGACTTAGGAAAACTCGTTAAGAAGAAAGGGAAGAAGATATGTTATATTTGTTGTCATGAGGGACATACCTCTCCTCGTTGCCCCAACTATAAGAAAGGTGGATGTTTTAATTGTGGAATGGAAGGACATCGAAGCGAATGAATGTCCAGAAGAAAGGCTTGGTAAATAATTAGTATGAGTTATGTAATATGTGTGATAAGTAATGAACTATTTTCAACTTTTATGTTGGTCAAGATTTTAAATCCCGACTTTCGTAGTCACAAAGGGATAACTGATGTTTAAAGAAATATGTGCTATGATATGATAAGTGCTATGAATATGAGTCTATGTTGGATTAATGAAGTAAGTTGGTATAAAGATAGCAGATATTTATCTAAATATTGGTTAATATAGTAAACCAAGTTTCAAAATCTAATATTTTGGAATACATGATTATTTGAGTAGAAAATTTTGTGTTATATGTCTAACGATCATGATGAGGCTTAGAATATAAGGAAATGAAGAATAGTTTATGATTATGCCACCGAGACAAAAAACAAAAAACCGGTAGTGGAAGATCAACTAGATAATCGAACGACGAACGCCAAAGACTTCAAGGGAATCCTATTGCTAGGGTATAGAGGATTAAGTGACTCAGTAGAAGCGTTTATGATAGTTAGGATAACGGAAAGGGCGAAAGATAAATTTTATCACCTAACGATAAAAGGGAAATGAGATAAAGAAAAAAGTTTATGTGCTATGTGTGTGGGCAGAAGAGAGATATCTCTTCCAATTGTCCCAATTCAAGAATGTGTAATAACGTTTTATTTGTGAATCAATGGAGTATAAGGTGAAAGATTATTAAAGAAGGAGAAGTGAGATAAGGAATGCGAATACGAGAAATGACAAGAAGATATAGGCGATAACGAAACCAATTTCAACAAACAACCCAATCATGCGAGGGTCTACAACATGACGATCCGAGGATACGGTGGCAATTTGGAAACATAACTCCAGTGCTATGTGAATCACTGAATCACTTATATATCTTATATGTTTTCCTACATATATATATATATATATATATAGATGATTTTATAAAGAAATTTTGAGTTCTTTTAGAAATCAAATTTCTGCCTAATCAAGTGTTATGAAGAATAATTAAAGATCAGTTCGATCAAGTATGATCGAGGTCTACGTACAATAATTATATGCTATGTACCCTTCTATGTGTGAGTTTTAAAGCGGTGATTCCGGGGACGGAATCCTTAAAAGGGAGGGTGAATGTGACAACCCGAAACTTTCTATAAAAATAAATAAGAAATTTTACATATAAATTTTTTTTATTATTTAATGACGAGAATAAGTGTCTAGTAATGTGAACGATAGATACAAATATATTTATTACTTGAAAAATTAGAAATAATTTTGGAGTAATTAATTACCACAAATTATATTGTTATGGTAATTAATTCCTGTAAGCCGAAATATTTTTATTAATTATTTTCCATGAAAACATGATTGGAAATAATATATGAAGTGACAATTAGATTTATATAATAAATATTTTATTATATGAATTGTTCAGAATATTTAAGTTAATTATTTTAACTTGATTATCGATGTTGTGTACGAAGAATAAGTCAGATATGAGATCCAAACCCTGAATTGGGATTGTGATCAAGAGATGAGAATAATAATATTATATTATTGTTATAATGATTTTACAGTACAATAATTATGTACTGTGTATGTGCGGACAGATAATATTGAGCAATGACTATTCAATTAGGTCATAAAGACAAGATCTTGGTTGTGAAACCCTAATTATTAAACTCAGTTATGAGAAATGACTGAGTGGTGACTGTGCATATGAAGTTACTGTGTACACGAATGTCGGTAATTAGAAGAAAACCCTAATTACTATTTTTACGCTGATAATTAGGACAAACCCTAATTATTATAACCTTAATCGGTTGAAGTTAGAGATTGTAATGACTGTGTTAGTAACATACACAGATAATTAGAGAACCCTAATGGTCAATTAGAAACCCTAATTGATGGCGTTAAGAAACCCTAATTATAGAACCCTAATTTTTCAATCAAAAACCCTAATTTTAAATTACCGGGTTTAATTACGATGTTAATGTACATGTGTTTTAATTTACCAAAGATAGAAAGTAATTGGTAAATGATAAGAATTACCATCTAGTGATTAAATACTACATTTAATTGCTATGTACAAAAATGCCCATGAAATTATATGTGAAATTACCAAAATACCCTTTTAGTGTATTATTAGTTATATTATTTATGAAATTTTAAAATCTAAAGTGATAAACCCTAATGGTTATGGGTAATGTCTATAATGCCCTTACTAGTGAAAGAGAGAAGTCCAAAATGCCCTTGTGCATTATTAAAGGAAGAAATCAATTATTGGAGGGCAAATTACCATTTTGCCCTTTTGTCCACTTTAGTGCATTATTGGTAAATTATTTGTGCATTATTGTGTTACCAATCACCACAAATCCGGCCATTCAATCTAGAATTCACTTATGGACTGTATTATTACCATCAATCAACCATTACATGATTGCCTACATGGTTTATATAGATTGGAGATAGAGAAAGTCCTCATTATACACTAAAATTATGCACAACACTTAGCTTCATTCTCTCTAGACCAAACCTCCGAAATTCTCTTACCCATAAGCTCCTAATCTAAGCCCAACCATTGCAAACAACAAATCAGAAGCATCAAAGCCAAAAAAATCAGAAATCGAAGCTAGAAAAGGTATGAAATTCCCTAATTTTGAAATCTTTCGATTCTATGTTAATTGATGCAATTGATTGTTTAAAGTAGTGTAATAGGGAGTCTATTAATGTTATGGGTTGATAAAACAAAGACCCATAACATCAAAGTGCACGAATTTGAAGATTTAAGCAAGTTGGAAAACCGAATTTTCATTATTTTTCACCAAATGTCGAGGCTATAACTCTTTTGTTCGATCATGCGTTTTTTGTTGTTTTGCCCCGACATTGTCTTTAATTTAAAGGTTGTTATTGTGTAGCTTGTTATGTGGTATTTAACCTCTAAAAAAAGAATGGGAAAAGGTCCATATATATTATGGATTAAGAGTTATTTAAGGTCAAAGTGGGTATTATGGATTAAGAGTTATTTAAGGTCAAATGGGTCAAGATTGAAAAAATTAGGAAAAATTAGGCTGACTAGAATTTTCTAAGTGTTGATTTTTCTGACAAGGTTTGACCATACTTTAGCTGCTTGATTTCTTGTTGTTATGATGATGTTAAGTGTTAAAGTTGTATTCCTATATGTTGTCTACACACTGGAGTTGATAGATCACATAAACGTTACACGATCGTCAAGTTATAGAGGCCCAAAGTAGGCATCACGAACTGTTCTTCACGAAGAACAGCTCTGATAGCTACTTTGATGGCTAATTTCTCCCAGATCTGATGTTGTTTAGAAGTAATGATTGTTGGTTATTGTAGATACGGTATTTCCTCTACAAGATCCAAGTCATAGATTTCCCAGATTCGTTAAGAGTACAAAGTTATTCACGATCAAAGTAGTCCCCTCACACGCTGCTCTGACAGTGTTCTTGAGATGAAGAACACCTATAGCGATGGTTCTGTCACTATAGGCCCTTTGGCGTGATTTGAATTATTTTAAATTTTTCAATTTTCGAAAATTAGAAAATGATTTAAAAATTAGAAAAATTAGATTTTAAATTTTGAAAAAATTATTTTAAAGTCCAAAAATAATATTTAATTATTTTGAGTATATTTCATAAATATTTAATATTTCTGGAATATAAAAGGTATCTATTTATTTAATTATAATATTAAATAAATGATTTAAAAATAGTTTTAATTCATGAAAAATCATGAAAAATTATTTTATGGTATAAGAAAATATTTTAAGTTATTTGTGATGACTTTTAATATTTTGTGATGAATTTCATTAATTAATTAATATTAATGATATTAAAGTTATTTATTAGTTTAAAATGATTTTAATATTTAAAAAAAATCATTTTAGATGAAAATAAAGTATTTAAAGATATTTTGAGTTATAAAATATAACTTTTAATATTTAGAAGATAATTTCATTAATAATTATATATTAATGATATTTAGTTAATGATTTGTGATATTAAGTTTATTTAATATTTATAAATAGTTTTAAAATGGTTTTATTTATTTAAAAATCATTTAAAGAGGATATTAAGGATTTAAAAATATTTTAAGTTATAATTAATGACTTTTAATATTTGGATAAATAGTACATTAATATTTAAATATTAATGGTAATTATTTAAAATGATTTTAATTATTTTAAAAATCATTTAAGGGTAATATAAATGTTTTAAAAATAGTTTGAGTTATTATAAATAACTTTTATATTTTAGCAATGGTTTCATTAATAATTTAATATTAATTAATTATTAATGATAATAGAATTGTTTGATAAATCATTTAATTATGATTAGATGTTTGAAAATGCATGATAAAATATTATTATAAAAGTTTTTAAAATTATTTTAAGTCATTTAAAAATAAAATGTGATGTTGAGATACTGAGAATAAGAGTCTTAGACTCGGTAATTACTTGATAAAAAAGTTTCGACGATGCAAACAAATGTCGAGACCTTATAAAAAGAAAGAAAAGGTTCTTTGTAAGAACATGGATGAGATATTTGAAAATGTAAAAAATATTTATATAGAACTAAAAGTATGATCACTGCGATTATGTGATGACGTGATTAGACTATGTGTCAATTGTAATAATAAAGCGATCTTATGTGTTATGATATATTGTTCTAATCGAACGAATGATCCGATTATTGATAGGTTGTGAAAAGAGATAAAACCTAAGTTGAGATTTGTAATCAAACCAAATCAGCAAGTATCCTACCTTTGCATTTTCTTTATGCAATGGACATGAGTAAGAGAGTTTGTAATTATTTTATTCTGTGCATACATTATATACGCTTTGATTATCAACATGTTAGCTCATATATATATTACGTTAAGTTGATTTCTAAATGGTTATACAAGTGTCCCCACTTGATAATAATCATGTTGAGCATTTATTCACATGTTGATACATATATATTTTATATATATTATATATATATATATATATGTTGAATTACATATTATTGTTGAGCAAGATTAAAAACCTTTGGGTTTGGAACCGAGCATGTATGAACATCCCTATATGGGAAGATTTTTTGCATGGCGGATAGAATGAAAGCGATGAATTTCGTTCAAGTTATGTAGTATTGATCAATACAGGTACAATGGGTGATCACCCTCCGCATTCAGTAAGCTAGAAACGGTTTGCGGATGGATTTCGCTAAACCTTTTCGAAAATGAAAACAATGTTCATAGTATGTTTCTTAAACCCTATTTATGGGTAGAGCAAGAGCCAAATTTAAATAATTTGGAAGAGAGTTGTTATGTGAATTTTTATCAATCTGATTATTTTCACAACTTTCGATTCGTTGTTGAAGTGTTATGTAAAGAGAATACTTATATTTCTTTATATATATATATATATATATAATTGCTATTACTTGTTGGGCACTCAAATGCTCATCCTTGCTTAAATTAAATGTTTTCGATTATGTATGAGCAACTTTGAAGGTTCGAGAACGCATAAAGGGAAAGAAAAAGCTATTGAATGATGAGAATTAGTATGAGTTAATGGTTATAGTTAGTAAGACAATGGAATCTATTGTCGGGCATTGTAAGGAATGTATTTTGAAGGTCACGTGCACTGGGAAAGTAAACTTTGATGTATGTAAATTAAGTTGAATATATTATTATTAGTATTATTGACTTATTATGGTGACTTAAAGAAAGTTTGGTATCGTGGAGAAACGACCTTCCAAGGTATTTTAGTTATGGACAAGATGGTCACATAGCTCGATTTTGGTAGGAAATCAAGTCCCTCTTGCTTGCACTCAACGTTTAAATTTGACCACAGAGAAGTTAGACTTTGACTTATTGGTTGAAATTTCGTTAGTAGAAACCTTCGTTCCCTCCACTATTTATAAATCTTGTTGATTCAAATCAACACTTTCACGTTACCTGTCAATCTTATCTCTTTGAAAATACTTGCCCTTGATGTGATTTTAGGAATCGATTGGTTAACTAGTCATCATGCCAAAATTGATTATTTTCGTAAGGTTATTAGCTTTCATATTCCTAACCAACCTGTTATGCGAATTAAATCAACCAAACCACTAAAGTCAATCACTGTTATATTAAGCCATAAATAAAGAGCCCTAAGCCTTTCGCTAGTGACTTCCTTGTGTAGAATGCACCGAAGCCAGACTTTCTATAAGGGAAGCCGTGAGTAACGTTGTCAAGTTGATAGGTATCAATGTGACATACTATCCAAATCTTGGGATGAGAGTCACAATATTTTTTTCTATCGTTAATAAATTTCCTTGCGTATTCTTGAAGACTTCCTGGCCTAAACCAAGAGCGTGAAATTGAATTTTGTATTGACCGCGGTACAAAACCCATTTCTAAAACCCTTAAATATTTCTTCAACCAAAATGAACGTATAATGCGCCAAAGACGTTGGTTAAAGCTGTTGAAGATTACGACCATACCATTCAATATCATCGTGGAGGAGTGAATATGGTAGCTGACGCGTTGAGTAGAAGATCGTATACGGTTACGAGTGTGACATTGTTAACACAAAACCCATTTCGTATAACTTACAAATGATGAAGATAGAGTTAAAGACTCTAGGGACCCATGTGGTGATATCAAATATACGAGTAGAATCGACTTTAACCGATAAAGTTAAAATCACTCAAGCTACACACCCAGAGCTGATGAATGCGAAGAAGAAGGTTCAAGAGGGCGTTATTCTAGAAGCAAGAGTCGATGAAGAGAGGAAATCTCAACCCTCTATTTAATTGGCCCATTTAAAATCCTCAATCGAGTAGGAACTGTGGCCTATAGACTCGCCTTACCGCTAAGTATGTCGCATGTTCATAACATTTTTTTTAAGTAAGTATGTGGACGACCCGAACCACATTATTGAATTAGAATCGGACGAGATAGCGAAAGATTTAACGTATAAGGAGATACATGTTAAAATTTTAGATAAGAATGATATATTCTACACTCAAAGGTTATTCCTTAAGAGTTAGGATCTGATGAAGTATCATCATCTCTTCGACATACCAGGTACGCACCCTAATTTCGAGGACGAAATTTCATAAGAAGGGGAGGTTGTAAGACCCCAACTTTTATGAATAAAGATTAATTTTTTCTCGAAATATATTTTTGAATATTATGGTGTGGATTTGATATAATGTTATAGTTGTGGGTGATATTTACAAATTTTGCAAAGTAAGCAAGTGGTTATATAACAATCGATTGGTTGGGGAATATTCGTTTTAACAAGGAATATTCGTATGATAACATAATCATTGGTGGACCCCACAACAGAGGTATTGTCGTAGTTAGAAAATGACAGAATTATCTTTTTATAAAAATAACGACAAAAGTTTTACAGTTAAACTGTTGAACTACCCGGTAGTAAAAAGTATATGATGTCTGGCATTGGTTGCATAGTAGCACACAGTATTGATTATTGATGCTTATGTTATACTCAATTATTGATACAATAATTGTTGCATTATATCTCTCATATTATTGATTCAGTTGTTGTCACAGTATCATCTGCATAATATGTGATATTATTAAATCAATAATTGAGATGATAAAGTTATTCATATAATTATTTGAAATATTGACAATGTCTAGAAGTTCTGTCAAGGAGAGGTTTGGTCACCTAATTGCGCGCTAGTAAGGAGAAATCCTGATAGGAAAGCCCCCTCTTTCCTGGGAATGACCTGGTTGTTATTGTGAGTTATAATATTAATGATGAATAAGTTCGTGTTGATTAAAGATGAAATTGATAGTTCCATTGTGTTGGGATTATTAGTGTTAGTGGAAATCGATATTTATTTCGATAATAATTGATGTCTGGAAGTTATATTGACCAATCGGGTAATTAATCGGATAAATGAGCAATTTATTGCTATTAATTCACTTGATTATAACTATTTGTTCACATATGTGTACTATTAGGGTGGGTGGTGCAAGATTGATAATATTTGCATGACTAAATTAAAAATGGAGGTATAGATGAAGGTACTACACTATAATTATTTTTTTCACATGTATAGAACTATTGAGTCGTATGATTGTACTATTGATTCACATGATATACTATTAGGGGAGGTGGTGCAAGTTTGATAATACTTGCAGGACTAAATTAAAAATAAAGGAAAAGATGAAGGTATTGTACTATAATATTTCGAGCCCCAAAACGTGCAATTATTGAAACTATATTTTCCTATAAATAGAAGCTCATTCTTCCTTCATTCTCACTAATTCACTAAGACTCACAAGAACAATTATAGAGAGAGAAGCTATAGAGAGAAAGAAGAAGAGAAGTCTGCTACTTCACTATTCCAGTATCTAGTCTTCTTCTGAGGTAAGGGGTATTATTTATTTTATATTCTGAAGATGTACTATTTTTCATATTCGTATGAATATTATTTTTGTTCAATATTTATAAAGAATATTATCTTCGTTCAATATTCGTAGGAATATTATCTTCGTTAAATATTCGTTGGAATATTATTTTCATTCAACAAATGTAAGGGATGTTATTTTTGTTCAATATTCGCTTGAAATAATATTTTCTTCAATACTCTTTAGTATGTAAGTAATATTATTTCGTTTTAGATTTTGAATTCTATACTCATTTTGTTGACGTTTTGGCTTCTATACTCCATAAAATTAGTAGAATATCCTTAATATTTGCGCTTCATCCAGTATCTTTTCATAGAAATATTATTCTGAGCTTTCTTGATAATTATTAATCTTTTCATGACAAAATACTATTCATGAGTTACTATTTCTGAGTTACTATTCACCCAGTTACTATTCATTTAAATATTATTCACTCGGGTATTCGAAGCACTTTTCATGCCGGAGTATTCACTAGTTACTATTCACAGATTACTATTCATCCAAATATTATTTACTCGGGTATTTGGGGTACTTTTCATGTCAGGGAACTTTTCACGATGTACTATTTAGAGGGTACTATTTATGAGATACTATTTATAGGGTACTATTCACGAGGTACTATTTACAGGATACTATTCACCCGAAGTACTATTTACAAGGTACTATTTACGGGGTACTATTCACCCAAAAAATATATTTCTTTTCTGTCCAAATTATTTTTGATACATGAATATTATTCTTGAAGTTTACTCCACAAAGCACTATCATGTTGATAATTTGGATATTTTAAACTCTGGATAAATTTAAAGTCTTTAATATTTATCCTTGATTTCGTTGATTTAATTTTGTTTGATTAATGCTTATATCATTGTCATCATCCTCATGCTATATTGTGATGAAAGTCATCTTTGGCTTATATGAATTGATGGACTATTGATTGGGATGATTATGACCGAGGATCATTCGGTATAATAATGACTGTAATGTTACAAATGATGTGGTAAAAGTCCACATTGCCCGTAGTGCATTGATGGGATGATTATTGGTATGATTATTGTGACGCCTCAAAAGCGGTATACACCACCCATCTTGAGTCGCCAAATAATTACATTCTGAATAAATACAAACTTAATTATACAACTGTTGTGTAATATACGACAAAAAACATAGCCGAGAGTTTAAGCAGAATATTGCCTTCTAGAAAATATCCACTCTCAAATAGAGTCCTCATTACATTTATTGTCACACTATTTTATAGAATAGTGAGGAGTACTATTGTGACTCCCCCAAAATAGGTCCAATCCACCCAACCTATTCTGAGTCGCCAAATACATGGTACAGAAACAACTATAACTTTATTAATACATTTGTCGTGCAAAATACGACAACACTTAAACTGTGAATTTAAATTACAAATATTGACTTCTAGACAATATCCACAACCAAATAAATCTTCATCACAATTATTAATACATTATTTTATAAAAATGGTGAGGACTACTAAAACAACTTCTAGAACCATCACTCCATACCCCGACTCGTACTCGCTACATTCTCGCCTCTTGAGAAGAAAAATGGAACAACAAGGAAAAGGGTGAGCTCAACTAGCCCAGTAAAGAATGTTATGACTAAGATAATATAGAACAAATTATTGTTAGTCCTCAACAGGGAAAAATCTGATAGAATACAATAAACAACAAATTTCAGATCAATATTCGCAGCGAAAAATAATAATTCATAGAATAGTCACGTAAAGAATGAAATCTACTAGTATATATGAATTTAAAAGTTCATCATCAAAATTTTATCCCTGTAACATCAATCAATATACATCTTCAATCAAATATTCATCTTTGCACTAAAGGCCAAAGATATTCATCAGTTTGTCATGTTCATCTCAACACATGTTGATCTTTGCACTACGGACCAAAGATATTCTTAAGAAAATCAACCATCTTTGCACTACAGGCCAAAGATATCCAGTAACATCATCGTTTAGGACTGAGGATGATGAAAAATATTTTTAAATAAACGAATCCAGTGACACAAAAGACAATGATTAAGGATTAAGGATTCGTAATTCAGTTTATCCATGTCCAAAAATACTTCAATAATAATCATAGTGGAGTAAAATTCAAGAATGATCAAAACATGGATACAATCAAAGCTAGTATCCATAATAAATATTTTGGACAAAAATAAGAATTTAATTTTTCTGTGAATAGTGCCGTATACGTGAATAGTGTCGTATAAGTGAATAGTAACCCCGACACCGAAAAGTTCCAAATTTGATAAAAAGTTCAACTAATATTTTGCCATAATGATATTGAAGAAATAATATCATTTACAAAAAAAATAACATCCCTTACCTTAGAAAGAATAGTACTTCTGACTGGAATACTGGATATAGTGCTGAAAGAACTTGCACCGTATAGCAATACTCAAAGTACTGAAATACTCACAAAATACGCTCGATATTATAGAGAGAGAAAGAGAGAGAAAACTTCAATTTCTGGTTTAATTTTCAATTCTAACCTAAGCACCCTATTTATAGGAAAATGCTTAGAACACCAAAGCAGAAAATTTAATAAAATATTAATATATTATATATAAATTCCTACGCACACATTCTAGGATCTGAATTCAGCCATTCCACACACATGTGAAACACACCATAATAAAAAAACGTTTTTGTTATTTAAAATATTTTAAACTTCCAAAAATTAATTATTTCGGAGCTTCAGCACTTCAATAATTCATAAAAAATAGCCCTTTTATCAAAAATTTTGAATCTCGCGTCTTTTTATAGGAAATTCAATTCTCTACAACTTTTCAGAAGAAAGTTTTTCCAAATTCAAAATAAAATGGCCAAGAAATCCACATACTGAGACGATTTCTGTGCTATAATCAAATTTTAATCAATAAATGGGGTCCACAGAACATGTTTAACATGTTTTAAATATTTATTGTAACAAAAATACTCTTCCTCCTCGTATACTCATATATCCCACATTCTTTGTAAAAATATCACCATTATTATATTATTAAAATAATATATTCAAATGAATTATTTTATCGAGAAAAGATAAAATATTTATTTTCCATAATTGTCACATTAAAATTTTCTCCATCTATATCCACATAAAATCAATATTTTCCTCATCATATAAATCAATAATTAATTATTCACAAATAATATTACAAAATCACAATATCGACAACCAAGCGAGTTCTAGGAAAGAGGGGCCTTAGGTAAAGATTTCTCCTTCTGGTGGCATGCAATTAAATAACCTCTCCTTAGATGAACTTTCTAGACATTGCCAATAATGTTATCTAATAATATTATTAGGATAATATGAATTATTATTGTAGATAATGGAAAATCTTTGTGTAGTGATAATTATTGAAACAACGATAATAATAAATATCAACACAACAATTATTGAATCAAAAAATAAAATATTGAGCAGTAATTACTGTAACAATTATTGAGTAGTGCCTTCTTACGTAAGAATCAATAATTGGTGCAATCTGGTAATCTTTAGTGTGCAACGCCAGCATATTCGTGTTTTAACCAACGGGTATTCCAACAAGATTAAGCAGTAATAACTACTATTTGTTATTTATAAACAACTTATACTTGTCGTTTTCTTCATCCGATCGCTTTCCGTTATGGGGCCCAAACAAGGCTGCGCCGTCATACGAATATTCCTCGACAGTAAAAATATTCTACGACCAAACGAATATTCCTCAACAACAATGAATATTTTATAACCACTTACTTATTTTGTAAAATTTGCGTATTTTACCCATAACTAACCACATTAATCAAATCAACCATTACTATTTCAAAATAATAAATAAAGGAAATTCCATTTTTATTTAAAAAAATTCGGGGTGTTACAACCTCCCCTCCTTATGAAATTTTGACCTCGAAATTGACGTATGTACCTGGTGTTTCGAAACGATTAAGATACCTCGCTTTCATTTCCGTTTCCAACTCCCAGGTCATTTCTTCAATAGCATGGTTCCTTCACAAAACCTTAACTTGTGGTATGACCTTTACGCGTAGGACATACTCCTTCCTATCCAAGATCTTGATAGGTACCTCCTCGTACGTTAAGTCTTCAGCTATCTCGTCTAGTTCTAACTCAATGATGTTGTTCGGGTCGTCCACATATTTACGTAACATCGGTACATGAAAAATGTTATAAACACGCGACATACTTGGTAGTAAAGCGAGTCTATAGGCCACAGTTTCTACTCGATCGAGGATTTCAAATGGACCAATAAATCAAAGGTTTGAGCTTTCCTCTCTTCATCAAATCTTACTTCTAGAATAACGCCTTCTTGCACCTTCTTCTTTATATTCATCAGCTTTGGTGTGTAGATTGAGCGGTTTTAACTCTATCGATTAAAGTCGATTCTACTCGTATATCATCATGTGAGTCCCTAGAGTCTTTAACTCTATATCTATCATTTGTAAGTTATACGAAATGGGTCTTTGACAATATCGCACTCGTACTCGTATACGATCTTTTACTCAACACGTCAGTTACCACGTTCATTTTTCCAGGATGGTATGGTCAGAACATGTGCCAAAATGAGTCTCCTCTTGAGTTCTTCGAAGCTCTTCCCACATTCCTTGCTCCATTCGAATTTTGTATCTTTACGAGTCAACTGCGTTAATGGAGTAACGATTCAAGAAAATCCTTTCACGAATGTCCGATAATAACCAGCTAAGCCTAGAAATCTACGTATTTCGATTACTGACTTAGGTTGCTCCCAACTGTGACTCATATCCTAATCTTGGATACCAAGTCACAATGGCACCTATCAATTTACTACCGTACAAATATGACGTCCCCTACGGAGAGTCTGGATTCGGTGCATTCCATAAAGGAAGTCACCAGATAGAGGCTCGGTTATCAACTTCTATAGTTGGGTTTTTAACTCCTGAAATTCAATAAGAGTCATTCGATATGAGATTTTAGAAATGGGTTTTATACTGGGTTAAAAGTTGATACAAAATTCAATATCACACTCTGGGAGTAAGCCAAGAAATTCTTCAGGAAATACGTCAGGAAATTCAATAACAACAGGAATATTATTCAAATCTGACGTGTCTTTATTCAAATCCATAACATGGGTTAAGAAAACTTGACATCCGTTTTTCAATAAACGAATGACTTCATGGCTTGATATGAAAATGTTTGACTAAAATGGTTTGATTGCTTGAATTCGAATAACAGTTTGCTTAGGAGTATGAAAACTAACAACCTTACAAAAGCAATCAATTTTGGCATGATGAGTAGTTAACCTTAAAATCACATCAAAAGCAAATATCTTTAAAAAAATAAGGTCAACAGGTAATGTGATAGTGCCAACCTGAATCAAGCAAGATTTCTAAACAGTGGATGAAATAAAAGTTTCTCTAATCTGAGTCTCCATAGATAGGTCAAAGTCTAATTTCTCCGTAGTCAAGTTCAAGCGTTGAGCATAAGCAAGAGAGATAAAAGAATGGGTAGAACCGGTATCTAATAAGGTATAAACTTCGCAAGAATTTATAATTAACTAACCCGTGCTAACTTCATTCGGGTTCCTCGCATTCTGACCAGTCACAACAAATGCTCTTCCAGAGGCCGTTGACTTTGACTTTTTTCGGGGATGACCTTTTGAGTCACCATCCCATTGGACTTCGTTTTCGCTACCCTACAATCATGAGCGATATGTCCTTCCTTTCCACAATTATAACATACCTTGAATCTGTTGTGGGACGTTTTGACCGATATGTCCCTCTTTCCGCATTTGTAGCATCTGACCCGGTGGTCGTTCTCCTCCCTTAGAACCGATTCTTTTCTTTGGGGCGCCGAGCGTCTTCACATGGTCATTGTTGAATCTCCTCTTTTTAAAATCTCCTCCCACTCGCTTCTTCTATTTTCATGGCCATGATTACCACCGGAGTGGTTGCCATTTTTGTCAAAATCTTTTTCTTTCCCATTTGGTTATCGTTGTTTTGTTGATTGTTATCTCCGGTATGATCCTCGGTTGTGGTCCCTCGGTTGACCGTACTCTCGTTATCTCACTCTAATAATTGAGCCTCGTTGACAACATCACGAATAGAGAGAAAATTTATGAGAAATGAGATATTGGCGTGTCTACGGGTTTTAAACCTCTCGAAACTTAGCGTCATCGTTCCTCATTCTCCACCAAATGAGGTGCAAACCTAGATAACTCTGCAAACTTCGCCTCGTCTTTGGGACACGTCATGTTGTTTTGTTCCAGTCTAATAAACTCAACTTCCTTCATATGACAAATACTTTCATAAAAGTACTTGTCGTTAAACGATTCAAACGTCTCCCCTAGACATCTTTGAGTCTTGTTGGATGGGTACGCTTCACAGATTCCCACCAGTAATCTGCCTCATTACGGAATATAAAAGTAGCGAATGGAACCTTTTGTTCTTCCGTACATCCCAAGACATCAAATATTTTGGTAATTTGTTTGACCCATATCTCCGCCTTAATCGGATCCGGCTTTCCCTAGAATTCTGGTGGTCCCAACTCTTTGAACTGCTTGGTCGTGACAAATCGTGCGTTGTTATCATTTCAACCTGTATTTTGTGCACGAGTCTCCCTCGTCTGATTTTTCATGAACTGTAAAAAACTTCTAAACATCCCGTCATTCATCATCTACTCAATTGGCGTTGTTCACTGGGAGGAACATTAATCGACTTCGCACGTTCTCCTCATTGGTGAGTCTGAGCGTCTCCACGGTCTCATTTACTCCATTGTTAACATTCTCGATTCGACATTCTCAAATACCGCCATAAAACAAAGGTTAATCAACATATCACATAATATTCCTATATACTGACCAACTAACAAATAAGCTTAGGTATGACACACTAGCGAAGGATTTACTCGCTCTCCCTCCTAGTTCTATTCCCCAATCTCGCTTGGAGATAATATCCTATGCTCGATACTAATTGTGGCGCCCCAAAATAGGTCCAATCCACCCAACCTATTACGAGTCACCAAATACATAATCTGAAACAACTATAACTTTATTAATACATTTGTCGTGCAAAATACGATAACACTTAAACTGTGAATTTAAATTACAAATATTATCTTCTAGACAATATCCACAACCAAATAAATCCTCATCACAATTATTAATACATTATTTTATAAAAATGGTGAGGACTACTAAAACAACTTCTAGAACCATCACTCCATACCCCGACTCGTACTCGCTATATTCTCGCCTCTTGAGAAGAAAAATGGAACAACAAGGAAAAGGGTGAGCTCAACTAGCCCAGTAAAGAATGTTATGACTAAGATAATATAGAACAAATTATCGTTAGTCCTCAACAGGGAAAAATCTGATAGAATACAATAGAACAAATTTCGGATCAATATTCGCAAATGAAAAATAATAATTCATAGAATAGTTACGTAAAGAATGAAATCTACTAGTATCTATGAATTTAAAAGTTCATCATCAAAATTTTATCCTTGTAACATCAATCAATATACATCTTCAATCAAATATTCATCTTTGCACTTCTGAGCCAAAGATATTCATCGATTTGTCATGTTCATCTCAACACTGCTCATCTTTGCACTACGGGCCAAAGATATTCTTAAGAAAATCAAACATCTTTGCACTCTGAGGCCAAAGATATTCGATAACATCATCATTTAGGGGTGAGGATGATGAAAAATATTTTAAAAAAGCGAATCCGGTGAAACAAAAGACAAGGATTAAGGATTAAGGATTCGTAATTACATTTATCCATGTCCAAAAATACTTCAATAATAATCATAGTGGAGTAAAATTCAAGAATGATCAAAACATGGATACAATCAAAGCTAGTATCCATAATAGATATTTTGGACAAAAACAAGAATTTAATTTTTTACGTAAATAGTGTCAGTATTCGTAAGTAAATAGTGCTTAGTATCGTGAATAGTAACCCCAAACCATCAAAAGTTCCAAATTTGATAAAAAGTTCAACTAATATTTTGCCATAATGATATTGAAGAAATAATATCATTTACAAAAAAAATAACATCCTAGGTCAATATGCAAACCTTTTCGGTTGCGTTGGTGCAACCAGTTAAAAACACCAACTGGCGACTCTTAAAGTCAAATCGTCGACATTACACATGTCGAACCATTTTCACTTGTTTTTTCAAACAAATCTCACATTAATATGAGAACACCAAAAAACAAGTAACGAAAAGGGATAATAAAAATCCCGACGTCGACACCTGTATGGAGAGAAGGTGGAGATTTATACGGATCATAAAAGCCTTAAATATTTCTTCACTCAAAAGGAACTCAACATGTGGCAACGACGATGGCTTGAACTGTTGAAAGATTATGATCATACTATCCAATACCATCCTGGAAAAGTGAACGTAGTAGCCGACGCATTGAGTAGAATATCATATGCGGGTACGAGTTCGATATTGTCAATGCAAACGCCCATTTTGTATGACTTACAAAGGATGGAGATAGAGTTAAAGACTCCAGGTTCCCATATGATGATGGAGAATATACAAGTAGAACCGACTTTAATTGAGAAAGTTAAAGCTGCTCAAGCTACAGACCTGGAGTTGATGCGTATGAAGAAAAAAGTACAAGAAGGCGCTAGTCCGGAAGCAAGAATCGATGAAGAAGGAATACTTCGAGTCAACTTCAGACTTTGTGTTCCTAACGATTCTTGTAAGACTCCAAATTTTATGAATAAAGAATAATTTTCTTGAAATATATTTTTGAATATTATGGTGTGGATTTGATATAATGTTATAGTTGTGGGTAATATTAACAAATTTTGCAAAGTAAGCAAACGGTTATATAATATTCAATTGGTTGGGGAATATTCGTACGACGACACAATCATTGGTGGACCCCACAACGGAAGTATTGTCGTAGTAAGAAAACGACAGAATTATCTTTTTATAAAAATAACGGCGGAAGTGTTACCGTTAAAATTGTTGAACTACCCGGTAGTAAAAGTACAGTAATACGCGTGGTTTTATAGTAGCGCACGGTATTGGTTATTGATGCTTACGTGAGAAGTCACTTAGTTGTACTCAATTATTGCTATAATAATTGTTGCATCATATCTCTCATATTATTGATTCGATTATTGTCACAGTATCATCTGCATAATATGATATATTGACCAATCGGATAAATGAGGAATTAATTGCTATTAATTCACGTGATTATAACTATTTGTTCACATGTGTGTACTATTGATTCACAGTCTTGTACTATTAGAGGGGGGGGGTGGTGCAAGATTGATAATACTTGCAGAACTAAATTAAAAATAAAGGAAAATATGAAGGTATTATTCTGTAATATTTCGAGCCCCAAAATGTGCAATTATCAAAATTATATTTTCCTATAAATAGAAGCTCATTCTTCCTTCATTTCTCACAAATTCACTAAATTTATAGAGCAATTATTATAGAGAGAAATTATAGAGAGAAAGAAAAAGAGAAGTTTGCTACATCACTATTCTAGTATCCAGTTTTTTCTAAGGTAAGGGGTATTATTCTTTCGTATTCACGAAGAGAGTTATTTTCTTTCAATACTCGTAAGGGTTGTTATTCCATTCTTTATTATTATGTTGGAATAACCTGTCTATGTGAAGTACCGCATACATGGTGAAATTCTTACGTTATTCCATTCTTTATTATTACGTTGGAATAACTTTGTCTCTCGCGATCTATCGCACATACTGGTGAATTTTGTTGTTATCCTTTCTTTATTATTCTGTTGGAATATCCTGTCTGTGCGGATTACGTATGACCTAGTTCCATTCTTTATTATTCTGTTGGAATATCCTGTTTGTGCGGATTACGCATGACCTGGTTCCATTCTTTATTATTCGATTGGAATATCTTGTCTGTGCGGATTACGCATGACCTGGTTCCATTCTTTATTATTCTGTTGGGAATAACTTGTCTGTGTGGTCTATCGCATGTATGGTGAATTCTTCTCTTATTCCATTCTTTATTATTTTGTTGGAATAACCTGTCTTTGTTGATTACCGCATGTATGGTGAATGTTCCTTTGTATTCATTCCTTATTAAATTGTGGAAATGATCATCACGCTGCGGATTACGCATAGTGGGCAAAACTCCATTCTGATTTCATATATTCTATTATACTTAGTTGGCTAAAGTTTTGGCATCTATACTCCATGATATTAGTAGAATATCCTGGATATTTGCGCTTCATCCATTATCTTTTCATGGAAATATTCTTCTAGGCATTCTTGAATTTTACTCCATAAAAGCAAAGATCATGTTGACAATTTGGGCGTTATTGATTTGGGATAAATTAACTTATAAATCTTTAAAATTTATTCTTGAACTTGTTTTATTGAATTATTATGTCATTGTCTTCATCCTTATGCTTATATTGTGATGAAAGTCATCTTTGGCTTACGTGCATAGATGGAATTGGTATGGTTATGACCGAGGATCATCTTGGTCTAATCATGACACGAAATATTATAAATGATGTGGTAAAAGTCCTCTGTGGCTGTGTAGTGCATTGATGGGATGATTTTTTGGTATGATTATGACCGGGAATATTCGGTATAGTCATGATCGGTGATGATTTAATGAATATCCTTGGCAGTAGTGCGAGGATAATTCGATGATGTGGTTTATTTATTAAGCTAAGTCTCAGCGATAAAAATTGATGAAAACATTTTAAATCATAGAAGATAGTAGATATCATTCTCTACTTGGCTCTTCTAATGGATTGCTTATTCCACTGCAGTTAAACTTGATGTCTATTGTATTTTATCAGTTTAACATTGTTGAAGGCTAATGATAATTTATCTTGCATTATCTTAGTCATAATATTTCTTACTGGGCTAGTTGAGCTCACCCTTTTGCTTTCATTGTTCTCTTCAAGAAATGAGAACGTAGTCGGGACTAGTCAGGGAATGGAGTGATGGTCCGAGATGGTGTTATAGTAGTCCTCACTATTCTATAAAATAGTGTGACAATACATGTAATGAGGACTCTATTTGAGAGTGGATATTATCTAGAAGGCAATATTCCTGTTTAAACTCTCAATTATGTTTTGTCGTATATTACACGACAGTTGTATAATTGAGTTTGTATTTGTATTCTTTATCATGTATTTGGCGACTCAAGATGGGTGATGTATACCTATTTTGGGTGCGTCACAATTCTGACTTGGAGTATAAAATCATGATGGAGGCGCACAACACACCATTGGCAATCCATCCTGGGAGTACTAAAATGTATCGTGATCTCCGACATACATTTTGGTGGAGAAATATAAAGAGAGAGATAGCGGGGTTTATCTCAAGGTGTCTAACTTGTCAACGAGTCAAGGCGGAGCATCAAGTGCCTAAAGGTCCATTGCAACCACTTGAAATTCCAGAATGGAAGCGGGAGCACATTACCATGGATTTCCTTACTGGTCTTCCTAAAGTTTTTCAAGGCATGGATGTGATTTGGGTCATTGTTGATAGATTGACCAAGTTTGCTCATTTCTTACCGATACGAGAAACTTTTACACTTGAACGTCTTACTTGTATATACATAAATGAGATTGTAAGATTGCATGGTATGCCAGTATCCATAGTTTCTGATGGAGACCCAAGATTCACTTCAAGATTTTGGGCTAGTTTGCAAAAAGATATGGGCGCGAATTTATGATTTAGTTCGGCATATCATGCTCAAACGGATGGGCAGTCGGAAAGGACTATTCAAACTCTTGAAGATTTATTAAGACTCTGTGTCCTTGATTTCAAGGAAGTAGGGACAAGTTCTTACCATTGGTGGAGTTTTCCTACAACAATAGTTATCAAGCAAATATTGGCATGGCTGCATTTGAGGCGTTGTATGGAAGAAAGTGTTGTTCTCTAGTATGTTGGGATGAGGTGGGTGAAGCAACATTGTTAGGATCGGAGTTGGTACATATGACTACGAAAAAGATTCAAATGATCCGACAACGTATAAAAACCTCACAAGATCGACAAAATTGTTATGCTGATCTTCATCGAAAGGACGTAGAATTCAATACTGGAGATCATGTGTTGTTACGTGTTGCTCCATGGAAAGGAGTTACGAGATTTGGAAAGAGAGGAAAGCTCAATCCTCGATTCATTGGCCCATTTATAATACTCGATCGAGTAGGAACTGTGGCCTATAGACTCGCCTTACCGCCAAGTATGTCTCGTATTCATAACGTTTTTCACATATCTATGTTACATAAATTTTTGAAAGACCCGAACCACATTATTGAATTATAACCAGACGAGATAAAGGAAGATTTAACGTATGAAGAGTTACCTGTTAAAATCTTGGATAAGAAGGATCATATTCTACGCTCCAAGGTTATACCTCAAGTCAAAGTTTTATGGAGAAACCACGATGTGGAAGAAATGACCTGGGAGTTAGAATCTGAGATGAAGTCAAGATATCCTCACCTCTTCGATATACCAGGTACATACCCTAATTTTGAGGATAAAATTTTATAAGAAGGGGAGGTTGTAAGACCCCAACTTTTATGAATAAAGAATAATTTTCTTGAAATATATTTTTCAATATTATGGTGTGGATTTGATATAATATTATAGTTGTGGGTAATATTTATAAATTTTGCAAAATAAACAAGTTGTTATAAAATATTCGATTGGTTGGGGAATATTCATTTTAATAGGGAATATTCGTACGACGGCACAATCATTGGTGGATCCCACAATGGAAGTATTGTCGTAGTTAGAAAACGACAAAATTATCTTTTTATAAAAATAACGGCGAAAGTGTTACCGTTAAAACTGTTGAACTACACGGTAGTAAAAGTACGATGTCTGGCGTGGTTGCATAGTAGCACACGATATTGATTATTGATGCTTACGTGAGAAGTCACTCAGTTATACTCAATTATTGCTACAGTAATTGATGCATCATATCTCTCATATTATTGATTCAATTATTATCATAGTATCATCCGCATAATAAATATTATTAAATCAATAAGTGAGACTGCAAAGTTATTCATATTATATTTACAATATTGACAATGTCTAGAAGTTCTATCAAGGAGAGGTTTGGTCACCTAATTGTGCGCCAATAAGGAGAAATCCTTATCGGAAAGCCCCCTCTTTCCTGGGAACGACCTGGTTGTTAAATATTATGAATTATAATATTAATGAGGAATAAGTTCGTGTTGATTAAAGATGAAATTGATAGTTCCATTGTGTTGGAATTATTAGTGTTAGTGAAAATCGACATTTATTTCGATAATAATTGATGTCTGGAGGTTATATTGACCATTCGGGTAATTAACCGGATAAATGAGCAATTAATTGTTATTAATTAACATGCTTATAACTATGTGTTCACATGTGTGTACTATTAATTCACATGATTTACTATTAGGGGAGTTGGTGCAAGATTGATAATACTTGTATGAATAAATTAGAAATGGAGGTATAGTTGAAGGTACTATACTGTAATTAGTTTTTTCACATGATTATACTATTGAGTCACATGAATGAACTATTAATTCACATGATTTACTATGAGGGGAGGTGGTGCAAGTTTGACAATACTTGCAGGACTAAATTAAAAATGAAGAAAAAGAGGAAGGTATTATACTGTAATATTTTGAGCCCCAAAACGTGCAATTATCTAAACTATATTTTCCTATAAATAGAATCTCATTCTTCCTTCATTTCTCACCAATTCACTAAAGCTAAAGAGAAATTATAAAGAGAAAGAAGAAGAGAAGTCTGTTACCTCACTATTCCAGTATCCAGTTTTCTTCTAAGGTAAGGGCTATTATTTCTTTCGTATTCATAAAGAGAGTTATTTCTTTCAATATTCGTAAGGGTTGTTATACCATTCTTTATTATTCTATTGGAATAACCTATTTGTGCGGTCTATCGCATGCCTGATGAAATCTTCTGTTATTCTATTCTTTATTATTCTATTAGAATAACCTATCTGTCTGGTCTATCTCATGCCTGGTGAATTCTTCTGTTATTCCATTCTTTATTATTCATTGGAATAACTTTTGTATATCTGATCTATCGCATGCACGGTGAATTCTTACATTATTCCATTCTTTATTATTACATTGGAATAACTCATGCATGTGATCTATCGCATGCACGGTGAATTCTTACATTATTCCATTTTTATTATTCATTGGAATAACATATACATGCTGGTCTATCGCATGTACTGGTGAATTCATCTGTTATTCCATTCTTTATTACTCTGTTAGAATAACTTTATGCATGCGGTCTATTGCATGCTCTGGTGAATTCTTACATTATTCCATTCATTATTATTACATTGGAATAACTTTGTTTGTGCTGATCTATCGCATGCATGGTGAATTATTACATTATTTCATTCTTTATTATTACATTGGAATAATGCATCTATGTGGATTACCGCATGCATGGTGAATGATCCTTCATATTCATTCCTTATTAAATTGTGGAAATGATCTTTCAATGTGGATTACCGTATGGCGGGCGAAAATCCATTTGTAGTTTCATATATTCTATTATACTCAGTTGATTACATTTTTGGCTTCTATACTCCATGAAATTAGTGGAATATCCGGATATTTGCGCTTCATCCCATATCTTTTCATGGAAATATTCTTTCGAGCATTCTTGAATTTTACTCCACAAAGCCAGTATTATGTTGAAAATTTGGACGTTATTGATTTCTGGATAAATTAAATTATAAATCTTTAAAATTTATCCTTGAACTTGTTTTATTGAATTATTATATATCATTGTCATCATCCTCATGCTTATATTGTGATGAAAGTCATCTTTGGCATACGTGCATAGATGGACTTGGTATGATTATGACCGAGGATTATTCGGTATAATCATGACCGTAATGTAACGAATAATGTGGTGAAAGTCCTCATTGGCACTGTGTAGTTCATTGGTGGGACGGTTGTTGGTATGATTATGACTAGGGATTATTCAAATTATAATCATGACCATTGATGATTACATGAATATCCTTGCCGCGTGATGCGAGGATGATTCGATCTTATTTATTGTCGAGTCTCAATGATAAAGTTGATGAAAAAACTTTTAAATCATAGAAGATAGTAGATTTTATGCTCTACTTGACTCTTCTAATGGATTGCTTATTCTAACGCTATTGTTGATCTAAAACTTGTTGTCTATTATATTCTATCGGTTGTTATCTTTGTTGAGGGCTAAGGATGATTTATTCTTCATTATCTTAGTCATAATATTTCTCACTGGGCTAGTTAAGCTCACCCTTTTGTTTTCATTGTTCTCTTCAAGAAATGAGAACGTAGCCGGGACTAGTCGGGGAACGGTGTGATGGTCCGAGATGGTGTTATAGTTGTAAGACCCCGAATTTTTTTAAATAAAAATGGAATTTCCTTTATTTATTATTTTGAAATAGTAATGGTTGATTTGATTAATATGGTTAGTTATTGGTAAAATGCGCAAATTTTACAAAATAAGTAAGTGGTTATAAAATATTCATTGTTGTTGAGGAATATTCGTTTAGTCGTGGAATATTTTTAATGTCGAGGAATATTAAATGCGACTACGCTTGACCTTGTGTGGGCCCCATGCTGAAAGCGATTGGATGAAGAAAGCGACAAGTATAAGTTGTTTATAAATAACGGCGTAGTTATTACAAGATTATCTTGTTGGAATACCCGGTGGTTAAAAACACGATGTCTGGCGTTGTTGCACACTAGCTTTGCAGTATTGCACCAATTATTGATTCTTACGTAAGAAGGCACTACTCAATAATTGTTATAGTAATTACTATTCAATATTTTATTTTATTGATTCAATAATTGTTTTGTTGATATTTATTATTACTGTTGTTTCAATAATTGTCACTACACAGTATTTTCCATTATCGGAGCAATAATTCATATTATCTGAATAATATTATTAGATAACATTATTGACAATATCTAGATAGTTTTGTCTAAGGAGAGGTTATTTAATTCTTGGCGCTTGAGAAGGAGAAATCTTTTTAGGAAGGCCCCTCTTTCGGGAGGCTGCACTGGTTGTCGAGATTGTGATTTTGTAATATTATTTGTGAATAATTAATTATTGATTTATATGATGAGGAAAATATTGATTTTATGTAGTTATAGATGGAGAAAATTTTTAATGTGACAATTGTGGAAAATAAATATTTTATCTTTTCTGATAAAATAATTCATTTGAATATATTATTTTAATAATATAATAATGGTGATATTTTTATAGTGAATGTGGGATATATGAGTATACGAGGAGGAAGAGTATTTTTGTTACAATAAATATTTAAAACATGTTAAACATGTCGGTGGACCCCATTTATTGACTGAAATTTGATTATAATCTGTAAAATCGTCCGTATGTGGATTTCGGTCAATTTCTGTTTTGAATTTGGAAAAACTTTCTTCTGTAAAGTTGTAGAGAATTGAATTTCCTATAAAAAAGCGCGAGATTCAAATTTTTTGATAAAAGGACTATTTATTATGAATTATTGAAGTTCTGAAGCTCCGAAATAATTAATTTTTGGAAGTTTAAAATATTTTAAATAACAAAAACGTTTTTTTTACTATGGTGTGTTTCACATGTGTGTGGAATGGCTGAATTCAGATCCTAGAATGTGTGCGTATGAATTTATATATAATATATTAATATTATATTAAATTTTCTGCTTTGATGTTCTAAGCATTTTCCTATAAATAGGGTGCTTAGGTTAGAATTGAAAATTACACCAGAAACTGAAGTTTTCTCTCTATAATATCGAGCGTATTTTGTGAGTATTTTAGTACTTTGAGTATTGCTATACGGTGCAAGTTCTTTCAGCACTATATCCAGTATTCCAGTCAGAAGTACTATTCTTTTTGAGGTAAGTGATTTGGCAATGCTAAACGGGTCGGTGAAACCGAGATTCATTAAGGGTTTGGGGGCTTGATTATGCGGAGGGAAGGTGTTAGGCACCCCCCGACATCCGTGTTACCACGGTGACCGCCACTCTTCAAAGAAACTGTTATATGAATGTGTGTGTGTGTGGATCAATGTGCAATTATTTGAAAGTAGTGCTATGCCTCGTTCGCACCTATGTACATAGGGTTTGAATTTATTGAAAAATTCGCTTTTTTAATGAGGATATAGCGATGATGTTTTGTAAAAAAGAGGTTTTCAAACCCTGTGCTCAATAGTAATTAAGGCCTTTGATACTTCCATTTTATTACTAAGTGTTCGACTTGTTTGCTTTTATTTTTGATATACGAAGCATCTGCGAGAAAATAATGTACAGCAGTGCCGAATTCCTCACAGGCATGATAGCCATCCAAGGAAACTCAGACACTATAAAATAATATAAAAGTCGCTTACGGTGAAAAACGTCCATCACAAGATTGATTCTAGATTCATTAGCCTGAATCTGTAAGATCACATGATTCCTAGGCTCACATGATACTGCAGTTGATATGGAAAGTAGTAAGCAGTTATATATATATATAAGTTGTAATATATATATATATATATATATATATATATATATGCTGATATGATAGCCACCACGAATTATTCTCCATGGGGAATCATGCAGCGAGCAAATATATATATATAAAAGCGATAAATATATATATATTGAGACGATCACCACCACGAATTATTCTCCATGGGGGATCAGGAAAGTAAATAAAGCAGTAAATGCTATCACCGCCACGAAGTGAACTCCAGGCGGGACGAAAATGTAAAGAAAGCTGTAAAAACGATCACTGCCACGAAGTAAACTCTAGGCAGGACGAAAATGTAAAGAAAGCTGTAAAGACGATCACCACCACGAAGTAAACTCCAGGTGGGACGAAATGTAAATATATATATATATATATATATATATATATATATATATATATATATATATATATAGCAATTAAGCGCTCAGGATGTAAAATCCGGGCTCATCGAGAGAAAGTCGACCACAGTTCATATATATAAGTATATATATATATATATATATATATATATATATATATATATATATATATATGAAAGCAGATAAGCGCTCGAATAGAAGTTTAGGCTCATCAATTGAGAATCGACCACAGTTCATATATATAAGTATATATATATATACGAAAGCAGATAAACGCTCGGGCATCAAGTTCAGGCTCAATCGAGGCATAACTCGATAATGTTAGTCCATATATGAGAAATATATATATATATATATATATATATATATATATATATATCTGACATGAAATGAAAACCATGGACATAAGTAGGGCAAACACACTCACACGACTCTCAATGTGTGCAGCGGTGTGTAATAATGAAAGAAAGAAGCTTTATAAACACAAGAAAGCTTACGATTGGATCGCCAAGGTAGTAGGCTGCTTGGACTTCAAGTGGATGAACACTCGGCTCCATGGGACTAAAAGTAGCTATATATGAGCTAACTAGTTTTTAAAGAGAAGAAAGCACTCAAAATATGTATATGCAGAGCTAAATGGACAAGGCTTACTCGCCTTTTTCTCTCTCTCTCTTCTCTCAAATTGCTGACCCCCCCTCTATATTTATAGACGGATGGTTGCAGTCTACTGCAATTTGAGTTGGTCGTATGGGCCCCAACTTATTATAAATAAAATTGAATTTCCTCTAATTATATTTGAATAATAAGGTATTAATTTGATATAATTCTTTGATTATGGGTGAAATGTGCAAATTTTGCAAAATATGCAAGTCGTTATAAAATAATCATTGTTGTTGGAGAATATTCGTTTGGTCGTGGAATATTCTTGTTGTAGGGGAATATTCATACGACGGCGCAGCCATTTGTGGGCCCCATAACGGAAAACGATTAGATGAAAGAAAACGACAAAGATTGAGTTTTATAAATAACAGGCGTAAATTGTTATCGTTAACTTTGTTGGGTTACCGGTGGTTAAAATCTGATAATATGTGTGGTTGCACGGTAGCTTTGCAGTATTACATGATATTGTTGAATTATTGATTAAATGACGTAAGAAGACACTACTCAATAATTATTACGGTGAATTCTTATTCAATATTTTATTGATTCAATAATTGTTGCGTTGCTAGTTTATATTATTATTGTTTCAATAATTGTCTTTTGCACGATATTTTCCATTATCGGATCAATAATTCATATTATTTGAATAATATTATCGAGATAACATTATTGTCAATGTCTAGAAAGTTACATACAGGAGAGGTTTGGTCACCTAATTGCTTGGCGCCAAGAAGGAGTCCTTATTGAAAGCCCCCCTCTTCCTAGGAGCGGCACGGTTGTCGATCTTGTGATTCAGTAATATTATTTTAAATAATTAATTATTGATTATTATGATAAAGAAAATATTTATTTTATGTGGATATAGATGGCGAAAATTTTTAATGCGACAATTGTTGAAAATTAATATTTTATCTTTTTCTGATAAAATATTTCATTTAAATATATTATTTTAATAATATATTAACAGGATATATGAGTATATGAGGAGGAAGAGTATTTTTGTGGCATTAAATGTTTAACATATGTTTTGTGTGTTGGTAGACACAATTCTTGACCGAAAATTGATTATAGACTATAAAATCGTCCGTTTGTGGATTTTGGTCATTTCTGTTTGGAATTTGGAAAAAACTTTCTTCTATAAAGTTGTAGAGAATTGAATTTCCTATAAAAAGTCGCGAGTTTCGAATTTTTCTGATAACCGGGCTATTTTCTATGAATTGTTGAAGTTTCGAAAAATAAAATGATTTTTATTAAATTTATGGGGGGACCCACTTTTGATTTTTCAAACACATGGGCTGCTGGAAATTTTTCCAAGGTGGTGGCTGGTCATGGTCTATATAGCATGCGTAGGAAATTTTTATTAATAATAATATTATTTTATAAATTAGTCTCCTTTGGCGTTCTAGCATTTTCCTATAAATAGAGGGCTAAGTTAGAATTGAAAATCACACCAGAAACAAGTTTTCTCTCTTTCTCTCTCTATATTGTTGAGCGTATTCTTGTGAGTATACTTTGAGTATTGCTATACGGTGCGAGTTTCTGTCAGCACTATACCCGAAATTCAGTCAGAAGTACGGTTATTTTGAGGTAAGGGATGTTATTTCTTTCGCAAATGGTATTATTTTCTTCAATATCATTATGCCAAAATATTGGTTGAACTTTTTATCAAATTTGAAACTTTTTGTGTCGGGGTTACTATTCACGTGTACGACACTATTCACGTATACGACACTATTCACCGAAAAATAAAAATTTTCCTTTCTGTCCAAAATGTCTATTATGGTTACTAGCTTTGATTGTATCCATGTTTTGATCATTCTTGAATTTTACACCACTATGATTATTTTCGAGATATATTTGGACATGGATAAAACAAAGTACGATTTCTTAATCCTTAATCCTTGTCATTTTGTTTCACTGGATTTATTTCTTTAAAAATATTTTTCATCATCCTCAGTCTTAAATGATGATATTAATGAATATCTTTGGCCTGTAGTGCAAAGATGAATGATTTCTGATGAATATCTTTGGCCCGTAGTGCAAAGATGAACAGGTGTTTAGATGAATATGACCAAGTGATGAATATCT
This sequence comes from Panax ginseng, assembly GCA_020205605.1. Classification (NCBI taxonomy): domain Eukaryota; kingdom Viridiplantae; phylum Streptophyta; class Magnoliopsida; order Apiales; family Araliaceae; genus Panax; species Panax ginseng. The sequence continues at coordinate 156,780,800 of CM035132.1, forward strand.
TTGGCCTGTAGTGCAAAGATGAATGGTTGATTCGGATATATATTGGTGATGTTCTGGGGATAAAAGATAGAGCGATGAACTTTTAAATTCATACATAGAAGATAGTAGTTTGCATTCTCTACTTAACTCTTCTAATGAATTATTAATTCATTGCGAATATTGATTTAAAACTTGTTCTCTATTGTATTCTATCATTTTTTTTTCCTGTTGAAGACTAATGATAATTTGTTGTATATTATCTTAGTCATAACATTCTTTCTTGGTTTGGTTGAGCTCACCCTTTTTCCTTTTTGTTCCATTTTTCTCGGGAGGTGAGAACATAGCGAGGATCGAGTCGGGGTATGGAGTGATGGTTCTAGGAAGATGTTTTGCATTTGTCCTCACTATTTACGTAAAATAATGTATGAATAATTATAATGAGGACTTATTTGGGTGTGTATATTGTCTAGAAGACAATATTTGTATTTAAACTCACAGTTTATATTGTCGTATTCTACACGACATCTGTATTATCAAAGTTGTAGTTTGCTTTCTATACCATGTATTTTGGCGACTCAGAATGGGTGTTGTATACCTATTTTGGGGGCGTCACAGTTGGTATCAGAGCTTAGGGATATGATCTCTGGTGGAGATCGGGGAATAGAACTAGGAGGGGAGAAACGAGTAAATCCTTTGCTAGTGTGTCCTACCTAAGCTTATTTATTGGTCATGTCATAATATAGGGATATTATGTGACATGCTAATTTGTGTAATTAACCTTTGTTTTATGGCAGTATTTAAGATGGCAGCTGAGAACGTTAACAATGGAGTGTATGGGACTATGGAGAAACCTTTAGTCACAAACCAGGAGAACATGCATCAGGAAGGAAATATTCCTCCTGTAAACAACACTACCGAGCAAACGATGAATGATACGATATTTATAAGCTTTTTGCAGTTCATGCAAAATCAGACGAGGGAGACTCGTGTTCAAAATATAGGAGGAAATGATAGCAATTCACTGGTTGTCACAGCCAAGCAATTCAAAGAGTTGGGACCACCAGAATTTAAAGGAAAGTCAGATCCGATCATGGCGGAAACATGGGTCAAGCAAATTACCAAGATATTCGATGTCTTGGGATGCACGGAGGAACAGAAGGTTCCATTCGCCACCTTTATGTTCCGTGGCGAGGCAGACTACTTGTGGGAGTCTGTGAAATGTACCCATCCAGCCACACTCATCATGTCTTGGGAGTCATTTCAGAAAGTATTTAATGACAAATACTTTCCTGAAAGTGTTCGTCATATGAAGGAAGTGGAGTTCATCAGATTAGAACAAAACAACATGGCGTTGTGTCTCGAGACGAGGCAAAGTTTGCAGAGTTATCCAGGTTTGCACCTCATTTGGTGGAGAATGAGGAACGTATGACGCGGATGTTTCTGAGAGGTTTGAAACCCGGCATACGACAATATCTCATTTCTCATAAATTTTCTCTCTTATCAAATGTTGTAAACAGGGCTCAATCATTAGAGCGAGATAGTGAATATACTCAATCGAGGGACCACAACCAGGGTCATATAGGTGACAACAGTCATCAGAACGATGATAACCAGCGAGGAGGGAAGAATATGGACAAAGGCGGTAACCACTCAGGTGGAAATCGTGGACATGATAATAGGAGAGGTGAGTCAGTAGAAATTTGAGAAAGAGGAGATTCAAAGAACGACGGCGGAAGACATCAAAGACCAAAGAACAACAACAAATTCTAGGGGAGGGAACGACCGCTTGATTAGATGTTACAAATGCGGGAAGGAGGGACATATCAGCCCAAACTGTCCACAACAATCCAAGGTATGTTACAATTGTGGAAAGGAAGGCCACATCGCTCGAGATTGTTCTATAGCGAAACCAAGTTCAGCAGTGATGGTGATTCCAAGGGTCATCCGGATAAGTCGAAATCGGGTGGTTCTGGAAGGCGTTTGTCGAATGGCCAAAACGTGAGGAACCCAAATGAGGTGATCACGGGTAAGCTAATCTTGAATTCTTGCGAAGTTTATACCTTACTAGATACCGGTTCTACCCATTCTTTTATCTCTCCTGCTTGTGCTCAACGTTTAAACTTGACTCTGGAGAAATTAGATTTTGATTTATCTGTTGAAACTCCGTTGGGTGAAACATTCGTTACATCTACAGTGTATAAATCTTGCATGATCCAAGTTGGCACTATCACATTACCTGTTGATCTTATCTCTTTAAAGAGACTTGCTTTTGATGTAATTTTAGGAATTGATTGGTTATCCACTCATCATGCCAAAATTGATTGTTTTCGTAAGGTTGTTAGTTTTCATATTCCTAACCAACTGTAAATACAATTCAAACCACTAAACCACTAAAATCGATCCTTTGTCATATCAAGCCACAAAGCTATTCGTTTATTGAAAAATGGATGTCAAGCTTTCTTAGCCCATGTTATGGATTTGAATAAAGACAAGTCGATTTGAATAATATTTACGTGGTTAGAGAATTCCACGATGTATTTCTGAAGAGAGCTTCGGTTTACCCCGAGCGTGATGTTAAATTCTATATTGACATTGAAGCCGGTACAAAACCCATTTCTAAAACCCCATATCGAATGGCTCTATTGAACTTGAGGAGTTAAAAGTCCCACTACGGGAGTTACTAGACATCGGTTTCATTCATCCTAGTACATCTCCTTGCGGTGCTCTGTTTTATTAAGTAAAGAAGAAAGCGAGAGTATGCGACTTTGTATTGACTACTGAGAATTGAACCATGTCACCATCAAGAATAGGTATCCGCTACCTCGCATTGATGACTGTTCGACCCGATTTGCAAGGAGCACAATTCTTTTCAAAGATTGATCTTCGTTCTGGATATCATCAGCTGAAGATTAAAACTGAGGATATTCCAAAGACTGCCTTCAGGACTCGGTACGGGCATTATGAATTCTTAGTCATGTCTTTTAGATTGACCAATTCTACTGCTGCTTTCATGGATATGATGAACTGTGTATTCAAGGAATATTTGGATCAGTTCGTTGTTGTCTTTATTGATGACATCCTCATCTATTCCAAAAGCCGTGAAGATCATGAGCACCATTTGAAGCTGGTACTATAAAGACTTCGTGAACACAAGCTTTATGCCAAGTGAAGAAATCGAGTTCGGCTTGAGAAGTAGCATTCCTTGGGCACGTGGTGTTAAAAAACAAGGAGTATCTGTGGACCGCGAAGATTGAAGCAATACAAAGTTGGAAGCAATCAAGAAGTGGGTGGCCAAAAGCGACTTTACGGGCTTATTTGGTTATTATCGGAGATTCGTGGAAGGATTTTCTCGAATCGCTACTCCGTTAACTTAGCTGACTCGGAAAGATACAAAATTCATATGGAGCGAGGAATGCGAGAAGAGTTTCCAAGAGCTCAAGAGGAGACTCATTTCGGCACCTGTTCTGGAAATACCATCTGGTTCAGATAGATTTGTTATATACAGCGATGCTTCAGGCAAAGGGTTAGGATATGTTCTCATGAAACGTGGGAAAGTCATAGCCTATGCCTCACGACAACTCAAAGAATATGAGAGGAATTATCCTACTCATGATCTGGAGTTGGCAGCAGTCGTTTTTGCGTTGAAAATCTGGAGACACTACCTGTATGGAGAAAAAGTGGAGATTTATACGGATCATAAAAGTCTCAAATATTTATTCACCCAAAAAGAATTCAACATGCAAGAACGACGTTGGCATTTGGAAGCTCATTAAAAGATTACGATCACACTATTCAATATCATCACGGAAAAGAGAACGTAGTAGTGGTGGCGCATTGAGTAGAAGATCATATGCGATACACGAAGAGCAATATTGTCAACACAAAGGCCCATTTTGTATGACTTACAAAGGATGGATGTAGAATTAAAGACTCCAGGGTCCCACATAATGATGGCAAATATACGAGTAGAACCGACTTTAATTGATAAAGTTAAAGCTGCTCAAGCTACGGACTTGGGGCTGATACAAATGAAGAAGAAAGTGAAAGAAGGTGCTATTCCAGAAGCAAGAATCGATGAAGAAGGAATACTTCGAGTCAACTCTAGACTTTGCATTCCTAACTATTCTGACTTGAAGCATAGAATCATGATGGAGGTACACAACACCCCGTTTGCAATCCATCCTGGGAGTACCAAAATGTATCATGATATTCGACATACATTTTGGTGGAACAATATGAAGAGAGAGATCGTGGAGTTTATCTCGAGGTGTTTAACTTGTCAACAAGTAAAGGTGGAGCATCAAGTACCAAAGGGTCCATTACAACCACTTGAAATTCCGGAATGGAAGTGGGAACACATTACAATGGATTTCGTTACAGGTCTTCCCAAGGTTTCTCAAGGCATAGATGCGATTTGGGTTATTGTTGATAGATTAACCAAGTCTGCTCATTTCTTGCCGATACGAGAAACTTATTCCCTAGAACGTCTTGCTCGTGAATGAGATTGTGCGATTGCATGGCATGCCAGTATCCATAGTTTCGGATCGTGACCCAAGATTCACTTCAAGATTTTGGGTTAGCTTGCAGAAAGCTATGGGCGCAGATTTGATTGATTCAAAGATACCATCCTCAAGCGGACGGACAATCGAGAGAGGACTATTCAAACCCTTGAAGATCTATTAAGACTACGTGTTCTAGATTTCAAAGGAAGATGGGATAAGTACTTGCCCTTGGTGGAATTCTCTTTACAACAACAGATTATCAAGCAAGTATAGGCATGGCTCCATTTGAGGCGTTGTATGGGCGAAAATGTCGATTTCTCCAAAGATATGTTGGGGACGAGGTGGGAGAAGCAGCGTTGTTAGGACAAGAATTAGTACGCATGACTACAGAAAAGATCCAAATGATTCGACAACGTATTCAAACCTCACAAGATCGACAAAAGAGTTATGCTGATCTTCATAGAAAGGACGTGGAGTTTAATATTGGAGATCATGTATTGTTACGTGTTGCTCCATGGAAAGGAGTTACAAGATTTGGAAAAAGAGGAAAGCTCAATCCAAGGTTTGTTGGTCTAATTGAGATTCTTGACCGAATAGGAAACATGGCCTATAGACTCGCGTTACCTCCAAACATGTCTCGTGTTCATAATGTTTTTCATATATCTATGCTTCGTAAATATGTGAAAGATCCGAACTACATTATTGCGTTAGAACCAGATGAGATAGCCGAAGATTTAACGTATGAAGAGGTACCTGTTAAGATCTTGGATAGGAAAGAACATGTCCTACGCACCAAGATTATACCACAAGTTAAGGTTTTGTGGAGGAACCATGCTATTGAGGAAATGACGTAGGAGTTGGAGTCAGAAATGAAAATGAGGTATCCGCACCTTTTCGATACCCCAGGTACGTACGTCAATTTCGAGGACGAAATTTCATAAGGAGGGGAGGTTGTAAGACCCCAACTTATTATAAATAAAATTGAATTTCCTCTAATTATATTTGAATAATAAGGTATTAATTTGATATAATTCTTTGATTATGGGTGAAATGTGCAAATTTTGCAAAATATGCAAGTGGTTATAAAATAATCATTGTTGTCGGAGAATATTCGTTTAGTCGTAGAATATTCTTGTTGTCGGGGAATATTCGTACGACGGCGCAGCCATTTGTGGGCCCCATAACGGAAAATGATTGGATGAAAGAAAACGACAAAGATTGAGTTTTATAAATAACGGCGTAAATTGTTATCGTTAACACTGCTGGGTTACCTGGTGGTTAAAATACAATAATATGCGTGGTTGCGCGATAGCACTTGCGGTATTACCTGATATTGTTGAATTATTGATTTAAATGCGTGAAGAAGGCACTTTACTCAATAATTATTACGATGAATTCTTATTCAATATTTTATTGATTCAATAATTGTTGCGTTCTTTAGTTTATATTATTATTGTTTCAATAATTGTCTTTGCGATATTTTCCATTATCGGATCAATAATTCATATTATTTGAATAATATTATCGAGATAACATTATTGGCAATGTCTAGAAAGTTCGATCTAAGGAGAGGTTTGGTCACCTAATTACGCTACCGATAAGGAGAAATCCTTATTGGAAAGCCCCTTTTTCCAGGAGCGGCACGGTTGTCGATCTTGTGATTACGTAATATTATTTTTAAATAATTAATTATTGATTATTATGATAAAGAAAATATTTATTTTATGTGGATATAGATGGAGAAAATTTTTAATGCGACAATTGTTGAAAATTAATATTTTATCTTTTTCTGATAAAATAATTCATTTAAATATATTATTTTAATAATATATTAACGGGATATATGAGTATATGAGGAGGAAGAGTATTTTTGTGGCATTAAATGTTTAACATATGTTTTGTGTGTCGGTAGACACAATTCTTGACCGAAAATTGATTATAGACTGTAAAATCGTCCGTTTATGGATTTTGGTCATTTCTGTTTGGAATTTGGAAAAAACTTTCTTCTATAAAGTTGTAGAGAATTGAATTTCCTATAAAAAAAGTCATAAGTTTTGAATTTTTACGATAAGCGGGCTATTTTCTATGAATTGTTGAAGTTTTGGAAAATAAAATGATTTTATTAAATTTATGGGGGACCCACTTTTGATTTTTTCAAACACATGAATTTCTTTGGAAATTTTTCCAAGGTGGTGGTGGTCATGGTCTATATAGCATCGTAGGAAATTTTGATTAATAATAATATTATTTTATTAATTAGTCTCCTTTTAGCGTTCTAGCATTTTCCTATAAATAGAGGGCTAAGTTAGAATTGAAAATCACACCAGAAACAAGTTTTCTCTCTTTCTCTCTCTATATTGTCGAGCATATTCTTGTGAGTATACTTTGAGTGTTGCTATACGGTGCGAGTTTACACAAAGACTATATGCAGAAATTGATCGGAAATACGGTTATTTTGAGGTAAGGGATGTTATTTCTTTCGCAAATGGTATTATTTTCTTTAATATCATTATGCCAAAATATTGGTTGAACTTTTTGTTAAATTTGGAACTTTTTGTGTCGGGGTTACTATTCACGATATCGACTTTATTCACGATATCTGGCACTATTCATAGAAAAATAAAAATTTTCCTTTTCATCCAAAATGTCTATTATGGTTACTAGCTTTGATTGTATCCATATTTTGATCATTCTTGAATTTTACACCACTATGATTATTTTTGAGATATATTTGGACATGGATAAAACAAAAGTACGAATCCTTAATCCTTAATTCTTGTCATTTTGTTTCCTTTGGATTCGTTTCTTTAAAAATATTTTCTTCATCCTCGGTCTTAAATGATGATATTAATGAATATCTTTGGCTGTAGTAGCAAAAGATGAATGATTTCGATGAATATCTTTGGCCGTAGTGCAAAGATGAGCAGTGTTTAGATGAATATGATTGGTGATGAATATCTTTGGCACTGTAGTGCAAAGATGAATGGTTGATTCGATATATATATTGGTGATGTTACGGGGATAAAAGATAGGCGATGAACTTTTAAATTCATACATAGAAGATAGTAGTTTGGATTTCTACTTAACTCTTCTAATGAATTATTAATTCCGCTGCGAATATTGATTTAAAACTTGTTCTCTATTGTATTCTATCAGATTTTTCCCTGTTGAAGACTAATGATAATTTGTTGTATATTATCTTAGTCATAACATTCTTTCTTTGAAATTTGGTTGAGCTCACCCTTTTTCCTTTTTGTTCCATTTTTCTCGGGAGGTGAGAACATAGCGAGGATCGAGTCGGGGTATGGAGTGATGGTTCTAGGAAGATGTTTTAGCTGTCCTCACTATTTCTGTAAAATAATGTATGAATAATTATAATGAGGACTTATTTGGGTGTGTATATTGTCTAGAAGACAATATTTGTATTTAAACTCACAGTTTATATTGTCGTATTCTACACGACATCTGTATTATCAAAGTTGTAGTTTGCTTTCTATACCATGTATTTTGGCGACTCAGAATGGGTGTTGTATACCTATTTTGGGGGCCTCACAAATCTACCCTCCTACAATGTTAGTAATAGGAGTGCAGAAAATTTTGAGTGTCTACAGATGCCCCTCTTTATCATATTCATGCAATGCAATGCATGGATAGGATAAAGAATCCTAGACACTTGAAATTTAGAACAGATCATCATGATGCAATGTACTGTGACATGATGCAAATGTATGCATGAATGATTATCGGGGAACTTCTTTGGGCTTACAATCGAGAGATGGTTTGGACATGCGAACCAAGTCTTGAGGATCTTGACGTTGGGACTAACACCAAAGTCTTGAATCCTAGACACCGGTTTATACTCCATAGAGGTACCTCTCATGTGCAAGAAATCTGTGGGGATAAAACTGTAAATGGCATTTTGCCCGCTATGCGGTAATCCACGTAGACAGATCATTTCCACAATTTAATAAGGAATGAATACAAAGGAACATTCACCATGCATGCGGTAATCCACAAAGACAGGTTATTCCAACAAAATAATAAAGAATGGAATAACAGAAGAATTCACCATACATGCGATAGACCGCACAGACAAGTTATTCCCAACAGAATAATAAAGAATGGAACCAGGTCATCCGTAATCCGCACAAACAAGATATTCCAACAGAATAATAAAGAATGGAACTAGGTCATATGTAATCCGCACAGACAGGATATTCCAACAGAATAATAAAGAATGGAATAACAACAAAATTCACTAAGCATGCGATAGACCGGACAAACAGGTTATTCCAACAGAATAATAAAGAATGGAATAACAGAAGAATTTCGCCATGTATGCGGTACTTCGCATAGACAGGTTATTCCAACATAATAATAAAGAATGGAATAACAACCCTTACGAGTATTGAAAGAAAATAACTCTCTTCATGAATACTGAAAGAATAATACCCTTACCTTAGAAAAAGCTGGATACTAGAATAGTGAGGTAGCAGACTTCTCTTCTTCTTTCTCTCTATAATTTCTCTCTATAATAATTGCTCTATAAATTTAGTGAATTTGTGAGAAATAAAGGAAGAATGAGCTTCTATTTATAAGAAAATATAATTTTGATAATTGCACATTTTGGGGCTCGAAATATTATAAAATAATACCTTCATCTTTTCCTTTATTTTTAATTTAGTCCTGCAAGTATTATCAATCTTGCACCACCTCCCCTAATAGTACAAAAATGTGAATCAATAGTACACACATGTGAACAAATAGTTATAATCACGTGAATTAATAACAATTAATTCCTCATTTATCCGATTGGTCAATATAACCTCTAGACATCAATTATTATCGAAATAAATGTCGATTTCCACTAACACTAATAATTCTAACACAATGGAACTATCAATTTCATCATTAATCAACACAAACTTATTCATAATTAATATTATAACTCACAATATTTAACAACCAGGTCTTTCCCAGGAAAGATGGGGTTTTTCGATAAGGATTTCTCCTTATTGGCGCGCAATTAGGTGACCAAACCTCTCCTTGATAGAACTTCTAGACATTGTCAATATTGCAATTTAATAATATGAATAACTTTGTCGTCTCAATTATTGATTTAATAATATATCATATTATGCAGATGATACTGTGACAATAATCGAATCAATAATATGAGAGATATGATGCAACAATTATTGTAGCAATAATTGAGTATAACTGAGTGACTTCTCACGTAAGCATCAATAACCAATACCGTGCACTACTATACAACCACGCGTATTACTGTACTTTTACTACCGGGTAGTTCATGTGACTACCCCAAATCCAGGTACTTGAAACCCGAACTCGGTTCTCCACGATACCATTTCTTTAAGCTGAATAATACTAAAATAATAATACATTCGAACTTAATTTACATACATCAAAGTTTACTTCCCTGTGCACGTGACCTTCAAATACATTCCTTATAATACTTGAATAGATACCAATACAACTATAACCATTAACTCATGATACACACTTATTCGATCGACTTTCCTTTTCCTTTATTAGGTTTTACGAGCCTTCAAAGTTGCTCATACATAACTCGAAAACATTTAATTTAAGCAAGAATGAGCATTTGAGTGCCCGACAAGTAATAGCAATTATATATATAATTTGAAAGAATATAAGTATTCTCTTTACATAACACTTCTACAACGAATTGAAAGTTGTGAAGTAATCACATCTTGATAAAAAATTCACATAACAACTCTCTTTCAAATTCTTTAAATTTGGCTCTGGCTCTACCCTTGAATAGGGTTTAAGAAACATACTATGAATATTCTTTTCATTTTAAAGAAAAGGTTTAGCGAAATTCTATCCTCAAAAAGTCATAACTTACAGACACGAGGGTGATCACCCAGATTGTACCTGTATTGATCGATAATACATAACTTGAAGCGAAATTCATCGCTCACTCTATCCGCCTTTGCATAAAAATCTTCCCATATAGGGATGTTCATACATGCACAGTTCCAAACTTAGAAGGTTTTAATCTTGCTCAACAATAATATGTAATTCAACATATATATACGGGTAATTGACAAAGTTGTATCAACATGTGAACAAATGCCATGATTATCCAAGTGGGGACACTTGTATAACCATTTATAGAAATCAATGAACAGAATATATATCTGAGCTAACATGTTGATAATCAAAGCGTACAAAATCTGTACAGGAATAGAATAATTCTGAAACTTCTTACTCATGTCCATTGCATAAAGGAAATGCAAAGGTAGGATACTTGCCTGATTCGCTGATTACAAATCTCAACTTAGGTTTTATCTCTTTATCACAACCTATCAATAATCAGATCATTCGTTCGATTAGAACAATATATTTTAACACATAATCTTTATCCTATTATTACGAACAAGACATAGTCTAATCACATAATCACGGTGATCATACTTTTAGTTCCTATTCTATACTTGAAATATTTTTATACATTTTTCAAATATCTCATCCATGCTCTTACAGAGTGAGTCTTTTCTTTCTTTTATAAGGTCTGACATTTGTCGATTGTATCGATGACTTTATCGGGTAAATATTGAGTCTAAGACTCTTATTCTATACCTCAACATCTCAGTAAATATCGGACATCTTATTTTTAATCATTTTCGCAAATTTCGTAAATTGAAAATTTTAAAATAATTCAAATCATCACTAAAGGGCCTATAGTGATATAAGCATTACTATAGGTGTTCTTCTTCAAATTTAGAACTTCATAATGGGTTCTCAAAAGTCAACTAGTTTTGGTAGGCTATAACTTTCAAATTTTGAATCATAATTAAATGATTTAAACATTAAATAATTTCATTATCATTAATAGTTTAATTAATACTAAACTATTAATGAAACCATTGCCAAAATATAAAAGTTATTTATAATAACTCAAACTATTTATAATATTATTATTCTCATCTCTTGATCACAATCCCAATCGGGGTTTGGATCTCATATCTCGAATTATTCTTCGTACACAAACATCAATAATCAAGTTAAAATAATTAACTTAAATATTACGAACAATTCATATAATAAAATATTTATTATATAAATCTAATTATCACTTCATATATTATTTCAATCATGTTTTCATGGAAAATAATTAATAAAACATTTAAACTACGAAATTTATTACCATATAATTTGTTGTAATTAATCATTCCAAAATTATTTCTAATTTTTCAAGTAATAAATGTATTCGCATTTATCGTTCACTTTACTTGACACTTAGTCTCATCATTAAATAAAAAAAAATTTATACCCAAAATTTCTTATTTATTTTATTTAGAAAATCTCGGGTTACTACAGTTCAACAGTTTTAACGATAACACTTTCGCCGTTATTTTTATAAAAAGATAATTCTGTCGTTTTCTTACTACGACAATACTTCCGTTGTGGGGTCCACCAATGATTGTGTCGTCGTACGAATATTCCCCAACCAATTGAATATTATATAACCATTTGCTTACTTTGCAAAATTTGTTAATATTACCCACAACTATAACATTATATCAAATCCACACCATAATATTCAAAAATATATTTCAAGAAAATTATTCTTTATTCGTAAAATTTGGGGTCTTACAAGAATCTTTAGGAACACAAAGTCTGAAGTTGACTCGAAGTATTCCTTCTTCATCGATTCTTGCTTCCGGACTAGCGCCTTCTTGTACTTTTTTCTTCATACGCATCAACTCCAGGTCTGTAGCTTGAGCAGCTTTAACTTTCTTAATTAAAGTCGGTTCTACTCGTATATTCTCCATCATCATATGGGAACCTGGAGTCTTTAACTCTGTCTCCATCCTTTGTAAGTCATACAAAATGGGCGTTTGCATTGACAATATCGCACTCGTACCCGCATATGATATTCTACTCAATGCGTCGGCTACTACGTTCACTTTTCTAGGATGGTATTGGATAGTATGATCATATTCTTTCAATAGTTCAAGCCATCATCGTTGCCGCATGTTGAGTTCTTTTTGAGTGAAGAAATATTTAAGGATCTTATGATCCGTATAAATCTCCACCTTCTCTCCATACAGGTGTCGACGTTGGGATTTTTATTGTCCCTTTTCGTTACTTGTTTTTTTGTGTTCTTATGTTAATGTGAGATTTGTTTGAAAAAACAAGTGAAAAAGGTCCGACATGCGTAATGTCGACGATTTGACTTTAAGAGTCGCCAATTGGTGTTTTTAACTGGTTGCACCAACGCAACCGAAAAGGTTTGCATATTGACCCAGTGATTTGGCAATGCTAAACGGGTCGGTGAAACCGAGATTCATTAAGGGTTCGTGGGCTTGATTATGCGGAGGGAAGGTGTTAGGCACCCCCCGACATCCGTGTTGCCACAGTGACCGCCACTCTTCAAAGAAACTGTTATATGAATGTGTGTGTGTGTGGATCAATGTGCAATTATTTGAAAGTAGTGCTATGCCTCGTTTGCACCTATGTACATATGGTTTGAATTTATAGAAAAATTCAGTTTTTAAACAGGATATAGCAGTGATGTTTTATAAAAAAGAGGTTTTCAAACCCTGTGCTCAATAGTAATTGAGTCCGTTGATACTTCCATTTTATTACTAAGTGTTCTGCTTGTTTGCCTTTATTTTCAAGATGCGAAGCATCTGCGAGAAAACAATGTATAGCGAGGTCTTGAATTCTCACGGCACAGGCATAATGACCATCCATCGAAACTCGAGATAATTATAAAATAATATACAAGCTGCTTACAGCTGAAAACGTCCATCACGGGAACCGAATCTAGATTCATTAGCCTGAATCTGTAAGATCACATGATTCCTAGGCTCACATGATACTGCAGTTGATATGGAAAACAGTAAGCAGTTATATATATATATAAGCTGTAAAATATATATATATATGCTGATATGATCCCACCACGAATTATACTCCATGGGGAATCACGCAGCGAGAAAATATATATATAAAAGCAATAAATATATATATATATATATATATTGAGACGATCACCACCACGAATTATTCTCCATGGGGGATCAAGAAAGTAAATAAAGTAGTAAATTCTATCACCACCACGAAGTGAACTCCAGGCGGGACGAAAATGTAAAGAAAGCTATAAAAACGATCACTGCCACGAAGTAAACTCCAAGGCAGAAAGAAAATGTAAAGAAAGCTATAAAGACGATCACCACCACGAAGTAAACTCCAGGTGGGACGAAATGTAAATATATATATATATATATATATATATATAAGCAGTAAAACGCACCGGATGTAAATCCAGGCACATCGGATATGTCCGACAACAGTTATATATATATATATATATATATATATATATAAAAGCAATTAAACGCTCTGGATGTAAAATCCAGGCTCATCGATGTAGAGTCGACCACGATTCATATATATAAGTATATATATATATATATATATATATATATATATATATATATATATATATATATATCTAAAGCAGATAAACGCCGGGCATCAAGTGCAGGCTCATCGTATGAGAATCGATCACAGTTCATATATATAAGTATATATATATACGAAAGTAGATAAACGCTCCAGACCGAAGTCAAGGCTCAATCGAGGCATAACTCGATAATGTTAGTCCATATATAAGAAATATATATATATATATATATATATTATATATATATCTGAGCAGAAATGAAAACCATGGACATAAGTCAAGGCAAAACACACTCACATGACTCTCAATGTGCAGGTGTGTAATAATGAAAGAAAGAAGCTTTATAAACACAAGAAAGCTTACGATTGGAATTTGCCAAGGTAGCGCTTGGACTTCAAGTGGATGAACACTTTCGGCTCCATGGGACTAAAAGTAGCTATATATGAGCTAACTAGTTTTTAAAGAGAAGAAAGCACTCAAAGAGATTTATATGCAGAGCTAAATGGACAAGGCTTACTCGCCTTTTCTCTCTCCTCTTCTCCTTCTATATTTATAGGCGGATGGTAGCGCAGTCTACTGCTGGTATTTGGTCGTAGTGGGCAGGGCCTCATGGGTCCTATCGTCTCAGAAGACGCGTCTCACAGTTTCGCGTCATTGTAATGTCAACCGAACTTTTAGAACTTCAATCCTAGCATCCAAACGAAGTGTGTCTGTAGTTCTTTGGACCGCTGGTGTCGAGAGTTACGTAATGACATGGATTAGAGGTTGTACGAAGTCAGGAAGCAAGGTCTATGCCCATGGTCTTCAAGCTTCAAATTCTATCCAAAGTACTGTCACACGTAATAGTCACTCGGGATTGTCATTCCTCGGTTATTCGGGACATTGTTGTATGTATGTATGTCTGAAAGGTTGAGACGACGTGCCATTTGTTGGATGAACAAGATGATGCTTGACTCTTTCTTGGGAGTTATCTTTGTTTGATTTGAAAGTAGAGCGTTGCTCGTGGTTACAACCGAGATTGGACTACTTGTTGGTATCTTCGCTATATCACCTTGTTGACGTTGTGAGATAGCGTAGGTGACTCGCCGGGGTTATCATTTGGTTTGAGCGAAAAGCGACGTTGCTCGGGGTTATAAATTTGAGATTGAATTTGTTGGTTTGTGTGCCTCATTGTCACTGTGATTGAAGGCGATTGCATGTGGTTGAAATGAGCAATCCGAGTTATCGCAGGAAGCGCGATGATCATCTCTTGGGGTTATCACCAAGGATCGGATTATTATTCAGTCTTTGTCTCTGGGAGAGGAACTGAACGTCATGGTGTTATCGCCAAGAAAGGGTATCTCTCCGGTGTTGTTCTTAGGTCTTTTGATCTGCATATCTAAATTGTTATCTCCAAGATTGGAAATGACATTCCGGTGTGTGTTAGGGTTTGGCACTAATGCTCCCGATTTGTGTCTTTGATGCAGAGCGAGAACTTCCTAGTAGTATCCAAAAGCTGTTTTGTAAGTTGTCTTTGAGGTTATCTCCAAAAGGCGAATCTACCCTCCTGCAATGTTAGTAATAGGAGTGCAGAAAATTTCGAGTGTCTACAGACGCCCCTCTTTATCATATTCATGCAATGCAATGCATGGATAGGATAAAGAATCCTAGACACTTGAAATTTAGACAAGATCATCATGATGCAATGTACAACAGCATGATGCAAATGTATGCATGAATGATTGTCAGGAACTTCTGTTGGGCTTACAATCAGAGATGGTTTGGACATGCGAACCAAGTCTTCGAGGATGCTGACGTTGGGACTAACACCAAAGTCTTGAATCCTAGACACCGGTTTATACTCCATAGAGGTACCTCTCATGTGCAAGAGATCTGTGGGGATAAAACTGTGCTTATTTTAAGGATGTGTATAACATATTCCCTCGATCTTTGTGAGATTATCGCTAACAATTTGGTTGTTATCGGGGTTTTCGATCTTCACCGATGTGTGTATCAACGGTTGCATTGTGTCGTCGGCCTTATCGAGAAAGGTGGTTTCAATGGGTTTATATGCCATTAGTTGACACGGTTTCAAGGTTGCTTGACCTTCATTGATGTGTGTATCAATGGTTGTACTGCGTGGTGAACCCCCGCCGGGGATATTCAGATGATTCGTGGTTTTGCGTTGTAACCCCCGCCGGGGATTTTCAGACGTAACCACATAAAAATGACATCGGACCGTTGTGGGGTATTATTTGAGCATGGTTGGTGAAAAGTCGAGCCTTGTGGCATAGTATACCCTGTATCTAGGTGAATACCATTAAGACGACGGGAGTTTAACTTTGACCGATAAAAAACAAGAATTTAAGGGTGTTTTGCTCAATCGCGTAGCGTTTTTACTCCTGATTTGGCCTTTTCAGCTTGTGAAACCTCCTTTGCAACTCTAACTGGACCGATCCGGAGGTGTGGGACCCATGTAGGAGGGCAGCAGAACCACCTGCAGGTGCCGCAGGTTGACCCGCGGCCAACCATGGCTATGTATAGCCAGCGGGTTGCTTTCATAAGTCACTTTCAAGCTGCACCGCGAAGGAAATCTGAGAGCTTTTCTGCAGACCTGCTGAGTTCGGGCAACTTTCTGCATATTCTGTCACCATACAAGCGTTCTACACTGTCCTGGTAACACATGCATGTATTTTTTTCCAACTTCTATCCGTTGAAACATGACTTATTGCATGAAATACATTTAGACACATAGTAGTGAATATGCATGCTTATATAACTTGATAAAAAATATTCAACATAGAAAATGTTAGTATTAAATCATGTTGAACATAATGATGTGAAAAATTTGACTTTTGTTACAGTCAAATTGGTACCATTTACTGTCATTTCTTATCCTATCTGAGGACAAATGAGTAAAGGTAGAGTCGTAATTAATCCTGATAATTAGAGTACACTTACGGATTTTTACTGTGATGTGATAAAATGTATACAAGATGTATATGACTATGTAGAGGTGTGCTACTGAATGGCCACCTAGTCATGCCTATGTGCATGTGGATAGTCCCTTTTACAAAGGAAACTATGGCAAAATTTTCCAAAATGTAGGCATTGAGCACTTATGCATTCTTAACTCTACATCATATGTATGTTAAAACGATGCATGTATGCATGTAATCACAAAATGCATTTTAAAAGCGACTCGGTATAGAATTACCACACCCTTTCTGAGGTGATTTGGAGATTTCCTTGTCCGGATATTATGGATCCAGATCGGCGAAGCAGTTCCGGCAGGACTACTTCTAGTATCCGAAGGAGAGCTGTTGAAGAGCCTCAGCGTCATTCCATGAGACAGCCTCGTCGTTTGGTTGAGGGGGTCGTGCGTCCTATTCCGGTTGAATGCCGAATGTTTAGGACGAGGAGGATGATGTACTGAATTCGAGGGTCCCGCTCTGCCGCACGTGTTCCTTGTAGGGAGTTACTTAGGTATTCAAGTGGTGAACCCGGATCTTACGGGTGACTCGAGTAGGCATCCTTCTGTGTACCAGCACGCAAACGAGATATGAAGTTAGATCTTTAATCATCCTTATTTCCTATAGGCGAGGAGTCAAGGAGTCTGATGTTGATCTGCACTTGATGTAGGTTCCTGGCTTTACACAGCCTCGAGGGAACTGGTTTAGCATCCACTCTATGTACCACGCCTTGCATGATGACTATAGAGCGATTGTCTATGACTGGGGATTTGAGAGATTTTTCTCCATTTTACCCCGTCGCTGTCCCTGGGGTTACCTCAGGGCATTGTCTGAGCGGTGGTTTCACCAGACCCAGTCACTTCACTTGCTAGACTGTGAGGTTTTGATGACGTCGATGGATTGGCAGTTTATCACAGGTATAGAGTTTGGAGGGGAGCCGGTGCCTTGCACGGCGGATATCACCCCTACTACCGTCAGATCCTTGTTGGGAGTTCCGGCGGAGGCGCTCAAGGGCAGGACTATTAGGACAGGTCCTTTGAGTGTAGATGCTATGAGTGGGCTGTTGAGTGAGCCCATACCCACTGATGTGAGGGTCAGGGATCGCATTCTGCGGCGATTGTTCCTGATGATCATTGACCGAGGCGTGGTTAGGATTCTACCCGTTTTTGCTGGTGAGTGTTTCTCGTATCTTTTCCCATGTACAGGTTAAGAGTGTTGACTGACAGTAGATGGTTTGCCTTTGTGTTGGCAGTTTTGGGCTTACGAGAGGCTCCCTTATTTACGTCCTGAGAGTGTGTTAGGTATAGACACCTATCCACGAGGACGGAGATGGCATCATTCCATACTGGCGGAGGTCCCTGTTTCTGAGGGTTTCACTCATTGTCGCCTGTAGCTGGAGATATTGACAGCTGATGTCATCACTTGGATTCCCTACTCTGGAGAGCATCTGGGAGTTGGCTTTGAGGATGGGTACCCGACTGGATTAGAGTACTTCATATCCACCCGCAAGATTCCTCTCTTTACCGATGGAGGCTGGGAGCTCTATTTAGGAGAGCGTACTATTAGGAGCACCACAAGAGAGATACTTATACTGATCTTGCCTCCTGCCAGAGCGCATCTTGCTTTGTTTCACGATCACCGTCATTGACATCCCATTGATGGGGATTGACGTTTTTTACATTATCGAGAGGGCCCTGTTCGTGGAGACATTTCGTAAAAGGATCCCTCGTACCATTGGAGCTCAGACCCGCGCCACTCAGTTCATGGGGGATATGGTTCCAGGATCCGTAATGATGGCGGATTGGCTAGCCTGTGTCAGAGATCTGACTCATGCGACACAGATCGAGAGATTGACTCGGCAGCTGGACCGATCACATCTTTTCATTCGGCATTTGGGCAGAGATCCTTTAGATGCAGATACTTTTGATCCTTCCGGTGATGGCTATTTGGCCCCTCAGGTGACCCATTTGGTTTTTCCGGCACAGATCCTCCCTTATATAGGCCTGACATCCCCGTAGATAGAGATCTAGTGACTCAGGAGGAGTTACATCAGGTGGATAGCATCGATGATGTGGACATTGACACTATTAACTTTTTCTGATGTATTTCTTGTTATCTCGTTTGATAGGCCTCTGTTAGATACTGGGTGTCTTCGCTCCATTTTCCTGTATTTTAGTTGTATAGAGATGTATTAGATGATGATATACTTAGGAATGTATGCATAGTTTTTCATTCCCTATATAATATTGCCATCTATTGTATAGTGCATATTATTGTTATGCATATGTATGTATATCCAGAGATGTTCAGCATTGACCCCTGGATGGTCTTATGACACGGCCTACACAGATGTCTTCTTCAACAGTTAGCCGTATTGATCATACCCCACCATTTGCGGTGGTAGTTGGTATTTGATCATGGTATGATAGTATATCACCATCAGACATGGTGGTCGTAGATGACTTGTTGCAGCATACTATGACCTTACTGATGTTTCAGGTTCCTCCAGGCTTTGTAGAGGGTATGCTAGAGCATTGGGTGCCGGATTGACAGGTATTCCGTTTTGGGACCCAGGAGTACACTCTTACTTTGGAGGAGTATGCAAGGTTGACGATGCTACCTCTGGACAGACCTTGTGTGCACATGGCGATGGGAGACATGAGTAGACAGTTCATGACCCTTACAGGTTTGAGGCACAGAGTATTGCAGGATGATCTTACATCTGGCCATGTGATATCCCAGCGTTTCCTGATTGACAGGTTTGGCTCGAGGATAGCTATGCACGTCATTAGGGATTTCACCGACCGAGGATCATTAGCGTTCACCCGAGTGGATGTATCTTGCTCCTATGCATACTGTCATACATTTATATGCCGCAGTATATGGATGAGCTAGACATAGGTGTCATCGTGGCAGTGAGAGCTCTTAGGGAGGGTCATACCATCATACCAATGATCGTTCCAGAGACCTTGAGGTCGGCTACCTACTGCTGTGCTTATCTGACAGGAGCATTTACGGGAAGTTCGGTCATGCTGTACGTGTGGTTCATGCCACACTTGCGACCGATTGGCACTTTCAGACGTCATGGGTTTTGTTTTACCCATGAGATAGCCATGTCATACTCTTTTCAGCCTGCGAAGTGTACAGATGTTGCATCTTGGTCCGCTTTCTTAGCAGAGATTAGAGATCCGTTTGACATACTGCCGTGTTCGTGGCTCGTCTCACCTACTGACTTCATTACTCATGCTCCAGACATGGATTATCTCCCTCTGGCTGGTTTGAGGGGCATGATTACTTACCACCCACCGGGCCGTGATGTGTCGGTTTGACCGGTTCCAGGACTTCCATCCTTATGAGGGTGCAGTGGCTCAGCGTTTTGCGTCACACCGGTTATCAACGGAGGACTGATCTAGGTTGTACACCTGTTAGGATCAGCGAGAGTTGGCTGAGTTCTCTGTCAGTCATCCAGGTAGTTTTGCAGAGTATTCTGCATGGATCGAGACGAGATCGCATTGGGCTGCGGCGATGTCTGCAGGAGCGAGAGACCCGATGATCACGATGAGGATCCTATAGAGGAGGCTATCAGTCCCACCGTTGAGTTAGCTCTTTGGGTTTCAAAGATCGATGATAGATTCTCCCACCCCGAAAGTGCATTGTTACCTAGTATTCAAAGACATCATCCGGAGCAGAGCTTACATCGATGACCTATGAGAGAGATCGAGGCTAGGGTAGCGATGTTGTGACTCTTGATGGAGAGACACCGCCTTCTGTTAGAGAGGATGGGGCTAGATCGGCCGAGGATGCCATTATTATGGAGCGGGATGCCGCCTTATCGCTAGGGATGTGGCCATTGCAGATAGTACTTGATGAGATCCGAGATGGTTGTCACTTTTAACGATATGAGCACTTACATTGATGGACATTATGCCACCAAGCGGTTGGCTTCGATCCGCTAGCTCGTGTAGATACCCTTGGCGGGGATCTTGCAAAGACTACCTCCGTCCTCGGAGGGATGCTATATTGGATCCGATAGTCCGCATACATATCTGGACAGTAGATAGCTTTATTTTTCTTGCATGAGACTAAGCTTAGCCATTTTGTCATGTCTGAAACGGATGTATATATCAAACAGTATTATGTATGGCAGAGAAATATATGTTGATTCACTTCCCTTTTAGTTATGCCTTGATACTTGTTTGATATTTGCCTACTTCTCCAGGGCCTTTGATCTTGATGCATTCTGAATTCATCCTTGATAGATGGACATTGAGATATCACAAAATCTCTCAGAATGAATCATTGATTTCTGAAATCCCTACCATCTTTGGTGTCTTGGGATTGGTATCTGTATGAAAAAGTGGAGAGGATAACAGTTTCTTCCTCTCTAAGATTGACCGCTCCACAGATGATCGCCATTACTTCTATTTAGGAGAAGCCTAGTTAATTCCATCTCTTATGGTTTGGTGTTGCTCTTTGAGGCACGATCGCAGCTTAGATGGTCACCGTATCTTCTATTTGTGAGAAGAGGTTGGCTAATTCCATCCCTTTGATCTGGCCCGATGAAGTGGGGCAATTTGAAGTTTGATGCCAAGTCTGAGTGTGACAAGTATGCTTGTTCAGGTAGGGGTCAGACTGCACCATGAATGGTTGCCTACGTACTCCTATTGAAGAGGAGCTCAAGTCTGCGTAGTTCGAACCTAGTGTAGGAGGCTCAACGATGAAGATTGAAGGCGTAAGAAGTGTGTGGAAGTATTTTGTTGTTTTTGTTTTTATAGAAAGGGTAGAAATGTTTTTGTTGTTTTGTATTATTGTGGGCCATATAAAATATAGTTGCTACGTACCCGTGTATCGGGGAGATCGGTCGACGTAGTTTGCCCCTCAGGACGAATGACTGAAAAGTGGGGGTCCCATTGTGCAGGTTAATCTACGAGGAAGATCTTAATCCCAACTACAAGTTAAACTGTGGGGAGTAGATATGAATCCCATAAGTGAGATAGACTGCGGGGAAAGAAGGTTTAATCCCATGAAGGGGGATAAAACCACAAGTGTGAAGAAAGTTCGATCTCGTCTTCAGGACAAACTGTAATGTTTGAAAAGTTTGATCTGTCTTGAGGATAAAGCCGCAGATTTGTGAAAAGTTTATTCTCATTTTTGGGAGGAGTCATAGGGGCATGAAAAGTTTATCCTCGTTTTCGGGAGAAAATTGAAAAGAACCAGTTTCTTTGGTCCGAATTGTATGTATCCATGAGGGGTAGAAAAGAGTGTGTAGAAAAAAGGGTTCAAAACCGGAATGGTGGTGATTTGATGATCAAAACCGGGATGTTTGTTTGATGGCAACTTTAGACATAGTACCGCTTCACGATTATGCGAATTAATGAGCTATGGAAATTCATCACCATCCACTTCTTGTAATCGAGAGCACCTCTGTCAATACTTCCTTGACAACAAATGGGCCTTCCAGTTAGGGAGCGAATTTTCCTTATATCTTGATCTTGGTTGTCAATGATCTTCTTCAAAACCAAGTCATGTTGTTTGAATATAAGTAATCGGACTTTTTACATTTGTAGGATAAATGCGATCCTTTCTTTGATATAACTGACCATGGAAGATAGCCGCGGTTCGCCTTTTATCTATTAGAGACAATTGGTGATACATGTCTTGTACCCATTGGTGTTCATCCAACTGAGAATCCATCAATACTCTGAGGGATTCCATTTCCACCTCGATGGGGAGCACTGCTTCCATCCCATAGACTAGTGAGTAGGGGGTTGCCCCGGTGGAAGCTCGCATTGAAGTTCTATAGGCTAATAAAGTTAGGGGCAAGAGGTTGGCCATCCTTTGTGATTGGCGGACATTTTCTGCATGATCTTCTTGACATTTTTATTAGCAGCTTCAATAGCACCATTCATCTTTGGCCGGTAGACGACGGAGTTAAGGTGTTTGATGTGGAATTGTTTGCATAACTCCTCTATCATTTTGTTGTTGAGGTTCTTAGCATTGTCTGGCACAATGACCTCTGGTTGCCCATATCGACAAACAACATTATTTCTGATGAAAGCAACGATGACTTCTTTAGTAACCTTGGGGAAGGAAGCTGCTTCGACCCATTTGGTGAAGTAGTTAATCATGGTAAATATGAACCGATGTCCATTACTGGCTCTGGGCTTGATGGGCCCGATCACGTCCATTCCCCACCTTAAGAAGGGCCATGGCGAACTCATATTGTGGAGTTCCCTTGGAAGGGCGTGGATAACATTCCCATGGATTTGACATTGATAGCACTTCTTGACGTGATCATCACAGTCAGCCTTGAGTGTAAGCCAATAATGTCCCGTTCTGAGAATCTTTTTAAAAAGGAGGATCCACTCATGTGAGGGTCAGATACTCCACCATGGATTTCATCCATAAATCTACGAGCTTGGTCTTTGTCCGGACATCCGAGGAGGCCTAGTCCTACATCTCTCTTGTAGAGTGCATCTCGCTCAGATAGAATTTCATAAGAAGTCGATGAATCGCCTCTTCTCGGTGAGGCTCGCCTCGGCAGTGTAGATCCATCTCGTAAATATTCCTTGATATGTTGATACCAAGGGTTATGGATGGGAGGTAGCTCATCCGATACTTCTCTAATGTAATTCCCATAAACTGGGGTCTTGTGCATATCAATCACGATGTTTGGCCTGCTTTCCCTGTCAGGTATGTAAACCAAGGAGGCCAATGTTGCTAACGCATCTGCAAAATCATTCCTATTGCGAGGAATGTGTAGAAAGGAGATTTCTTCGAACTCCAAAGCCATCTGTACAACTTGCCGATTTCTTAGAAACTACGTATTGACTATAAATGAGGATCAATTGATGAACTATGAACATTGTTTTCTATTTTTGAAAGGGTTAAATAGAACTTCATCTATAAACCGTCATAACTTATGGGCACGGGGTGATCAAATTGTTATGCCTCAGTATTGATCAATACTACATTGCTAGAACGATATTATCTTTCATCCTTTATCCGCCTTTAGCGCATACATAAAAATTTCAATATTTGGGATGTTCATAATGATCTTGAAACCATACCTAAACAATTTGGTTGGATAAGTTTTATCTTGTTCAACAATAACTTTAAATATATGTCTCAATTTGGATCAAATAGCTTAGATGACTTTCATTTTTACTTATACATACTAGGCAACTATAAGTATGTATCAACATGTGATAAAATATAATGATTATCCAAGTGGGGACACTTGTATAACCATGTTATAGAAATTCTGAGCAGAATATATAACTTGATCAATAATAATGAGAATAAAGGAACTTATACAACAATTATTGTTTAATAGCATACTTATCTGAGAATCATTGCATAAGTATATATACAAAGGTTGAAATATTTGAACAATTGAAATGAGCGATTCAGGATATTATCTTACGTATGTCAGATTGCATAAAGTAAATGCAAAGGGTTAGATACTTGCCTTGTCTCACGCTTTACACAACTTAGATTTATTTTTTCTATCAAGCCCTATCATTAAATAGATCATTTTATGCGATTAGAATAACATATCATATCATATAATACCGCTTATTATTGCCAAAGACATTCCTAATCACATTGTCACATAACTTTAACAACCATTGAATCACAAATAAACAATTATTAAGTCAACCTATCTAAGTCCGGATCAATTTACGAAATGTGTAGCCGATTGTATCGACAACTTTATCGGGTATTTATTGAGTCTAAGACTTTATCTGATGAGTTCAATATCCATATGAATAACTTAGACACAAGTCGCACTTTATTTTTCATGGCATTATAATAATTTTTAAATATTTATTACCATTTATCGTAATTTTAGAGATATCGAATCATTATTAAATGATTTAAATAATAAACAATTTTATTATCATTAATATTTAATTAATAATAAACTATTAATGAAACCATTGCCAAAATATTAAAGTTATTAATAATAACTTCAAATATTTTTAAAACATTTATATTACCCTTAAATGATTTTTAAAATATCTAAAAATCATTTTAAATAATTACCATTAATATTAAAATATTAATGAACTATTTATCTAAATATTAAAATTCATTAATTATAGCTTAAAAAATATTTTAATTCATTTCCATCCCTTTTTAAATGATTTTTAATTTAATAAAACTATTTATTTAATATAATTATTAAATAAATTTAATATAATTAGTGTTAAATTAATATCATTAATATCAAATTATTAATGAAATTATCCTGTAAATATTAAAAGTTATATTTTATAACTTAAAATATCTTTAAACACTTTATCTTCCTTTAAAATGATTTTTTAAAATATTTAAATCATTTTTAAACTAATTTATTTAATATAAAAATTAAATATCATTAATAATAATTAATTAACAAATTTTACCTTTAAATATTAAAAGTTATATTTTATAACTTAAAATATTTTTAAATACCTTATTATTATTTAAAATGATTTTTAAAACAATAAAATCATTTTAAATTATTTATTTAATTCATTTAGTAAATAACTTAATTATCATTAATATTAATTTATTAATGAAAATTATCACATAATATTAAAAATTTTAAAAATAACTTAAAATATTTTCTTATATCATAATATAATTTTAAATGATTTTTCATGAATTAAAATTATTTTTAAATAATTTATTTAATATTATAATTAAATAAATTAAATACTTTTAATATTCCAAAAATATTAAATATTTATGAAATAATATTTAAAATAATCTACTCGTGCGATGAGATTTTTGTAAACTTGTTGGATGAAGTTGGTCTGTGATTGCCAAATTCCACCGCTTTTCCCGTGTTCCCTTTTCATCTCGTTCTTCTTTTTCTCGCGGTCTTTCACCTTATGTTCCTTTGATCCCACTGAAAACACCCACTAATTGTCTTAGGATTGGGGGCGGTTGGGAGAGATATGGCCCTCCGCCCCACACTTAAAACATGCATACTTTCCCTTCAGACATTCCCCAAATGGTTCTTCCCACAGTTACCACATTGCACCATCGGCTTCTTCTTTACACCTTCTTATTTTACCTGCACACCACCAAAGTTGTTCCCCTTCCTCTTATCCCTCCTATTCCCAGTATTTACTTCCACCTTCCCAGTTCTCTCAACTTTACCCTTGTTCCTTCTTTCTTTGTTGTAAAGGCTCAGGGCCTCACTTCCCTCCTCCGCAATAATCGCTTTCTCCATGAGTGCTGCAAATGTAGGGATTTGCAACACTGCCACTTTGCTGTAAAGCCAGGGTTTTAATCCCAGCTCAAACCTTCGTGCTTTTCTAGCCTCCGTATCAACTTGATGCGAGGCGAACCTAGCCAACTCATTAAATTTTGCGGCATATTCCACAACGGTCATATTCTCCTGTTTTAATTTAAGAAATTTTACTTCCATTCTAGCTTGCATACTAGAGGAAAAATATTTTTGAAAAACAAGGTTTTGAACCTTTCCCAAGCAACTACACACGCCTTGACCCTACTTTGATTCGCTTCCCACCAAAAATTTGCCTCACCCTTCATCATATAGGTGGCAAAAGAGTCTTTTGCCCCTCAGCTATCCTATCTATTACAAACGCCTTTTCTATTTCTTTAACCCAAGTTTGGGCTTCTACAAGGTCGGTTGTACCTCTAAATTGAGGCGGTCCTATAGCTTTGAAGTCCTTAAAGTTTGCAAGCGGTTGTCCTACTTTGGTTCCTATGGTGACATTCCTTGTTGCATGACTTGAGCTACCATGTTTTGCGAATTCTTTGCATTGGATCTAGTTGTGGTTGTCCCTCAACGTTGTTGATGATTCTTCGCCCTTTGGTTTCTAGTTTGGCGTCTTGGCGGCATTATCGATTAAATAAAACATAATTTAACTTACATTCTAAACCTTATCACATACGTTTAATATATTAAACTTGTTTCATTACTCAAACATAGGTTCATTTTCATTAATTCAAAGTAATTTACATAACATAGCCCATACTGCTATCCCATTGTGACTACAAAAGTCGGGATTTACAGCTTTGACCCATACAAAAGTTGAAAATATTACATTACACAAACATACTTATTACACATATTATATTAAACAGACCTACACCAGAGAACCTATACTACCTATTCACTACGCCTTTTTCTTGATCTTGGACAACCTTTTGCCTGATGACCTTCTTTCCCACAAATGAAACAAACACACTGCTTTGGATTGGGACACTGAGGAGAGAAATGTCCCCCATGTCCACAATTGTAGCAAACATTCTCCCCTTTCCTGCATACACATTCATGCTTTTTATCACAGTTTGTACATTTTTCTATTCGATTAAAGTTCCCTTGGTTGTTATCATTAATAATAATTAATTAATAAATTTTACCTTTAAATATTAAAAGTTATATTTTATAACTTAAAATATTTTTAAATACCTTATTATTATTTAAAATGATTTTTAAAATAATAAAATCATTTTTAAATTATTTATTTAATTCATTTAGTAAATAACTTAATTATCATTAATATTAATTTATTAATGAAAATTATCACATAATATTAAAAGTTATTAAAAATAACTTAAAATATTTTCTTATATCATAATATAATTTTAAATGATTTTTCATGAATTAAAATTATTTTTAAATAATTTATTTAATATTATAATTAAATAAATTAAATACTTTTAATATTCTAAAACTATTAAATATTTATGAAATATATTTAAAATAATGAAAATATAATTTTCGGACATTAAAATAATTTTTAAAAAATTAATTTGTATTTTTTAGAATTAAAAACTAATTTTCTATAATTATTTAATAAAAGTAAATAATTTTAGAAATTATCTGTCGCTAAAGAGCCCTATAGTGACGAAACTGTCGCTATAGGTGTTCTTGAGCTACCTAGATTCTTCAAGCCAGTTAGCGATTCTTGGTGACTAAGTTTGACCATGATTTCTGATCGGATCATGATGTTTGAATGCATGTTGTTGGGACGGATCATGTAGTATAAATGTAACACTACAAGAGTCAACAATAATCATGATTAAACAACATCACAATCCAGAAGTTATAAGCCCTCAAAGTGGTTATCGAATACATTCTTCATTTACAGGTTTGCCCGAAATGAAGAACAGATTCAACTAATCTACTTTGGGCTTCCACAACTTGTGATCCGTGTGATGTTTAAGTGATATAAGAATACCAGATTGTAGTCAACATGTAACACCACATCTATTGTAAGACCCCAAATTATTAATAAATGAAATTTAATTTCCTCTATTTATAATTTTGAAATAGTAAGGGTTGATTTGATTAATGTGGATAGTTATGGGTAAAATCATAAATATTTCAAATAAGCAAGTGGTTATAAAATATTCGTTTGGTCGTAGAATATTCTTCTTGTCGGGGAATATTAAATTACGACTGCCATGAACAATGTGGGGCCCATGCTTGAAAGCGATTGGATGAAAAAATGACAAGTATAAGTTGTTTATAATAACTGGCGTAGTTATTACCAGATTAATCTTGTTAAAATACTAAATTGGTTAAAAACACAAAGTGTATTGCGGTATTACATGACAATTATTGATTCTTACGTAGTAGGAAGGCCTTTGCTTTCAATAATTGTTACGATAATTCTTATTCAAAGATATTTTATTTTATTGATTCAATAATTGCTGCATTGATATTTTATATTACGGTTGTTTCAATAATTGTCAATACACAGTATTTTCCATCATCGGAGCAATAATTCATATTATTTGAATAATATTATTGGATAACATTGTTGGCAATGTCTAGAAAGTTTTGTATAAGAAGAGGGTAGGTCATCTAATTGCGCACCAGTAAGGAGAAATTCTTATTGGAAAGCCCCTTCTATCTTGGGAACTGCCTGGTTGTCAATATTGTAATTCTGTAATATTATTTGAGAATAATTAATTATTAATTTATATGATGAGGAAAGTATTGATTTTATGTGGATATAGATGGAGAAAATTTTTTAATGTGACAATTGTTGAAAATTAATATTTTATCTTTTTTTGATAAAATAATTTATTTAAATATATTATTATATTTTAATAATATAATAATGATGATATTTTTACGATGAATGTGGGATATATGAGTATATGAGGAGGAGGAGTATTTTTGTTACTAAAATTGTTTAAAACATGTTAAACATGTTTGTGGACCCCATTTATGGATTTGAAATTTGATTATAGTACGTAAAATCGTCTAGTATGTGGATTTTGATCAAATTTTGTTTTGAATTTTGAAAAACTTTCTTACGCAAAGTTGTAGAGAATTGAATTTCCTATAAAAATTTGCGGGTTTCAAATTTTTTACGATAAAAGGGCTATTTATTATGAATTATTGAAGTTACAAGCTCAAAATAATTAATTTTTGAAGTTTTAAATATTTTTTTACAAAAAATGTTTTTTTCATTATTGGGACTCATTTAACATGTGATTAGGTGGTGAATTCAGGATGCTAGGTGTGCGTAAGAATTTTAATTAAAAATAATATTATTATATTAAATTTTTACGCTTTGGTGTTCTAAGCATTTTTCTATAAATAGGGTGCTTAGGTTAGAATTGAAAATTACACGGCTGAAGTTTTTCTCTCTCTATATTATCGGCGTATTCTTGTGAGTATTTTAAGACTTTGAGTGTTGCTATATCTGGTGCAAGTTCCTTCAAAGACTATACTCGATTATTCGATCGGAAATCTTAGTCTTTTCGAGGTAAGGGATGTTATTTTTTCGTAATGATGTTATTCTTTCAATATCATTATGCCAAAATATTGATCTGAACTTTTTATCAAATTTAGAACTTTTTGGTGTCGGGGTTACTATTCACGTATACGGCACTATTCATGTATACGGTACTATTCACGAATACGGCACTATTCACGAAAAAATTAAATTTTGTTTTTCGTTCAAAATATCTATAATGGATACTAGCTTTGATTGTATCCATGTTTTGATCATTCTTGAATTTTGCTCCACTATGATTATTATTGAAATATTTTTGGACATGGATAAATTGAATTACGAATCCTTGATCCTTAATCTTTGTCTTTTTTGTTTCTTTGGATTCATTTTTTCTTTAAAATATTTTTCATCATCCTCGGTCCTAAATGATGATGTTACTGAATATCTTTGGCCTGTAGTGCAAAGGTGGTTGATTTTATTATAAATATCTTTGGCCCGTAGTGCAAAGATGTACAAGTGATGAGATGAACATGACCAACTGATGAATATCTTTGGCCTGTAGTGCAAAGATAAATTTTTGATTGAAGATGTATATTGATTGATGTTACAGAGATAAAATATTGATTATGAACTTTTAAATTCATAGGTACTAGTAGATTTCATTCTCTACGTAACTATTCTATGAATTATTATTTTTCGCTGCGAATATTGATCTGAAATTTGTTGTCTATTGTATTCTATCAGATTTTTCCCTGTTGAGGACTAACGATAATTTGTTCTATATTATCTTAGTCATAATATTCTTTACTAGGCTAGTTGAGCTCACCCTTTTTCTTGTTGTTCCATTTTTCTTCTCAGGGGGCAAGAATGTAGCGAGTACGAGTCGGGGCGTGGAATGATGGTTCTAGAAGTTATTTTAGTAGTCCTCACCATTTTTGTAAAATAAAGTTTCAATAATTGTAATGAGGACTTATTTGGTTGTGGATATTGTCTAGAAGACAATATTTGTTTTTAAACTCATAGTTTTTATATTGTATTAATAAAGTTGTAGTTGTTCCTGTACCATGTATTTGACAACTCAAAATGGGTGATGTATACCTATTTTGGGGGCGTCACAGTTGGTATCAGAGCTTAGGGATATGATCTCTGGCGGAGATCGGGGAATAGATCTAGGAGGGGAGAGACGAGTAAATCCTTTGCTAGTGTGTCCTACCTAAGCTTATTTGTTGGTTGGTCATAATATTAGGGTATTATGTGATTTGTTAATCTGTTTAATTAACCCTGGTTTTATGGCAGTATTTAAGAATGGCAACTGAGAACGTTAACAGTGGAGTAAATGAGACCGTGGAGATGCCTGTACTCACCAACGAGGAGAACATGCAAACAGTGGCAATGTTCCTCCTGTAAACAACACCACTGAGCAGACGATGAACGATGAAATGTTTAGAAGCTTTTTGCAATTTATGCAAAACCAGACGAAGGAGGTTCCTATTCAAAATACAGGAAGGAACAATGGTAATGCACATTTGGTCACAACATGAAAGCGATTCAAAGAGTTGGGACCACCAAAATGCAGGGAAAGCGGATCCGATTAAAAGCGGAGCGTGGGTCAAACAAATCACCAAGATATTCGATGTCTTGGGATGCGGAGGAAGCGAAGGTGCCATTCGCCACCTTTATGTTTACGTAATGAGGGCGACATTGGTGGGAGTGCGTGAAGCGTACCCATCCGATCGCTTTCGGCATGTTGGGGAGCGTTTCAAAAACTATATAATGACAAATACATTCACGAAAGTGTTCATCATATGAAAGAAGTGGAGTTCATTAGACTAGAACAAAATAACATGGCGGTGTCCCAAAGACGAGGCAAAGTTTACAGAGTTATCCAGGTTTGCACCTCATTTAGTGGAAAATGAGGAACGTATGACGCGGATGTTTCTTAGAGGTTTGAAACCCGGCATACGTTAATATCTCATTTCTCATAAATTTTCTCTCTATTCGGATGTTGTCAGCGAGGCTCAATTATTAGAGCGAGAGATAACGAGTACGGTCAACCGAGGGACCACAACAGGATCATCTTTGGAGATAGTGATCAACAAAACAACGATAACGGTGGAGAAAAAAAAAAGACGGACAAAAATGGTAACCACTCTGGTGGTAGTCATGGCCATGAGAATAGAAGAAGCGAATCGGGAGGAGATTTTAAAAAGAGGAGATTCAACAACGACCATATGAAGGCATCAGCACCAGCCGCAACTGGTTCCAAGGGAGGAGAACAACCACCGGTCGTATGCTACAAATGCGGGAAAGAGGGACATATCAGCCCAAACTACACACAACAGTTCAAGGTAAGCTATAATTGTGGAAAGAAAGGACATATCACTCGAGATTGTACTGTAGCGAAACCTAGTTCAACGGGGACGGTGACTCAAAAGGCTGTCCCAGAAAAGTCAAAGTCAACGGTTCCTGGAAGAGCATTTGTAGTGACTGATCAAAATGCGAGGAACCCAAACGAGGTGATTACGGGTAAGCTAATCATAAATTCTTGTGAAGTTTATACCTTACTAGATACCGGTGCTACCCATTCATTTATCTCTCCTATTTGTGCTCAACGTTTAAATTTGACTCCGGAAAAATTAGACTTTGACCTATCTGTGGAAACTCCATTAGGAGAAACTTTCATCACATCCACTATTTATAAATCTTGTTTGATCCAAGTTGGCACCATCACCTTACCTGTTGACCTTATCTCTTTAATGATACTTGCTTTTGATGTGATTTTAGGGATTGATTGGTTAACTACTTATAATGCCAAAATTGATTGTTTTCGTAAGGTTGTTAGTTTTCATATTCCTAAACAACCTGTTGTTCGAATTCAAGCAACAAAACTATTAAAATCAATCACTGCCATATCTAATCATAAAGCTATTCGTTTATTGAAAAACGGATGTCAAGATTTCTTAGCTCATGTTATGGATTTGAATAAAGACACGTCAGATTTGAATAATATTCCTGTTGTTATTAACTTTCCTGACGTATTTCCTGAAGAACTTCCGATCTACCCCGAATGTGAAGTTGAATTCTTTATTGATCTTGAACACAGTACAAAGCCCATTTCTAAAACCCCATATCGAATGGCTCTATTGAACTTCTTCGGAGTTAAAGGTCCAACTATAGGAATTGTTGGACATCGGTTTCATTCATCCTAGTACATCTCCTTGGGTGCTCTCTGTTTTATTCAGTAAGAAGAAAAGGCGGGAGTATGCGACTTTGTATTGACTATCGGGAATTGAACCATGTCACCATCAAGAATAGGTATCCTCTACCTTGTATTGATGACATGTTTGACCAGTTACAAGGAGCACAATTCTTTTCAAAGATCGATCTTCGTTCTGGATATCATCAATTGAAGATTAGAACTGAAGATTTTCCAAAGACTGCCTTTAGAACTCGGTACGGGCATTATGAATTCCTAGTCATGTCTTTTCGATTGACTAATGCTCCTGCGGCTTTCATGGATATGATGAACCGAGTATTCAAGGAATATTTGGATCGGTTTGTTGTTGTCTTTATTGATGACATCCTCATATATTCCAAAAGTTGTGAAGATCATGAGCACCATTTGAAAGTTTGGTACTCTAAAGGCTTCGTGAAAACAAGTTATATGCCAAGTTAAAGAAATGCGAGTTACGGCTTGAGGAAGTAGCATTTCTTGGGCACGTCAGTGTCAAAAAATGGAGTTTACATTGACGGCAAAGATTGAAGCAATACAAAGTTGGGAGCAACCAGAAGGCGATTCTTGAAGTACATAGCTTTCTGGGCTTAGCTGGCTATTATCGGAGATTCGTGGAAGGGTTTTCTCGAATCGCTACTCCGTTAACTCAGTTGACTCGGAAGGATACAAAGTTCGTATGGAGCGAGGAATGCGAGAAGAGTTTCCAAGAGCTTAAGAGGAGACTCATTTCGGCACCTGTTCTGACAATACTGTCTGGTTCAGATGGATTTGTTATTGACAGCGAAGCTTCGGGCAAAGGGTTAGGATGTGTTCTCAAGCAACGTGGGAAAGTCATAGCCTATACCTCGCGACAACTTATAGAATATGAGAGGAATTATCCTACTCATGATCTAGAGTTGGCAGCAGTCGTTTTTGCGCTAAAGATATGGAGGCAGTATTTATACGGGGAGAAAGTGGAGATATATTCAGACCATAAAAGCCTCAAATATTTCTTCACTCAAAAAGAACTCAACATGCGGCAGCGACGTTGGCTCGAGCTATTGAAAGATTACGATTACACCGTTCAATACCATCCTGGAAAAGCGAACGTGGTAGCTGACGCATTGAGTAGAAGATTATACGCGGGAACGAATGCGATGCTGTTAACACAAAGGCCCATTTTGTGTGATTTACAAAAGATGAAGATAGAATTCAAGACTCCGGGGACCCATACAATGATGTCAAGTATACGTATAGAACCAACTTTAATCGAAAAAGTTAAAGTTGCTCAATCCACAGACCCGGAGCTGATGCAGATGAAGAAGAAATTCCAAGAAGGTGCTATTTCGAGGAAGCAAGAATCGATGAAGAAAGAGTACTTGAGTCCATTCCGGACTTTGTGTTCCTAATGATTCTGATTTGAAGTACAAGATCATGATGGAGGCACACAATACACCATTTGCAATTCATCTTGGAAGTACCAAAATGTATCGTGATCTTGACATACATTTTGGTGGAACAATATGAGAGAGATCTCCTTGAAGCGCTTAGCGGTGGCCGTCCGAGAGTTATGTTGCCTAATTTCTTAATGACATTTTAACACGCATGACATACATACGCATTCAATTGTAATATTCAAAGAAGCAAGGATATCGTTCCATGAGGAAATAGACTAATATTTATCAATTATTAATTTCAATGCAATTAATTCTATTTTAAACTACAAAATATTGTTTGTAACTTGAAAATTAATCTCAACAAAACTAATAATTAAAAGCAGAATTTCACAAGAGTTACTACAGATTTAACAGGTTAAAATTACAACTTCCCTTGGTATTTCATTTAAATCAATTTACTTCCTATTTAAATTAATTAATTAATATGAATCATTATCCAAGAATGCTTTATAAAATTCACGCACTTTTTCCAAAACACGTGAACAAAGCCTCCTAACTCCGATCTGTAAGACACAAAATTATAAGGAACACCCTAGTCAATTAATTCACTATATTCCTATGTGAAAGTTAATTAGGATTTTACGCACAAATTCTTTCAATGGATACAAAAGACACATAGGTATATTCTTATCCTATATGCTAATCATATTAACCCTATTCAGATTATATGGACAGATGTTATCATATCCAGATCTCAATCTATACTCCATCTTCCAATTTTATATAGATTATCACAGTAATTGTTGGCCAAACAATTAATCAATAACCATAAGATATGATAAACAATTCAATAAAACCAACTTTCATTCAATAGGAAGGTTCAATTTAAACTACATACCAAGTTAGGTTGCAATCTTAATTAAAATATAGTTCATGATAATAATAATGAAAAACATCATCCAAATTAATAATCCAAACATCCCAAATAATTACAAAAGATAAAACTAGAGAAGAGAAGAAGAAACTCTGAATTTGCTCCAATACTCTCTCTTTGATCTCCAGCCCTTGCAATTTTCCTTCGTTGTTCTCTCTGCAAATCTCTTGAGAAATTAAGTGATACGTCTTTTCTAAAGTCTTCTCCTATTTGTATTGGTCTCAACACTCATTCAAACTCTTATTTGGCTTCAAAAACCAACTTGGCAGTAGAAAATCCTCCTTTAGTCGCACATGAGCGCCTAGGCGCTCAACACAGGCCATTTCCGAGTGCCTAGGCGCTTGACCAGGACCGTATAATTACAAAAATTCCACTCAGCTCTTTTTCAATGATTTTTGACCTTTATCTTCTCCGAAATGACCAATTTGTCCCTCCAGCTCCAACCTATAAGAAATAAACACAAAACACATAAAAAGACACTAAGAAACAATTAAAGATAACAATAATTAAGTTTACTAATATCGGATTCATAGGTATAAAACCTACTCATCAAATATCCCCAAACTTAACCAATTGCTTGTCCCCAAACAACAAAACACAATGCAATAACTAAATATGCGATGCAAATGCAAATGCAACTATCTACATGCCTAAAATTCTAGCAGTCAAACAGAACAAAATCTATTCATCAAGCCTTAGAGAAATCACAATAAACATGCTAGAATATTATACCAAGATAGATCAATAATTTCCTAGTCAATCATCAAATCTTACCCTATTATTACTGATATAGTGCGTGTGTGCTCAACAACAATGCTAACTAATATAATGCTAAATACAACACATAATAGATATCTTTAAAGGCATCATACAGTGTAAACTCACAAAATTCATGAACAAGCTAAATCCAACTAAAGTCAAACATCCACCAAATTTAAGAGTCCAATCCGGGATACTTATGCTTTACTTATCATTACGGGGGCTTTTTGCTCTTTTCCCGTTTTATTGCTTCTCTTTTTTTTTTATTAACCATAACTGTGTAATGTCTCATTCCATTAAGCTAACAGTGCTACCCTTTAGCGAGATTTCGACCAATGACTCCCAGACCATATAAGACCTTAGGGCGCTAGGTGTAAAGACACTCCCTCGGGCGTACTTGCTAAAGTAACAAAGGCCCCGAAACAAGACTAGTCACGATATCTTTTTCATCATTTTTTTAAGCTTATATAACCTAAATGTTTCCTCCAAATTTAAGTTTTTGTCTAAATTCAGTCATCTCTGCCTATTCATGTCTTTCATTCATTCAAACTAGTATTATCCTCAAGAAGTCCATTATGTGTCAATTTAGACTCCATCAGTCAACATAATTATTTTTACTGTGCTATCATTATTATATCAGTTTCAAACAGGTAAAGATTCAAATCATGACAAGAAATCACATTCAAATCATTCGTACGTAAGAAGGCACTACTCAATAATTATTACAGTAGTTACTGTTCAATATTTTATTGATTCAATAATTGTTGCATTGCTAGTTTATATTATTATTGTTTCAATAATTGTCACTGCACAGTATTTTCCATTATCAGATCAATAATTCATATTATTTGAATAATATTATCAGATAACATTATTGGCAATGTCTAGAAAGTTCAGTCTAAGGAGAGGTTTGGTCACCTAATTGCGCGCCAGTAAGGAGAAATCCTTATTGGAAAGCCCCTTTTTCTGAGGAGCGGCACGGTTGTCGATCTTGTGATTACAGTAATATTATTTTTAAATAATTAATTATTGATTATTATGATAAAGAAAATATTTATTTTATGTGGATATAGATGGAGAAAATTTTTAATGCGACAATTGTTGAAAATTAATATTTTATCTTTTTCTGATAAAATAATTCATTTAAATATATTATTTTAATAATATATTAACGGGATATATGAGTATATGAGGAGGAAGAGTATTTTTGTGGCATTAAATGTTTAACATATGTTTTGTGTGTCGGTAGACACAATTCTTGACCGAAAATTGATTATAGACTGTAAAATCGTCCGTTTATGGATTTTGGTCATTTCTGTTTGGAATTTGGAAAAAACTTTCTTCTATAAAGTTGTAGAGAATTGAATTTCCTATAAAAAGTCGCAAGTTTCGAATTTTTCTGATAACTGGGCTATTTTCTATGAATTGTTGAAGTTTCAGAAAATAAAATGATTTTTATTAAATTTATGGGGGGACCCACTTTTGATTTTTCAAACACATGGGCTGCTGGAAATTTTTCCAAGGTGGTGGCTGGTCATGGTCTATATAGCATGCATAGGAAATTTTGATTAATAATAATATTATTTTATTAATTAGTCTCCTTTGGCGTTCTAGCATTTTCCTATAAATAGAGGGCTAAGTTAGAATTGAAAATCACACCAGAAACAAGTTTTCTCTCTTTCTCTCTATATTTTCGAGCATATTCTTGTGAGTATACTTTGAGTGTTGCTATATCGGTGCGAGTTTACAAGACTATATACGAAATTGATCGGAAATACGGTTATTTTGAGGGTAAGGATGTTATTTCTTTCTTTAAATGGTATTATTTTCTTCAATATCATTATGCCAAAATATTGGTTGAACTTTTGTTAAATTTGGAACTTTTTTGTGTCTGGGGTTACTATTCACGATATCTGGACTATTCAATAGAAAAATAAAAATTTTCCTTTCTGTCCAAAATGTCTATTATGGTTACTAGCTTTGATTGTATCCATATTTTGATCATTCTTGAATTTTACACCACTATGATTATTTTCGAGATATATTTGGACATGGATAAAACAAAGTACGAATCCTTAATCCTTAATCCTTGTCATTTTGTTTCACTGGATTCGTTTCTTTAAAAATATTTTTCTTCATCCTCAGTCTTAAATGATGATATTAATGAATATCTTTGGCCTGTAGTGCAAAGATGAATGATTTCTGATGAATATCTTTGGCCCGTAGTGCAAAGATGAACAGGTGTTTAGATGAATATGACCCGGTGATGAATATCTTTGGCTTTGTAGTGCAAAGATGAATGGTTGATTCAGATATATATTGGTGATGTTCTGGGGATAAAAGATAGACGATGAACTTTTAAATTCATACATAGAAGATAGTAGTTTGCATTCTCTACTTAACTCTTCTAATGAATTATTAATTCCGCTGCGAATATTGATTTAAAACTTATTTTCTATTGTATTCTATCAGATTTTTCCCTGTTGAAGACTAATGATAATTTGTTGTATATTATCTTAGTCATAACATTCTTTACTGGGCTGGTTGAGCTCACCCTTTTTCCTTTTTGTTCCATTTTTTCTCAGGAGGTGAGAACATAGTAGGATCGAGTCGGGGTATGGAGTGATGGTTCTAGGAAGATGTTTTAGTTGTCCTCACTATTTCTGTAAAATAATGTATGAATAATTATAATGAGGACTTATTTGGGTGTGTATATTGTCTAGAAGACAATATTTGTATTTAAACTCACAGTTTATATTGTCGTATTCTACACGACATCTGTATTATCAAAGTTGTACTTTGCTTTCTATACCATGTATTTTGGCGACTCAGAATGGGTGTTGTATACCTATTTTGGGGGTGTCACAAATCTACCCTCCTACAATGTTAGTAATAGGAGTGCAGAAAATTTTGAGTGTCTACAGATGCCCCTCTTTATCATATTCATGCAATGCAATGCATGGATAGGATAAAGAATCCTAGACACTTGAAATTTAGACAAGATCATCATGATGCAATGTACAACAGCATGATGCAAATGTATGCATGAATGATTGTCAGGAACTTCTGCTGGGCTTACAATCAGAGATGGTTTGGACATGCGAACCAAGTCTTCGAGGATGCTGACGTTGGGACTAACACCAAAGTCTTGAATCCTAGACACCGGTTTATACTCCATAGAGGTACCTCTCATGTGCAAGAAATCTGTGGGGATAAAACTGTAAATGGCGTTTTGCCCGCTATGCGGTAATCCACGTAGACAGATCATTTCCACAATTTAATAAGGAATGAATACAAAGGAACATTCACCATGCATGCGGTAATCCACAAAGACAGGTTATTCCAACAAAATAATAAAGAATGGAATAACAGAAGAATTCACCATACATGCGATAGACCGCACAGACAAGTTATTCCCAACAGAATAATAACGAATGGAACCAGGTTATCCGTAATCCGCACAAACAAGATATTCCAACAGAATAATAAAGAATGGAACTAGGTCATATGTAATCCGCATGCATGTGGGATATTCCAATGAGAATAATAAAGAATGGAATAACAACAAAATTCACTAAGCATGCGATAGAATGAGGACAAGCAGGTTATTCCAATGTAAGAATAATAAAGAATGGAATAATGAAGAATTTCACCATGTATGCGGTGCCAGCATGATAAAAGTTATTCAACATAATAATAAAGAATGGAATAACAACCCTTACAGTATTGAAAGAAAATAACTCTCTTCATGAATACGAAAGAATAATACCCCTTACCTTAGAAAAAACTGGATACTAGAATAGTGAGGTAGCAGACTTCTCTTCTTCTTTCTCTCTATAATTTCTCTCTATAATAATTGCTCTATAAATTTAGTGAATTTGTGAGAAATGAAGGAAGAATGAGCTTCTATTTATAAGAAAATATAATTTTGATAATTGCACATTTTGGGGCTCGAAATATTATAAAATAATACCTTCATCTTTTCCTTTATTTTTAATTTAGTCCTGCAAGTATTATCAATCTTGCACCACCTCCCCTAATAGTACAAGAATGTGAATCAATAGTACACACATGTGAACAAATAGTTATAATCACGTGAATTAATAACAATTAATTCCTCATTTATCCGATTGGTCAATATAACCTCTAGACATCAATTATTATCGAAATAAATGTCGATTTCCACTAACACTAATAATTCTAACACAATGGAACTATCAATTTCATCATTAATCAACACAAACTTATTCATAATTAATATTATAACTCACAATATTTAACAACCAGGTCTTTCCCAGGAAAGAAGGGGTTTTTCGATAAGGATTTCTCCTTATCATAGCATGATTAGGTGACCAAACCTCTCCTTGATAGAACTTCTAGACATTGTCAATATTGCAATTTAATAATATGAATAACTTTGTCGTCTCAATTATTGATTTAATAATATATCATATTATGCAGATGATACTGTGACAATAATCGAATCAATAATATGAGAGATATGATGCAACAATTATTGTAGCAATAATTGAGTATAACTGAGTGACTTCTCACGTAAGCATCAATAACCAATACTGTGCACTACTATACAACCACGCAGCAGTATTCATTGTACTTTTTACTCTACGGGTAGTTCATGTGACTACCCCAAATCCAGTACTTGAAACCCGAACTTCGGTTCTCCACGATACCATTTCTTTAAAATTTGAATAATACTAAAATAATAATACATTCGAACTTAATTTACATACATCAAAGTTTACTTCCCAGTGCGTGACCTTCAAATACATTCCTTATAATACTTGAATAGATACCAATACAACTATAACCATTAACTCATGATACACACTTATTCGATCGACTTTCCTTTTCCTTTGTTCGTGCACGAGCCTTGAGTTGCTCATACATAAGCGAAAACATTTAATTTAAGCAAGGATGAGCATTTGAGTGCCCGACAAGTAATAGCAATTATATATATAAGTTGAAAGAATATAAGTATTCTCTTTACATAACACTTCTACAACGAATTGAAAGTTGTGAAGTAATCATCTTGATAAAAATTCACATAACAACTCTCTTTCAAATTCTTTAAATTTGGCTCTGGCTCTACCCTTGAATAGGGTTTAAGAAACATACTATGAATATTCTTTTCATTTTCGAAAAGGTTTAGCGTAAATTCTATCCTCAAACCGTTATAACTTACTTACGCACGGAGGGTGATCACCCCGTTGTACCTCAGATTAATCAATAATACATAACTTGAGCGAAATTCATCGCTCACTCTATCCGCCTTTAGCAAAAAATCTTCCCATATAGGGATGTTCATACATGCACGGTTCCAAACCCGAAGGTTTTAATCTTGCT
Source organism: Panax ginseng (assembly GCA_020205605.1). NCBI lineage: Eukaryota > Viridiplantae > Streptophyta > Magnoliopsida > Apiales > Araliaceae > Panax > Panax ginseng. Next base: position 156,822,079 of record CM035132.1, read on the forward strand.
CAACAATAATATGTAATTCAACATATATATACGGGTAATTGTGATTGTATCAACATGTGAACAAATGCCATGATTATCCAAGTGGGGACACTTGTATATAACCATTTATAGAAATCAATGAGCAGAATATATATCCGAGCTAACATGTTGATAATCAAAGCGTACAAAATACATGCATGGGAATAGAATAATTACGAAACTTCTTACTCATGTCCATTGCATAAAGGAAATGGAAAGGTAGGATACTCACTGATTAAACGATTACAAATCTCAACTTAGGTTTTATCTCTTTATCACAACCTATCAATAATCGGATCATTAGTTCGATTAGAACAATATATTTTAACACATAGTATCATCTATTACGATGAGACATAGTCTAATCACATAATCACGGTGATCATACTTTTAGTTCCTATTCTATACTTGAAATATTTTATACATTTTTCAAATATCTCATCCATGCTCTTACAAGTAGTCTTTTCTTTCTTTTATAAGGTCCGACATTTTGCCGATTGTATAAAGCTTGACTTTATCGGGTAAATCTGAGTCTAAGACTCTTATTCTATACCTCAACATCTCGTAAATATCGGACATCTTATTTTTAATCATTTTCGCAATTTCGAAATTGAAAAATTTAAAATAATTCAAATATGTCACTAAAGGGCCTATAGTGATATAAATCAATTACTATAGGTGTTCTTCTTCAAATTTAGAACTTCATAATCGGTTCTCAAGTCATTTAGTTTTGTAAAATTTATAACTTTCAACTATCAGAATCATAATTAAATGATTTAAACATTAAACAATTCCATTATCATTAATAGTTTAATTAATACTAAACTATTAATGAAACCATTGCTAAAATATAAAAGTTATTTATAATAACTCAAACTATTTTTAAAACATTTATATTACCTTAAATGATTTTTAAAATAATAAAAATCATTTTAAATAATTACCATTAATATTTAAATATTAATGTACTATTTATCAAATATTAAAAGTCATTAATTATAACTTAAAATATTTTTAATCCTTAATATCCTCTTTAAATGGTTTTAAATAAGTAAAACCATTTTAAACTATTTATTTAATAATAATTATTAAATAAACTAAATATCATTAATATTATCTTAATATCATTAATATTTAATTATTAATGAAATTATCATTTAAATATTAAAAGTTATATTTTATAACTTAAAATATTTTTAAATACCTTATTTTCATTTAAAATGATTTTTATAATATTAAAATCATTTTTAAACTAAATTATTTAATATAATCATTAAATAACTTTAATATCATTAATAATTATTAATTAATGAAATTCATCACAAAATATTAAAAGTCATCACAAATAACTCATTTACATAATCAATTCCAAGCCAAAATAAACATAGTAAACTAACTAGTTTATTAACAACACTAACTAAACTTCAAAAATTCAAACTTTAACTAACAATTAAAAATAATAACATTACAAAAATTAAATAAGAAACATACCCAGAAATATGAATTCCACAGACTGAATACGCACTTCCACGCCAAAAATTTAACTAAGGAGATCTTTATAAAAATTTCTCCCACAACAAAGCCTTTCTCAAAAAATTGGAGGCCTTATTGTTGGTGAATGAAACAAAGGCCAAGCCCTTTCTCAATTTAGTCGATGTGGGACTTGGTTTATACTAATTTTTTAATAGCTCACTTTGCGATTTTCTAACGCATTGCTCATAACTCCGATTAATCTGATTTTTGGATATGTTATACATGGTATGTAAGACTATTTTTAAAAAATACGAATTACCCAATTCGGGTTCATTAGGTAGCCCAAACAGTGCGTCAAAAGTGGACATTCATAACAGTTTTCAATCTCGTTTCAGCTTTACCCTCTTCCGCTAAAACAGTCATAACTCTTTCATTTTCAAACATTTTTGAGCGATTCTTGAGCCCACGCGAAGCTAACTTCTGGGGCTACAACTTTTATTCTTTGACCATTTCCAAATTCCGAACACATCATCCCAGAAAATCCGTTCAAATGGACTGCACCGTACTTGTTGGGAAGTTTTGACACTACTACTTTGAAATGTCATAACTCTCTCCTCCGATATCGGATTTAGTCCGTTTCAGAGTCTATGGAAAGCTTATTCGGTGTACTATAATATACCAAAAGCCCATAAGGTTTTGAAAACATTAACTGATTGAAACAGTGTCCCGAATAGCACATCCCGCTGCTGACTTTCAGTTTTGAGAAATTTGACACATTTCCTTCCAATCACCGTAATTCCCTCATCCGAGGGCGGAATGAGGTCATTCCAAAGCCTATGGCTTCCTAACTCAGTGCACTACAACATATCAAAAGCCCAGACCTTTTAAAGCACAAAAAGTGGACGAGAATGCCCCCATTAAAGGCGCCCAAAAATAGTTTATCATGATCAAATTCAACCATGTTTGACCATCTATAACTTCTAATCTATACATGATATAGACTTGATTCTTTTGTAGATTAAAGACCACATATCAAGATACACATAACAACTTTTGAAGAACAAAACTCATGATCGAGCAAAGAGTTATGGCCTCTGACATTTGGTGAAAAATAACAGAATTCGGTTTTTCCAACTTGCTTAAATCTTCAAATTTTTGCACTTTGATGTTATGGGTCTTTGATTTATCAACCCATATTATCAATAAACATCCTATTACACAACTTTAAACAATCAATTGCATCAAATAACATCGAATCAAAGGATTTCTAGATTTAGTGTCCTTATACCCTTTTTGCCAAAAATTCTTGATTCTTGCTTCTGATTTGTTATGGGTGATGGTTGGGCTTTGTTTAAGAGTGTATGGATAATCTTGTACAAGGCAATTAAATTTAATATTTAATCACTAGATTTAATTCTTACAATTTACCAATTAACTTCTATCCTTTGGTAAATTAAAACACTTATACAATAACATCGAAATTAAACCCGGTAATTGAAATTAGGGTTTTCGATTAAAAATTTAGGGTTCTATAATTAGGGTTTCTTAATGTTATCAATTAGGGTTTCTTAATGTTATCAATTAAGGTTTCTAATTGACCATTAGGGTTCTCTAATTATCTGTGTATATTACTAACACAGTCGTTACGGTTTCTAATTTCAACCGGTTAGGGTTATAATAATTAGGGTTTGTCCTCATTATCGACGTACAACAGTAATTAGGATTTCTTCTAATTACCGATATTCTTATTCACAGTAACTTCATATACACAGTCACTACTCAGAAATATCTCATAACTGAGTTTAATAATTAGGGTTTCACTGACGGTAATATCTTTATGACCTAATTGGCCGTTAATTTTGCACAATATTATATTCAGCACATCTGATTACATAATTATTGTCTTTGTAAAATCATTATAACAATAATATAATATTATTATTCTCATCTCTTGATCACAATCCCAATCCAGGGTTTGGATCTCATATCTGAATTATTCTTCATACACAGCATCAATAATCAAGTTAAAATAATTAACTTAAATATTCTGAACAATTTATATAATAAAATATTTATTATATAAATCTAATTATCACTTCATATATTATTTTCAATCATGTTTTCATGGAAAATAATTAATAAAACATTTTTAGCTTCTGAAATTTATTACCATATAATTTGTTGTAATTAATCATTCCAAAATTATTTCTAATTTTTCAAGTAATAAATGTATTCGCATTTATCGTTCACTTTACTTGACACTTAGTCTCATCATTAAATAAAAAAAAAATTATACCCAAAATTTCTTATTTATTTTATTTAGAAAATCTCGGGTTACTACAGTTCAACAGTTTTAACGATAACACTTTCGCCGTTATTTTTATAAAAAGATAATTCTGTCGTTTTCTTACTACGACAATACTTCCGTTGTGGGGTCCACCAATGATTGTGTCGTCGTACGAATATTCCCCAACCAATTGAATATTATATAACCATTTGCTTACTTTGCAAAATTTGTTAATATTACCCACAACTATAACATTATATCAAATCCACACCATAATATTCAAAAATATATTTCAAGAAAATTATTCTTTATTAAGTAAAATTTGGGGTCTTACAAGAATCGTTAGGAACACAAAGTCGAAGTTGACTCAAGTATTCCTTCTTCATCGATTCTTGCTTAGGACTAGCGCCTTCTTGTACTTTTTTTTTCTTCATACGCATCAACTCCAGTGCGTAGCTTGAAAGCGACTTTAACTTTCTCAATTAAAAGTCGGTTCTACTCGTATATTCTCCATCATCATATGGGAACACAGAGTCTTTAACTCATCTCCATCCTTTGTAAGTCATACAAAATGGGCGTTTGCATTGACAATATCGCTTTTCGTGCCGCATATGATATTCTACTCAATAATTCGGCTACTACGTTCACTTTTCGAGGATGGTATTGGATAGTATGATCATATTCTTTTCAGCAGTTCAAGCCATCATCGTTGCCGCATGTTGAGTTCCTTTTGAGTGAAGAAATATTTAAGGATCTTATGATCCGTATAAATCTCCACCTTCTCTCCATACAGGTGTCGACGTCGGGATTTTTATTGTCCCTTTTCGTTACTTGTTTTTTGGTGTTCTCATGTTAATGTGAGATTTGTTTGAAAAACAAGTGAAAAAGGTCCGACATCGTAATGTCGACGATTTGACTTTAAGAGTCACCAATTGGTGTTTTTAATTTGGTTGCACCAACGCATGGCGAAAAGGTTTGCACATTGACCCGATGATTTGGCAATGCTAAGCGAATTGGTGAAAGCAAGAGATTCATTAAGGGTTCGTGGGCTTGATTATGCGGAGGGAAGGTGTTAGGCACCCCAGACATCCGTGTTATACGGTGACCGCCACTCTTCAAAAAGCTGTTATATGAATGTGTGTGTGTGGATCAATGTGCAATTATTTGAAAGTAGTGCTATGCCTCGTTTGCACCAATGTACATAGGGTTTGAATTTATAGAAAAATTGGTTTTTAAGCGAGGATATAGCGATGATGTTTTGTAAAAAGAGGTTTTCAAACCCCATGCTCAATAGTAATTGAGTCCGTTGATACTTCCATTTTATTACTAAGTGTTCGACTTGTTTGCCTTTATTTTCAAGATGCGAAGCATCTGCGAGAAAACAATGTCTGGATCTTAGAATTCCTCACGGGGCATGATGACCATCGAGGAAACTCGAGACTTTATAAAATAATATACAAGCTAACTAATTTGGCGTCCATCACGGGAACCGAATCTAGATTCATTAGCCTGAATCTGTAAGATCACATGATTCCTAGGCTCACATGATACTACAGTTGATATGGAAAACAATAAGCAGTTATATATATATTTAAGCTGTAAAATATATATATATATATGCTGATATGATCCCACCACGAATTATACTCCATGGGGAATCACGCAGCGAGAAAATATATATATAAAAGCAATAAATATATATATATATTGAGACGATCACCACCACGAATTATTCTCCATGGGGGATCAGGAAAGTAAATAAAGTAGTAAATGCTATCACCGCCACGAAGTGAACTCCAGGCGGGACGAAAATGTAAAGAAAGCTATAAAAACGATCACTGCCACGAAGTAAACTCCAGGCAGAATGAAAATGTAAAAGAAAGGCATAAAAAGGCGATCACCACCACGGAAGTAAACTCGGTATATATATATAAATGTAAATATATATATATATATATATATAAGCAATTAAACGCTCTGGATGTAAAATCGGGCTCGGGCTCATCGAATATATCGATATATATATTCATATATATAAGTATATATATATATATACGAAAGCAGATAAACGCTCCAGACCGAAGTCTAGGCTCATCAGACAGAATCTGATCACAGTTCATATATATAAGTATATATATACGAAAGTAGATAAACGCTCCAGACCGAAGTCAAGGCTCAATCGAGGCATAACTCGATAATGTTAGTCCATATAGAAATAATATATATATATATATATATATATATATATTATATATATATATCTGAGCCAGAAATGAAAACCATGGACATAAGTCAAGGCAAACACACTCACATGACTCTCAATGTGTGCAGCGGTGTGTAATAATGAAAGAAAGAAGCTTTATAAACACAAGAATGCTTACGATTGGGTTTGCCTGAGGTAGGTGCTTGGACTTCAAGTGGATGAACACTCGGCTCATGGGACTAAAAAGTAGCTATATATGAGCTAACTAGTTTTTAAAAGAAGAAAGCACTCAAAAGATTTATATGCGAGCTAAATGGACAAGGCTTACTCGCCTTTTCTCTCTCCTCTTCTCCTCTATATTTATAGAGCGGATGGTAGCGAGTCTACTGCATTTGGTCGTCAATGGGCACGGGCCTCATGGGTCCTATCATCTCGTAGTACGTGCGTTTCGCGTCTTGTAATGTCAACCGAACTTTTAGAACTTCAATCCTAGCATCCAAAGCGAAGTGTGTCGTACTTCTTTGGATTTGGTGTCGAGAGTTACGTAATGACATGGATTAGAGGTTGTCGAGAGTCGGGAAGCAAGGTCTATGCCCATGGTCTTCAAGCTTCAAATTCTATCAAAATCTTGTCACACGTAATAGTCACTCGGGATTGTCATTCCTCGGTTATTCGGGACATTGTTGTATGTATGTATGTATATACGAAAGGTTGAGACGAGCGTGCCATTTGTTGGATGAACAAGATGATGCTTGACTCTTTCTTGGGAGTTATCGCTGTTTGAATTTGAAAGTAGATGTTGCTCGAGGTTACAATTGAGATTGGACTACTTGTTGGTATCTTTGCTATATCACCTTGTTGACGTTGTGAGATAGCGTAGGTGACTCCTCATGGGGTTATCATTTGGTTTGGTAAAAGAGGCGTTTCTCGGGGTTATATTTGAGATTGAATTTCTTTGGTTTGTGTGCCTCACTTGTCACTGTGATTGAAGGCGATTGCATGTGGTTGAAATAAGCAATTAGGAGTTATCGCGTAAGCTGCGATGATCATCTCTTGGGGTTATCACCAAGGATCGGATTATTATTCGATCTTGTCTGGGATTTGGGCCGAAACGTCGCGGTGTTATCGCTTGAGCAGGTATCTCTCTCGGTGTTATTCTTTGATCTTTTGATCTGCATATATCTGGGAGTTATCTCAAGATTGGAAATGACATTTCGGTGTGTGTTAGGGTTTGGCACTAATGCTCCCGGTTTGTGTCTTGCGATGCAGGCGAGAACTTTCGGTAGTATCCAAAGCATTTTGTAAGTTGTCTTTCGAGGTTATCTCAAAAAAGCGAATCTACCCTCCTATGATGTTAGTAATAGAGTGTGAGAGAAATTTCGAGTGTCTACAGATGCCCTCTTTATCATATTCATGCAATGCAATGCATGGATAGGATAAAGAATCCTAGACACTTGAAATTTAGACAAGATCATCATGATGCTGATGTACAAATGACATGATGCAAATGTATCATGAATGATTGTCGGGAACCTTTGGGCTTACAATTAGAGATGGTTTGGACATGCGAACCAAGTCTTGAGGATCTTGACGTTGGGACTAACACCAAAGTCTTGAATCCTAGAACCGGTTTATACTCCATAGAGGTACCTCTCATGTGTAAGAGATCGTGGGGATAAAAGCGTGCTTATTTTGAGGATGTGTATAACATATTCCTCTCGTCTTGTCGAGATTCTTGCCATGACAATTTGGTTGTTATCAGGGTTGCCTGATCTTCGCTGATGTGTGTATCAACGGTTGCATTGTGTCGTCGACCTTATCGAGGAAGGTGGTTTCAATGGGTTTACATGCCATTAGTTGACACGGTTTCAAGGTTGATTGACCTTCATTGATGTGTGTATCAATGGTTGTACTGCGTGGTGAACCCCCACCGGGGATTTTCAGACGTAACCACGCAAATGACGGCATCGGACCGTTGTGGGGTATTGCTGAACATGGTTGGTGAAAGCTGAGCCTTGTGGCATAGTATACCTTGTATCTAGGTGAATACCATTAAGACGACGGGAGTTTAACTTTGTAGATAAAAACAAGAATTTAAGGGTGCTTTGCTCGATCGCGTAGCATTTTACTCTGATTTGGCCTTTTCGACATGAAACATCCTTTGCAACTCTAAGCTGGGCCGATCCAGGAGGTGTGGGACCCATGTAGGAGGGTGAGAACCACTGCGAGTGTGCTGTGAGTTGACCATGACCAACCATGGCTATGTATAGCCGGTGGGTTGCTTTCATAAGTCACTTTCAAAATTTGCCATGAAGGAAATCTGAGAGCTTTTCTGCGAGATTTTCTTTGAGTTGAGGCAACTTTCGCATATTACATCACCGTACAAGCGTTCTACAACATCACGGTAACACATGCATGTATTTTTTTCCAACTTCTATCCAGTTGAAACATGACTTATTGCATGAAATACATTTAGACACATAGTAGTGAATATGCATGCTTATATAACTTGATAAAAATATTCAACATAGAAAATGTTAGTATTAAACCATGTTGAACATAATGATGTGAAAAATTTGACTTTTGAAATAGTCAAATTGGTACCATTCTTGTCATTTCTTATCTATCGAGGACAAATGAGTAAAGGTAGAGTCGTAATTAATCACGATAATTAGAGTACACTTACGGATTTTTCTTTGTGATGTGATAAAATGTATACAAGATGTATATGACTATGTAGAGGTGTGCTCTTGAATGGCCACCTAGTCATGCCTATGTGCATGTGGATAGTCCCTTTTACAAAGGAAACTATGGCAAAATTTTCCAAAATGTAGGCATTGAGCGATTATGCATTCTTAACTCTACATCATATGTATATTAAAAGCGATGCATGTATGCATGTAATCACAAAATGCATTTTAAAAATGACTCGGTATAGAATTACCACACCCTTTACGAGGTGATTTGGAGATTTCTTGTCCGGATACTATGGATCCAGATCGGTAGAAAGCGGTTCCATGAAGACTACTTACGGTATCTGGGGGAAATTTGTTGAAGAGCCTCGGCGTCGTTCCATGAGAACTGACCTCGTCGTCGTTTGGTTGAGGGTCGTGCGTCTTATTCGATTGAATCTTAGAATGTTTAGGGCGAGGAGGATGATGTACTTGATTCGAGGTCCGCTCTGCTTTGCGTGTTCCTTGTAGGGAGTTTGCGGGTATTCAAGTGGTGAACCCGGATCTTACGGGTGACTTGAGTAGCATCATACGTGTACCAAAGACCTTAAGCGAGATATGAAGTTAGATCTTTAATCATCCTTATTTCCTATGGCGAGGAGTCGAGGAGTGCGATGTTGATCGCACTTGATGTAGGTTCTGGCTTTTACGACCTCGAGGGAGGCGGTTTAGCATCCACTCTATGTACCGGGCCTTACATGATGACTATAAGCGATTGTCATATTTGAGGGATTTGAGAGATTTTCTCCATTCTACCGTCGTCATTTGTCACTGAGGGTTACCTCGGGGCATTATACAGCGGTGGTTTCACGGACCCGATCACTTCACTTGCTAGGCTGTGAGGTTTTGATGACGTGCGATGGATTGGCGGTTTATCGCAGTATAGAGTTTGGGGGGGCCGGTGCCTTTGGCGGATATCATCTACCCTACCGTCGAGATCCTTGTTGGGAGTTTCCGTGGGCGCTCAAAGGCGAGGACTATTGGGGCGGAGTCCTTTGAGTGTAGATGCTGAGAGTGAAACATTGGTGAGCCCATATACCCGATGTGAGGTCGGGGATCGCATTCTGCGGCGATTGTTCCTGATGATCATTAGGGGTTGCTTCATAGCAGACAACTCTTCTACGGTATCTTTCGCTTTGATTAGCGCCTCGACACGTGGACCGTGTAGGAGAGTATGATTGGGGTTCCTATACCTTTGCCTATTTCCTCAGGGGAATGCGCATGCGATCGTAGGGCTTGACTGAGGCGTGGTTAGGATTCTACCCGTTTTTGCTGGTGAGTGTTTCTCGTATCTTTTCCGATGTACAGGTTAAGAGTGTTGACTGACAGTAGATGGTTTGCCTTTGTGTTGGCAGTTTTGGGCTTACGAGAGGTTCCCTTATTTACGTCCTGTGAGTGTGTTAGGTTTAGACACCTATCCACAAGGACGGAGATGGCATCATTCCATACTGGCGGAGGTCCCACATTTACGAGGGTTTCACTCATTATGCTTTGTGGTGGAGATATTGACGGTGATGTCATCACTTGGATTCCCTACTCTAGAAGCATCGGGAGTTGGCTTTGAGGATGGGTACCCATTGGATTAGAGTACTTCATATCCACCATGATTCCTCTCTTCTGGAGATGGAGGATGGGAGCTCTATTTAGGAGAAGCGTGCTATTAGGAGCACCACAGGGAGAGATCGTATCTTGATCTTGCCTCTGCCCGAGCGTTCTTGGCATGTTTCCACGATCACCGTCATTGACATCCATTGATGGGGATTGGCGGTTTTACATTATCGAGAGGGCCCTGTTCTCGGGAGACATTTGGCGTAAGTGGATCCCTCGTACCATTGGAGCTCGGACCGCGCCACTTTCGGTTCATGGGGATATGGTTCGGGATCCGTAATGATGGCGGATTAGCTGCTTTATGTCGTGATCAACTCATGCGACCTGGATCGAGAGATTGATTTCGGCAATTGGGCCGATCACATCTTTTCATTCGGCATTTGGCGAGAGATCCTTTAGAGGCGGAATACTTTTGATCCTTCTAGATGGTGGTGGCCCCTCAGGTGACCCATTTGGTTTTTCCGGCACAGATCCTCCCTTATATAGGCACGACATCCCGTAGATAGAGATCTAGTGACTCGGGAGGAGTTACATCGGTGGATAGCATCGATGATGTGGACATTGACACTATTAACTTTTACGATGTATTTCTTGTTATCTCGTTTGATAGGCCTCTGTTGAATCTTTGGGTGTATTCGCTCCATTTTCACTGTATTTTAGTTGTATAGAGATGTATTAGATGATGATATACTTAGGAATGTATGCATAGTTTTCATTCCTATATAATATTTCCATCTATTGTATAGTGCATATTATTGTTATGCATATGTATGTATATCGAGAGATGTTGACATTGACCTGGATGGTCTTATGACCACGGCTGCCACAGATGTCTTCTTGACAGATTAGTAGTATTGATCATACCCCACCATTTGCGGTGGTAGTTGGTATTTGATCATGGTATGATAGTATATCACCATCGAGACATGGTGGTCGTAGATGACTTGTTGCGACATCTATGACCTTCTTGATGTTTGAGTTCCTCGGGCTTTGTAGAGGGTCTGCTAGAGCATTGGGTGCGGATTGGCGAGGAATTCCGTTTTGGGACCGAGTACACTCTTACTTTGGAGGAGTATGCAAGGTTGGCGATGCTACCTCGGGCCGAGACCTTGTGTGCACATGGCGATGGGAGACATGAGTAAGCGATTCATGACCCTTACGAGGTTTGAGAGCCACAGTATTGCGAGGATGATCTTACATCGGCCATATGATATCAGCGTTTCTGATTGGTGGTTTGGCTCACGAGGATAGCTATGCACGTCATTAGGGGATTTCACCGCACTAGAGGATCATTAGCGTTCATCGAGTGGATGTCTTGCTCCTATGCATCTTGTCGTACATTTATATGCATGATATATGGATGAGCTGAACATAGGTGTCATCGTGGCAGTGAGAGCTCTTAGGGAGGGTCATACCATCATACCAATGATCGTTGCAGAGACCTTGAGGTCGGCTACCTACTGCTGTGCTTATCTGATAGGAGCATTTACGGGCAGTTCGGTCATGCTGTACGTGTGGTTCATGCCACACTTGCGACCGATTGGCACTTTCAGACGTCATGGGTTTTGTTTTACCCATGAGATAGCCATGTCATACTCTTTTCAGCCTGCGAAGTGTACAGATGTTGCATCTTGGTCCGCTTTCTTAGTAGAGATTAGAGATCCGTTTGACATCTTCTAAGTGTTCGGGGCTCGTCTCACCCTCTGACTTCATTACTCATGCTCCGGACATGGATTATCTCCCTCCGCATTTGGTTTGAGGGCATGATTACTTACCACCCATTGGCCTTGATGTGTCGGTTTGACCCGGTTTCAGGACTTCCATCCTTATGAGGTGCGATGGCTCGGCGCTTTGCGTCTGCCGGTTATCAGCGGAGGGCGAGATCTAGGTTGTACACTGTTGGGATCGATGAGAGTTGGTGAGTTCTCTGTCGATCATCCAGTAGTTCTGCGAGTATTACGCATGGATCGAAAACGAATTGCATTGGGCTGCGGCGATATCTGTAGTCACGAGGAGGCCCGATGATGGCGATGAGAATCTATAGAGGAGGCTATCGGTCCGTTGAGTTATGCTGCGTTTCCGGCATCGATGATAGATTCTCCCACCCCAAAGTCGATTGTTACCTAGTATTGACACATCATGGGCGAGCTTACATCGATGACCTATGAGAGAGATCGAGGCTAGGGTAGCGATGTTGTGACTCTTGATGGGAGAGACACAGCTCTGTTTGAGAGGGATGGGGCTAGATCTGCCGGGGATGCCGTTATTATGGGCGAGATTCCGCCTTATCTACGCTAGGGATGTGGCCATTTGCGGATAGTACTTGATGAGATACGAGATGGTTTGTCACTTTTAACGATATGAGCACTTACATTGATGGACATTATGCCACCAAGCGGTTGGCTTACGATACGCTAGCTCGTGTAGATACCCTTGGGTGGATCTTGCGACACTACCTCAGATCCTCGGAGAGGATGCTATATTGGATCGATAGTCGCATACATCTGAGACCAAGTAGATAGCTTTATTTTTCTTGCATGGACTAAACAGCCATTTTGTCATATCTAACACGGATGTATATATCAAACGATATTATGTATGGCGGAGAAATATATGTTGATTCACTTCCCTTTTAGTTATGCCTTGATACTTGTTTGATATTTTGCACCTTCTCCGGGGCCTTTGATGCGGATGCATTACGAATTCATCCTTGATAGATGGACATTGAGATATCACAAAATCTCTCGAGAATGAATCATTGATTTACGAAATCCCTACCATCTTTGGTGTCTTGGGATTGGTATCTCTATGAAAAAGTGGGAGGATAACGGTTTCTTCCTCTCTGAGATTGGTAGCTCCACGGATGATCGCCATTACTTCTATTTAGGAGAAGCCTAGTTAATTCCATCTCTTATGGCGATCTTTGAGACGATCATGACTTAGATGGTCATAGTATCTTCTATTTGTGAGAAGAGGTTGGCTAATTCCATCCCTTTGATCTGGCCCGATGAAGTGGGGCAATTTGAAGTTTGATGCCGATGCGGTGTGACAAGTATGCTTGTTCGGTAGGGGTCGGTTGCACCATGAATGGTTGCCTACGTACTCTATTGAAGAGGAGCTCAAGTCTGCGTAGTTGAACCTAGTGTAGGAGGCTCGGCGATGAAGATTGAAAGCGAGAAGGGTGTGGAAGTATTTTTGTTGTTTTGTTTTTATAGAAAGGGTAGAAATGTTTTTGTTGTTTTGTATTATTGTGGTAAGGGCCATATAAAATATAGTTGCCTCGTACCCCGGGTGTCGGGGAGATCGGTCGGCGTAGTTTGCCCCTCGGAGACGAATGGTGAAAAGTGGGGGTCCCATTGTGCAGGTGAATCTACGGGGAAGATCTTAATCCCAGCTACAAGTTAAGCTGTGGGGAGTAGATATGAATCCCATAAGCGAGATAGACTGCGGGGAAAGAAGGTTTAATCCCATGAAGGGGATAAAACCGCAAGTGTGAAAGTTCGATCTCGCCTTGGGACAAGCTGTAATGTTTGAAAAGTTTGATCTGTCTTGAGGATAAGCTATGATTTGTGAAAAGTTTATTCTCATTTTCGGGAGGAGTCGTAGGGGCATGAAAAGTTTATCCTCGTTTTTGGGAGAAAATTTGAAAAGAACCCATTTCTTGGTCCGAATTGTATGTATCCATGAGGGTAGAAAAAGTGTGTGAGAAAAAAGGGTTCAAAAGCGGAATTTGGTGATTTGATGATCAAAACCGGGATGTTTGTTTGATGGCAACTTTAGACATAAATGCAGCTTCACGGATTATGCGAATTAATGAGCTATGAAATTCATCACCATCCACTTCTTGTAATCGAGAGCACCTCTGTCGATACTTCATTGACAACAAATGGGCCTTCCAGTTAGGAGCGAATTTTCCCTTATCTTGATCTTGGTTGTCGATGATCTTCTTCAAAACCAAGTCGTGTTGTTTGAATGCCGTGTCGGACTTTTACATTGTAGGATAAATGCGATCCTTTCTTTGATATCTTGACCATGGAAGATATGGCGGTTACGCCTTTTATCTATTAGAGACAATTGGTGATATATGTCTTGTACCCATTAGTGTTCATCAGCGAGAATCCATCGATACTACGAGGATTCCATTTCCACCTCGATGGAGAACCTTTGCTTCCATCCATGAGACTAGTGGTAGGGGTTGCCCGGTGGAAGCTTCGCATTGAAGTTCTATAGGCTAATAAAGTTAGAGGCGAGAGGTGGCCATCCTTTGTGATTGGCGGATATTTTTGCATGATCTTCTTGACATTTTTATTAGCGACTTCAATGACACCATTCATCTTTGGCGATGAGCAGCGGAGTTAAGGTGTTTGATGTGGAATTGTTTGCATAACTCCTCTATCATTTTGTTGTTGAGGTTCTTAGCATTATCGACCTGATGACCTCTGGTTGCCCATATCGACAAACAACATTATTTACGATGAAAGCAGCGATGACTTCTTTAGTAACCTTGGGGAAGGAAGGCGCTTGACCCATTTGGTGAAGTAGTCGATCATGGTAAATATGAGCCGATGTCCATTCGGCTTGGCTCACGGGCTCGATGGGCCGATCCGTCCATTCCCCACCTTAAGAAGGGCCGTGGCGAACTCATATTGTGGAGTTCCCTTAGAAGGCGTGGATAACATTCCCATGGATTTGACATTGATAGCACCTCTTGGCGTGATCATCACGGTCGACCTTGAGTGTAAGCCGATAATGTCCGATTACGAGAATCTTTTTAAAATGAGGATCCACTCATGTGAGGCGCATACTCCACCATGGATTTCATCCATAAATCTACGAGCTTGGTCTTTGTCCGGACATCGAGGAGGCCTAGTCCTACATCTCTCTTGTAGAGTGCATCTCGCTCGAGATAGAATTTCATAGCAAGTCGATGAATGCCTCTTCTCGGTGAGGCTCGCCTCGGCGGTGTAGATCCATCTCGTAAATATTCCTTGATATGTTGATACAAGGGTTATGGATGGGAGGTAGCTCATCAGATACTTCTCTAATGTAATTCCCATAAGCTGGGGTCTTGTGCATATCAATCATGATGTTTGGCACCTTTCCTTGTCGGTATGTAAACCGAGGAGGCCGATGTTGCTAATTGTCTGCAAAATCATTCTATTGCGAGGAATGTGTAGAAAGGAGATTTCTTGAACTCCAAAGCCATCATACAACAACTTAGATTTCTTAGAAACTACGTATTGACTATAAATGAGGATCAATTGACAGACTATGAACATTGTTTTCTATTTTTGAAAGGGTTAAATAGAACTTCATCTATAAACCGTCATAACTTATGGGCACGGGGGTGATCAGCCCGTTATGCCCTGTATTGATCAATACTACATTGCTAGAACGATATTATCTTTCATCCTTTATCCGCTTTAGCGCATAAAAATTTCCATTATTTGGGATGTTCATAACAGTCTTGAAACCATACCTAAACAATTTGGTTGGATAAGTTTTATCTTGTTCAACAATAACTTTAAATATATGTCTAGCTGGATCAAATAGCTTAGATGACTTTCATTTTTACTTATACATACTAGGCAACTATAAGTATGTATCAACATGTGATAAAATATAATGATTATCCAAGTGGGGACACTTGTATAACCATGTTATAGAAATTTACGAACAGAATATATAACTTGATCAATAATAACAGAATAAAGGAACTTATACAACAATTATTGTTTAATAGCTTACTTATACAGAATCATTGCATAAGTATATACAAAGGTTGAAATATTTGAACAATTGAAATGAGCGATTCGGGATATTATCTTCGCGTGTCAGTTGCATAAAGTAAATGCAAAAGGTTAGATACTTGCCTTGTCTGCTTTGCTTACTGACTTAGATTTATTTTTTCTATCAAGCCCTATCATTAAATAGATCATTTATGCGATTAGAATAACATATCATATCATATAATCTTGCTTATTGCGATTGCACATTCTAATCACATTGTCACATAACTTTATGACCATTGAATCACAAATAAACAATTATTAAAGTCGACTATCTAAGTCGAGGATCAATTTACGAAGTAATGTGCCGATTGTATATCGACAACTTTATCGGGTATTTATTAAGTCTAAGACTTTATACGATGATTCGATATCCATATGGATAACTTAGACACAAATCATACTTTATTTTTCATGGCATTATAATAATTTTTAAATATTTATTACCATTTATATCGTAATTTTAGAGATATAGAATCATTATTAAATGATTTAAATAATAAACAATTTTATTATCATTAATATTTAATTAATAATAAACTATTAATGAAACTATTGCCAAAATATTAAAGTTATTAATAATAACTTCAAATATTTTTAAAACATTTATATTACCCTTAAATGATTTTTAAAATATTTAAAAATCATTTTAAATAATTACCATTAATATTAAAATATTAATGAACTATTTATCTAAATATTAAAATTCATTAATTATAGCTTAAAATATTTTTAATTCATTTTCATCCCTTTTTAAATGATTTTTAATTTAATAAAACTATTTTAAAACTATTTATTTAATATAATTATTAAATAAATTTAATATAATTAGTGTTAAATTAATATCATTAATATCAAATTATTAATGAAATTATCTTGTAAATATTAAAAGTTATATTTTATAACTTAAAATATCTTTAAACAATTTATCTTCCTTTAAAATGATTTTTTAAAATATTAAAATCATTTTAAACTAATTATTTAATATAAAATTAAATATCATTAATAATAATTAATTAATGCAATTTTACCTTTAAATATTAAAAGTTATATTTTATAACTTAAAATATTTTAAATACCTTATTATTATTTAAAATGATTTTTAAAATAATAAAATCATTTTAAATTATTTATTTAATTCATTTAGTAAATAACTTAATTATCATTAATATTAATTTATTAATGAAAATTATCACATAATATTAAAAATTATTAAAAATAACTTAAAATATTTTCTAATATCATAATATAATTTTAAATGATTTTTCATGAATTAAAATTATTTTAAATACTTTATTTAATATTATAATTAAATAAATTAAATACTTTTAATATTCAAAAATATTAAATATTTATGAAATAATATTTAAAATAATTAAAATATAATTTTAGGACATTAAAATAATTTTAATAATTTATTTTGTATTTTGAAATTAAAACTAATTTTCTATAATTATTTAATAAAAGTAAATAATTTTAGAAATTATCTGTCATTAAAGAGCCTATAGCGAAAGCTATCATTATAGGTGTTCTTGAGCTACCTGATTCTTGAGCCGATTCTGAGTGACTATGTTTGACCATGATTTACGATCGGATCATGATGTTTGAATGCATATTGTTGAATGAGATCATGTAGTATAAATGTAACACTCTGAGATTCAACAATAATCATGATCAAACAACATCACAATCCAGAAGTTATAAGCCCTCAAAGTGGTAGTCGAGAGTACATTCTTCATTTTTGGGTTTGCCCGAAATGAAGAAACGATTCAACTTATCTCTACTAGGCTTCCTGACTTAATGATCATGTGATGTTTAAGTGATATAAGAATATGCAGTTTGTAGTCGACATGTAACACTACACATACATTACTTATCATCAACAAAACAACAACGAGATCCATAAGATGCGCCTCGGTCGAACCACTGCTGAAATAAACCAAAAAATTTTGGAAATTTTCTAAAAACTTCAAATCTAGTCGATAAAGGCTAGTTTAACCATAGATTTATATTAGTATGTTGTTTATAAAAAGTGCTCTAGGTATATGGCTGAAGAACACATAGCGGACTATAAATTGGTTCCAATAACAACATCAAAACACATATGAGTGGCGAGATCAAGGCTTGAAAAATCTTGTGGGACATTAGTTTAAACATTACAAAAGTTTGCCCTGATTGGTTTGGTTATGCGGTTAGCGAGGTTTTAATGATCATAACTTCAAATCTATAGCAGATCTAACTTTTATTCTTGTGCGGATGAAAGATCGCATACTAGACTACAAAATCCAACACTTAAACAACAAAAATACAAAACATACTAAGATACTGCGATTCGACATTTGTTGTCGGGGCCATAAAATGAATTTTTTCGGTTGCAAAACACTAGATACGAGCCTATAGATGTTATGGATCAACATCTATCACCCGGATAACTTAATATACACTATTAACAACACTTTTTAACACAAAAACACAACATTTAACAACAGATCACAAGATTTACAAGCTAGGGTTTTTATACCTCTTTGACTTTAATTTTTGATTTCTAGCTTCTGATATTGTTAATGATGAACGTGGGGCTTGAAAATATAACTGAAATGTTACTAAATTTTGGAGGTTTTAGTGAGAGGAAAAGCTTGTGTGTTGTGTACTAAAGTGGCTAACAAAGGTTCATTTTCTCTCTCGAATCTTTATATAGGGATGTTAGATGCATGAATGGGGAACATTAAATGAGATGGTTCTTTGGTAACTTAAGTCGAGGAGTTGTTGTGGTTGTTGAACAACTAAAGATATAGCCAAATTTGCAAGTTAGCTCACTAAAATAATCAAAAGGACATTTATATCATTTTAAAATACAATTAAGGGCAATCTTGTAATCTTGACAAACCCTTAGGGTTTGACCCTTATAGTTTAACCATAAGGTTTAGCACAAAACAAAAATAAAAATTAGCAACTAGGGTTTGTAAAATTATAATTTAACTTTAGTTTCTAAAATTTGAAAAAATAAAATTATTAATTAGATTAAGTTAATAATTAAATTATCACGAGGAACATTAGGGCTTAATATTAGCGATAATAATTAACTTTGCTAATTATAGCATTTAGGGTTTACAATCACAGATAATTAGGGTTATCAAAAGCTCAATTAGGGTTTTTATTTTGAATTAGGGTTTTAATCACTACGGTCTTAAATCACTAATTAGGTTTACATTAATTAGCGATATAAAATCTATTATACCTAACATTAATCAAAGTAACACAATTCTTGACAGATCAAACCTCCGGTTTAGGTTTCCAGATTAGGGTTTATTAAAATTCAATTATAATAAGGGTTTTAAATTTATAAATAGGGTTTCCTAATTAGCATACCATGAAGTAACACATAACATATATCATATAACACGGATATTTAATGATTTTAAATTTCTCATTTAAATTGATAAATTGGGTTAAACAAATTAATCTAGGGTTTGGTCGATATACCATAATTGACCGACCATCAACAATCACGTTTTTACGATTACATATTTATAGCCTTTGAAAAATTAAAATATTATAATATTATAATATTATTATCCTTCCTTGATCGAAAACCGAATTAGGGTTTGGATTTCATATCTGATTTATACATCATAATTAAGCTTAGAAATTAAGTTAAAATAGTTAACTTAATAACTTTGAACAAAATTCATATAATAAAATACTTATTATAATTATTCTAAAATCATTTCATATATTATTTAAATAATATATACATATAATTTCATGGAAAATAATTAATAAAACATTGCTAATATAAACTTAATTATTATAGGAATATAATTTATAATAATCAATATTTCTAAAATAAATTTATTTGCAATAATTAATGTAATAAATAAATTTTATTTATCACACATATAATTATAATTACACATTACCTTGGCACATATCATTCATATTTATTTTAATAAATAAAAAATAATTTATCATAAAATTTATGATTTGTTTTATATATAAAGTATCGGGTTGTCACATTCACCATCCTTTATAAAGATTTTGTCCCGGAATCACCACTTTAAAACCTATACATACCGAGTACATAACATTCCACAATCATTGCGGGTAGATCTTGATCACCTTGATCGCAAGCCCAGCCTTTTAACTAATTACTTAAAGCTTATCTTTACGATTATCGAAAATTTGATTTCTAAAAAAACTCAAATTCCTCCTTCTAAATTTCTTTATAAAATAATTTACTATAAATAGGAAAATCATATATAAGAAAATAAAAGTTATACAAAAAAGTACACAGGTTCCATTACCATTTGCCTTGAGAATCACAATTTGTCGTGTTGAAGACTTCGTGCGATTAGATTTTGTCGGCTTGTTGGATGAAGTTAGTCTGTGATTGCCAAATTCATAGCTTTTTCCCATGTTCTCGCTTTACATCTCAGTTCTTCTTTTGGACGATCTTTCACCTTATGTTCCTTTGATCCACGAGAAAACACCCTTAATTGTCTTAGGATTGGGGGCGGTTGGGAGAGATATGGCCCTCCACCTTACACTTAAAACATGCATACTTTCCTTGAGATATTCCCCCAAATGGTTCTTCCCACAGTTACCACATTGCACCATCGGCTTCTTCTTTACACCTTCTTGTTTTACCTGCACACCACCAAAGTTGTTCCCCTTCCTCTTATCCCTCCTATTCCCAGTATTTACTTCCACCTTCCCAGTTCTCTCAACTTTACCCTTGTTCCTTCTTTCTTTGTTGTAAAGGCTCAGGGCCTCACTTCCCTCCTCATGATAATCGCTTTCTCCATGAGTCTTTGCAAATGTAGGGATTTGCAACCTTTGCCACACTTCTTTGTAAAAAGCGGGGTTTTAATCGGCTCAAACCTTCGTGCTTTTCTAGCCTCGTATCAACTTGATGGGGGCGAACCTAGCCAACTCATTAAATTTTGCGGCATATTCATAGCGGTCATATTCTCTGTTTTAATTTAAGAAATTTTACTTCCATTCTAGCTTGCATACTAGAGGAAAAATAGTTTTGAAAAACAAGGTTTTGAACCTTTCCCAACAACTACACACCTTGACCCTACTTTGATTAAGCTTCCACCAAAAATTTGCCTCACCCTTCATCATATAGGTGGCAAAAGAGTCTTATTCCCCTCTCATTATCTCTCTATTACAAGCGCCTTTTCTATTTCTTTAACCCAAGTTTGGAAGCTTCTACAAGGTCGAGTTGTACCTCTAAATTGAGGCGGTCCTATAGCTTTGAAGTCCTTAAAGTTTGCCAAGCAGTTGTCCTGCTGGTTCCCTGCGGCTGACATTCCTTGTTGCATGACTTGAGCTACCATGTTTGCAATTCTTTGCATTGGATCTAGTTGTGGTTGTCCCTCAGCGTTGTTGTGATTCTTACGCCCTTTGGTTTCTAGTTTGGCGTCTTGGCGGCATATTATCGATTAAATAAAACATAATTTAACTTACATTCTAAACCTTATCACATCGTTTAATATATTAAACTTGTTTCATTACTCAAACATAGGTTCATTTCATTAATTCAAAGTAATTTACATAACATAGCCCATCTTGCTATCCCATTGTGACTACAAAAGTCGGGTTCTGACTTTGACCCATACAAAAGTTGAAAATATTACATTACACAAACATACTTATTACACATATTATATTATTAGCAGAGACCTACACGGAGAACCTATACTACTATTCACTCGCCTTTTCTTGATCTTGGACAACCTTTTGCCTGATGACCTTCTTTCCCACAAATGAAACAAACACACTGCTTTGGATTGGGACACTGAGGAGAGAAATGTCCCCCATGTCCACAATTGTAGCAAACATTCTCCCCTTTCCTGCATACACATTCATACTTTTTATCACGATTTGTACATTTTCTATTAGATTAAAGTTCCTTGGTTGTTATCATTAATAATAATTAATTAATAAATTTTTACCTTTAAATATTAAAAGTTATATTTTATAACTTAAAATATTTTTAAATACCTTATTATTATTTAAAATGATTTTTAAAATAATAAAATCATTTTTAAATTATTTATTTAATTCATTTAGTAAATAACTTAATTATCATTAATATTAATTTATTAATGAAAATTATTATCACATAATATTAAAAGTTATTAAAAATAACTTAAAAATATTTCTTATATGTATATATCATATATAATATAATTTTTTTAAATGATTTTCATGAATTAAAATTATTTTTAAATAATTTATTTAATATTATAATTAAATAAATTAAATACTTTTTATATTTTATAACTTAAAATATTTTAAATACCTTAATATTATAAAACTATTAAATATTTATGAAATATATTTAAAATAATGAAAATATAATTTTAGGACATTAAAATAATTTTAAAAAATTAATTTGTATTTTTGAGAATTAAAAACTAATTTTCTATAATTATTTAATAAAAGTAAATAATTTTAGAAATTATACATCATTTAAAGAGCCTATAGTGGCAAGCGTAGCATTATAGGTGTTCTTGAGCTACCAATTCTTCAAGCCGATTCTTGAGTGACTAAGTTTGACCATGATTTACGATCGGATCATGATGTTTGAATGCATGTTGTTGGACGGATCATGTAGTATAAATGTAACACTTCTGAAATTGACAATAATCATGATTAAACAACATCACAATCAGAAGTTATAAGCCCTCAAAGTGGTACATCGGTACATTCTTCATTTAGGTTTGCCCGAAATGAAAAACGATTCAACTTAATCTACTTTGAGCTTCCACAACTTAATGATACGTGTGATGTTTAAGTGATATAAGAATGCAGTTGTAGTCGACATGTAACACCACATCTATTGTAAGACCCCAAATTATTAATAAATGAAATTTAATTTCCTCTATTTATAATTTTGAAATAGTAAAGGTTGATTTGATTAATGTGGATAGTTATGGGTAAAATCATAAATATTTCAAATAAGCAAGTGGTTATAAAATATTCGTTTGGTCGTAGAATATTCTTCTTTGTCGGGGAATATTAAATGCGGCAGTAGCGACCGACAATATGGGCCCCATAATGAAAAGCGATTGGATGAAAAAAGCGACAAGTATAAGTTGTTTATAATAGCTTGGCGTAGTTATTCACAGATTAATCTTTGTTAAAATACTTGGTGGTTAAAACACGATGCTGCTGCGGTATTACAACAATTATTGATTAACTACGTAGGAAGGCCTTTGCTCGATAATTGTTATAGTAATTCTTATTCGATATTTTATTTTATTGATTGATAATTCTTTGCATTGATATTTTATATTACGGTTGTTTTGATAATTGTCATTACGGTATTTTCCATCATCGGAGAAATAATTCATATTATTTGAATAATATTATTGGATAACATTGTTGGCAATGTCTAGAAAGTTCTGTATAAGAAGAGGTTAGGTCATCTAATTGCGCACCAGTAAGGAGAAATTCTTATTGGAAAGCCCTTATCTTAGGAGGCTGCACGGTTGTCGATATTATAATTACGTAATATTATTTGAGAATAATTAATTATTGATTTATATGATGAGAAAGTATTGATTTTATGTGGATATAGATGGGAAAATTTTTTAATGTGACAATTGTTGAAAATTAATATTTTATCTTTTTTGATAAAATAATTTATTTAAATATATTATTATATTTTAATAATATAATAATGATGATATTTTTACGATGAATGTGGGATATATGAGTATATGAGGAGGAGGAGTATTTTTGTTACTAAAATTGTTTAAAACATGTTAAACATGTTTGTGGACCCCATTTATGGACTGAAATTTGATTATAGGCTGTAAAATCGTCCGTATGTGGATTTCGGTCAATTTTTGTTTTGAATTTTGAAAAACTTTCTTCTGCAAAGTTGTAGAGAATTGAATTTCCTATAAAAATTTGCGGGTTTCAAATTTTTCTGACAAAAGGGCTATTTATTATGAATTATTGAAGTTCTGAAGCTCCGAAATAATTAATTTTTGAAGTTTTAAATATTTTTTTTACAAAAAATGTTTTTTTCATTGTTGGGACTCATTTAACATGTGATTAGGTGCATTTGAATTCAGGATGTTAGGTGTGCGTAAAATTTTAATTAAAAATAATATTATTATATTAAATTTTACGCTTTGGTGTTACAAGCATTTTTTCTATAAATAGGGTCTTTAGGTTAGAATTGAAAATTACACCAGAAACTGAAGTTTTCTCTCTTTTTCCCTCTCTATATTATCGAGCGTATTCTTGTGAGTATTTTAAGACTTTGAGTGTTGCTATACGGTGCAAGTTCCTTGACACTTATACTCGATTATTCGATCGGAAATGCAAGTCTTTTCGAGGTAAGGGATGTTATTTTTTCGTAATGATGTTATTCTTTCAATATCATTATGCCAAAATATTGATCTGAACTTTTTATCAAATTTAGAACTTTTTGGTGTCGGGGTTACTATTCACGTATACGGCACTATTCATGTATACGGTACTATTCACGAATACGACACTATTCACGAAAAAATTAAATTTTTGTTTTTCGTTCAAAATATCTATAATGGATACTAGCTTTGATTGTATCCATGTTTTGATCATTCTTGAATTTTGCTCCACTATGATTATTATTGAAGTATTTTTGGACATGGATAAATTGAATTACGAATCCTTGATCCTTAATCTTTGTCTTTTGTTTCCTTTGGATTCATTTTTCTTTAAAAATATTTTTCATCATCCTCAGTCCTAAATGATGATGTTACTGAATATCTTTGTCCTGTAGTGCAAAGGTGGTTGATTTTATTATGAATATCTTTGGCCCGTAGTGCAAAGATGTACAAGTGTTGAGATGAACATGACCAACTGATGAATATCTTTGGCCTGTAGTGCAAAGATAAATTTTTGATTGAAGATTATATTGATTGATGTTACAGGGATAAAATATTGATTATGAACTTTTAAATTCATAGGTACTAGTAGATTTCATTCTCTACGTAACTATTCTATGAATTATTATTTTCTGCTGCGAATATTGATATGAAATTTGTTGTCTATTGTATTCTATCAGATTTTTCCCTGTTGAGGACTAACGATAATTTGTTCTATATTATCTTAGTCATAATATTCTTTACTAGGCTAGTTGAGCTCACCCTTTTTCTTGTTGTTCCATTTTTCTTCTCAGGGGGCGAGAATGTAGCGAGTACGAGTCGGGGCGTGGAATGATGGTTCTAGAAGTTATTTTAGTAGTCCTCACCATTTTTGTAAAATAAAGTTTCAATAATTGTAATGAGGACTTATTTGGTTGTGGATATTGTCTAGAAGACAATATTTGTTTTTAAACTCAAAGTTTTTATATTGTATTAATAAAGTTGTAGTTGTTCCTGTACCATGTATTTGACAACTCAAAATGGGTGATGTATACCTATTTTGGGGGCGTCATGAGTTAAGTATCGAGCTTAGGGATATGATCTCTGGCGGAGATGGGGAATAGATCTAGGAGGGGAGGCAGGTAATCCTTTGCTAGTGTGTCCTACCTAAGCTTATTTGTTGGTTGGTCGTAATATTAGGGTATTATGTGATTTGTTAATCTGTTTAATTAACCACTGGTTTTATGGCGGTATTTAGAATAATGGCGAGAGCGTTAACGATTGGAGTAAATGAGGCCAGTGGAGATGCTGTACTCACTGTGAGGAGAACATACAGCAGTGGCAATGTTCCTCATAAACAACACCTGCTTGAAGCGAGGCGATGAGCGATGAAATGTTTAGAAGATTTTTGCAAATTTATGCAAAACCAGAACGAAGGAGGTTCTGTTCAAAATCTGAGGAAGGAACAATGGTAATGCACTGGTGGTCACAACGAAGCGATTTGAAGTTGGGACCACAAAATTCTTGGGAAAGCAGATTCGATTAAAGGCGGAGGCGTGGGTCAAACAAATCACCAAGATATTGATGTCTTGGGATGCGGAGGAAGCGAAGGTGCCATTCGCCACCTTTATGTTACGTAATGAAGGCGATTCTTGGTGGGAGTGCGTGAAGCGTACCCATCGATCGCGCTTTTCGGCATGTCTTGGGAGGCGTTTCAAAAACTATATAATGACAAATACATTCACGAAAGTGTTCATCATATGAAAGAAGTGGAGTTCATTAGACTAGAACAAAATAACATGGCGGTGTCCTAATGCGAGGCAAAGTTCTGAGTTATCGAGGTTTGCACCTCATTTAGTGGAAAATGAGGAGCGTATATGTGCGGATGTTTCTTAGAGGTTTGAAACAGGCATACGTTAATATCTCATTTCTCATAAATTTTCTCTCTATTCGGATGTTGTCAGCGGGGCTCAATTATTAGAGCGATATACTTGATACGGTCAGTAGGGGACCACAACCGAGGATCATCTTTGGAGATAGCGATCAACAAAACAACGATAACCGGCGAGAGAAAAAAAAAGATGGACAAAATGGTAACCACCACTCTGGTGGTAGTCATAGCCATGAGAATAGAAAAAGCGAATCGGGAGGAGATTTTAAAAGGAGATTCAACAACGACCATATGAAGGCATCGGCACCGGTATAATTGGTTGAAGGAGGAGAACAACCACGGTCGTATCTACAAATCACGGGAAAGAGGACATATCATTGAACTACACACAGCAGTTCAAGGTAAGCTATAATTGTGGAAAGAAAGGACATATCGCTCGAGATTGTCTTTGTGGCGAAACCTAGTTCAATGGGGACGGTGACTCAAAAAAGGCATCCCGAGAAAAGTCAAAGTCAGCGGTTCTGGAAGAGCATTTGTAGTGGTGGTCAAAATCGAGGAACCCAAGCGAGGTGATCACGGGTAAGCTAATCATAAATTCTTGTGAAGTTTATATCTTACTGAATCTTGGTGCTACCCATTCATTTATCTCTCTCTACTTGTGCTCAACGTTTAAATTTGACTCAGGAAAAATTAGACTTTGACCTATCTGTGGAAACTCCATTAGGAGAAACTTTCATCACATCCCTTTATTTATAAATCTTGTTTGATCAAGTTGGCACCATCACCTTACTTGTTGACCTTATCTCTTTAATGATACTTTCTTTTGATGTGATTTTAGGGATTGATTGGTTAACTACTCATAATGCCAAAATTGATTGTTTTCGTAAGGTTGTTAGTTTTCATATTTCTAAACAACTTTGTTGTTGAATTCAAGCAACAAAACTATTAAAATCAATCTTTGCCATATCTAATCATAAAGCTATTCGTTTATTGAAAAATGGATGTCAAGATTTCTTAGCTCATGTTATGGATTTGAATAAAGACCGTCGATTTGAATAATATTCTGTTGTTATTAACTTTCTGGCGTATTTCTGAAGAACTTCGGTCTACCCCGAATGTGAAGTTGAATTCTTTATTGATCTTGAACTTGGTACAAAGCCCATTTCTAAAACCCCATATCGAATGGCTCTATTGAACTTGAGGAGTTAAAAGGTCAACTATAGGAATTGTTGGACATCGGTTTCATTAAATCTAGTACATCTCCTTGGGGTGCTCTGTTTTATTCGTAAAGAAAAGAAAAGCGGGAGTATCGACTTTGTATTGACTATCGGGGAATTGAACCATGTCACCATCGAGAATAGGTATCCTTTACCTTGTATTGATGACATGTTTGACCGATTACAAGAGCACAATTCTTTTCAAAGATCGATCTTAGATTACGGATATCATCGATTGAAGATTAAAAGCGAAGATATTCAAAAGGCGCCTTTAGAACTCGATGCGGGCATTATGAATTCCTAGTCATGTCTTTTCGATTGACTAATGCTCCTGCTGACTTTCATGGATATGATGAGCCGAGTATTCAAGGAATATTTGGATCGGATTTGTTGTTGTCTTTATTGATGACATCCTCATATATTCAAAAGTTGTGAAGATCATGAGCACCATTTGAAATTTGGTACTCTAAAGGTTTCGTGAAAACAAGTTATATGCCAAGTTAAAGAAATACGAGTTACGGCTTGAGAAGTAGCATTTCTTGGGCGCGTAATTGTCAAAACATGGAGTTTACATTGACGGCAAAGATTGAAGCAATACAAAGTTAGGACAGCAGCAGAAGGCGATTCTTGAAGTACATAGCTTTATGGGCTTATTTGGTTATTATCGGAGATTCGTGGAAGGGTTTTCTCGAATCGCTACTCAGATTAACTTCGAGTTGACTCGGAAGGATACAAAGTTCGTATGGGCGAGGAATGTGAGAAGAGTTTCCAAGAGCTTAGAGGAGACTCATTTATTTTTGTTACGACAATCTTTATGCGGTTCGGATGGATTTGTTATTGGTGGTGAAGCTTGGGCAAAGGGTTAGGATGTGTTCTCAAGCAGCGTGGGAAAGTCATAGCCTATACCTCGCGACAACTTAAAGAATATGAGAGGAATTATCCTACTCATGATCTAGAGTTAGCGGCCCGATCGTTTTCTGCGCTAAAGATATGGAGGCACTTATTTATACGGGGAGAAAGTGGAGATATATTCAAACCAAAAAGCCTCAAATATTTCTTCACTCAAAAAAAGAACTCAACATCTGGCGGTGACGTTGGCTCGAGCTATTGAAGATTACGATCCTGCAGATTCGATACCATCTTGAAAAGCGAGCGTGGTAGGCGGCGCATTGAGTAGAAGATTATCTGCGAGGAGCGAATGCGATCTTTGTTAACACAAAGGCCCATTTGTGTGATTTACAAAAGATGAAGATAGAATTCAAGACTCAGGGGACCCATGCGATGATGTCAAGTATCGTATAGAACCAACTTTAATCGAAAAAGTTAAAGTTGCTCAATCCACAGAACCCGGGGTGATGCGGATGAAGAAGAAATTCAAGAAGGTGCTATTCGAAGCAAGAATCGATGAAGAAAGAGTACTTTGAGTCCATTCCAGACTTTGTGTTCCTAATGATTCTGATTTGAAGTACAAGATCATGATGGAGGCACACAATACACCATTTGCAATTCATCTGGAAGTACCAAAATGTATATGTGATCTTGACATACATTTTGGTGGAACAATATGAAAGAGATATCTCCTTGAGCGCTTAGCGGTGGCCGTCAGGAAGTTATGTTGCCTAATTTCTTAACACCATTTTAACACATAAACATCGCATTCAATTGTAATATTCAACAAGCGAGGATATCGTTCCCATGAGGAAATAGACTAATATTTATCAATTATTAATTTCAATGCAATTAATTCTATTTTAAACTACAAAATATTGTTTGTAACTTGAAAATTAATCTCAACAAAACTAATAATTAAAGAAGAATTTCACAAGAGTTACTCTGATTTAAAGGTTAAAATTACAACTTCCTTGGTATTTCATTTAAATCAATTTACTTCTATTTAAATTAATTAATTAATATGAATCATTATCCAAGAATGCTTTATAAAATTCACGCACTTTTTCCAAAACACGTGAACAAATCCTCTAACTTTCCGATCAAGTAAGACACAAAATTATAAGGAACACCTAGTCGATTAATTCACTATATTCCTATGTGAAAGTTAATTAGGATTTTACGCACAAATTCTTTCAATGGATACAAAAGACACATAGGTATATTCTTATCCTATATATCTTAATCATATTAACCCTGACCGGATTATATGAGACGGATGTTATCATATCCGGATCTCAATCTATACTCCATCTTCCAATTTTATATAGATTATCACGGTAATTGTTGGCCAAACAATTAATCAATAACCATAAGATATGATAAACAATTCAATAAAAACCAACTTTCATTCAATGGGAAGGTTGATTTAAACTACATACCAAGTTAGGTTGCAATCTTAATTAAAATATAGTTCATGATAATAATAATGAAAAACATCATCAAATTAATAATCAAACATCCCAAATAATTACAAAAGATAAAACTAGAGAGAGAAGAAGAAACTACGAATTTGCTCCAATACTCTCTCTTTGATCTCCAGCCCTTGCAATTTTCCTTCGTTGTTCTCTCTGCAAATCTCTTGAGAAATTAAGTGATCGTCTTTTCTAAAGTCTTCTCCTATTTGTATTGGTCTCGGCACTCATTCAAACTCTTATTTGGCTTCAAAAACCAACTTGGCGGTGAAAATCCTCCTTTAGTCGCTTTACATGGCGCTAGGCGCTCAACACGAACCATTTTCGGCGCTAGGCGCTTGGCCGAGGCAAATATAATTACAAAAATTCCACTCAGCTCTTTTTAATGATTTTTGACCTTTATCTTCTCAAAATGACCAATTTGTCCCTCGGCTCCAACCTATAAGAAATAAACACAAAACACATAAAAAGACACTAAGAAACAATTAAAGATAACAATAATTAAGTTTAATAATATCAGTTCATAGGTATAAAACCTACTCATCAAATATCCCCAAACTTAACCAATTGCTTGTCCCCGAACAACAAAAACACAATCTGATAACTAAATATGCGATGCAAATGCAAATGCAACTATCTACATGCCTAAAATTCTAGCGATCAAGCAGAACAAAATCTATTCATCAAGCCTTAGAGAAATCACAATAAACATGCTAGAATATTATACCAAGATAGATCGATAATTTCCTAGTCGATCATCAAATCTTACCTATTATTCTTGATATAGTGCGTGTGTGCTCAACAACAATGCTAACTAATATAATGCTAAATACAACACATAATAGATATCTTTAAAGGCATCATACGATTGTAAACTCACAAAATTCATGAACAAGCTAAATCAACTAAAGTCAAACATCCACCAAATTTAAGAGTCAATCAAGGGATACTTATGCTTTACTTATCATTACGGGGGCTTTTCGCTCTTTTCCCGTTTTATTGCTTCTCTTTTTTTTTTATTAACCATAACTGTGCAATGTCTCATTCCATTAAGCTAACAGTGCTACCCCTTAGCGAGATTTCGACCAATGACTCCTAGACCATATAAGACCTTAGGGCGCTAGGTGTAAAGACACTCCCTCGGGCGTACTTGCTAAAGTAACAAAGGCCCCGGAACAAGACTAGTCACGATATCTTTTTCATCATTTTTTAAGCTTATATAACCTAAATGTTTCCCCCAAATTTAAGTTTTTGTCTAAATTCAGTCATCTCTGCCTATTCATGTCTTTCATTCATTCAAACTAGTATTATCCTCAAGAAGTCCATTATGTGTCAATTTAGACTCCATCGGATTGACATAATTATTTTTCTTTGTGCTATCATTATTATATCGGTTTCAAGCGGTAAAGATTCAAATCATGACAAGAAATCACATCAAAGTCTTAAAAGTCGATATTATACTTGTCTACTCGATTCCAATCTCATCATTGGCCAAAAGCAGACTTGAACTATCTAATGACTAGAAACATGCAAATACTTGAATTTTTCTTTTTTTTTCCATATATATATATATTTAAAAATTAGAATGAAAACTACATGACAAACTACTAAATGAATACTACATGAATGCAACTAGAGCAGGAAGAATGCACCCCAAACTTAACTTATGCGATGTCCTCATTGTATATAACAAACAAAACATAAGGAATTAGGCCTTTGAGGACTTCCTAAAAGATCGAAGCCTTATTCCTCGTCGGTATCCTCTTCTTCTTCTTCATCAACCTCATCTTCAAGGGTAGATCAACGAGAGTGCAGAACAATGGGGAAATTGGTAGGGAGTGGCGGAAATTTGGATTAATGCGGTCAAACATCTCTAGGAATATTGTACTACGATTACGATACATCTCTATTTGTTGGTGAACTAGGCTATCTGATTTCTTTCCACTGGTGAAACCTGCGGAACTCGGTAGCCACCATGTCGATCCTTCTAGTTTGATTTCTTCATTCTCGACGAATATCTTCAAAAAAAATTGGTGGTGGCACAGAACTTCCAGTTGGGGAAGGATTGTTGTTGGTTGATTTCGCAATCAATGAATACGTGCAAGTATACACGGTCAACAAGTAATAAAGTGAAAGTAGAGTATCGTTCCCACGAGGAATTATTTAATAAAAATCACCAAGTACTAATTCTTAACCAAACTAATTTTATTTAAACAATCTCAAATCGTGATTTTTAAATTTAGGAAAACTAAATTAAACAACGTAAAGAGACTATTCTAAAAGAAAGCAAATAAACAAATTAAGATTTGAATAAATTAGGATAAATAAGGATTAAGACTCCAAAATCCCCAATTATGATTTTTTAAATCAATTATTCAATTATCCCAATTATTATGTCTCTTGAATTGTTAACATGAATTCTAAAATGCAAAAGCCCTTTTCCAGTGATCAATTGCCTTCTATTTAATCCAAATTAATTTTGCTATATTCTATGCAAAACAATTGAATTAAACTCATTTACAATCCCAATTCCTTAAATGTTACATGCGTGAATAGATATTTCCATTCTATTCACAAACCTAATTATTCTTTGTGTAAATAACTAAGTCACATGTCACCATGCCCGATTCTAACCTAGAATTCCTTTCCTAATTCCTTCAGAATAACAAGGTAATTATTGATCGGGATAATTAATCAATAGGCTCAAGACAAGATGAACAATTCACTTCAACATAAATACTTAGAATAAATCAAATAATTAATTCATAACCATAAAAGGTTCAATTGGAATCTTAATTAAAGAAATTAGTTCATAATTAATGAATTAAAACCAAGAATCCACAATTGAATAAACATTAAAAGATAGAAGTATGATGATAAGAAGAGAATAGAATCTGTTGTTGAAATCGATGCTCCCCTTTTGCTCTTGCTCTTGATCTTCAATGGTCTTCAAGTTGTTTCAATCTCCAAAAGTAATAAGAACTAGAGTTATATTCTAATCTAATAGAGTGTTTTATCTAAGCTAAGCTATCTAATCTCTCTCTATTTTATGCCTTACATCATGTATTTATAGGTTCTGAGTCAATTTTAGCTTAGGAACAAACCCGATCAATTTGGAGTCAAAAGGTGTAAAAATTCGCCCAAAAATGCATCGAGGCCATCACCAAGCCCTTCCCCGGCCTTGTTATTTGAGCTTTCAACTCAACCACTTTGCTCCCCGGCGCCGGTATTTGGTCCCATCATTCGACATTTTACGCTCACGGCGTCCTTTGGGAAAATGGCCATAACTTCTTCGTCCAGAAATTCGATTTCGATGATTTAAGATGTTCGAAAAAGAGAAGTAGATCTACAACTTTCATTCTTTAAGTTTTTCGAAATAAAGTCCAAAACAATACTCAAATTTGCTCTGAAGTAACTAGCTTTGTGTAAATGGCAAGCCAAAAGCGAATCTATCCACCCCAAGCGTCGATCCAAGTAACTTTTGTCTCAATTCCTACAAAACAACGTAAAACATGCATGAATAGACACAAACACTTAAAAACACCCAAAAGATTAAGCTCAAAGCGCACTCAATTATGGGTATAAAACTCACTCATCAAATACTCCCAAACTTAAACCTTTGCTTGTCCTCAAGCAAAAACACAAAAATATTATGCAATGCGATGGAATGCAACTAATCTATATGCCTCTGAATCCAGCGGTAATGGCGAGAAACAAGTCTATTCAATAGGCCTTAGAGAAATCAAGTAAACATGATAATAAATCATATTAAAACAAATCGGTAATTTCCCGATCGATCATCAAATCTTAGGTATTATCAGCGATATAGTGCGTGTGTGCTCCACAACAATGCCAGTGATATAAAATCAAATTTAAGACATTATAGATATCTTGAAGGCATCATACGAGTGCAAAATCACAAAATTCATGAACAAGCTAAATCAACAAAATTCAAACATCCACCGTATTCGAGAGTCAATCAGGGATACTTATGCTTTACTTTTCACTACGGGGGCTTTTGCACTTTTCGTTTTATTGTTTTTTGAAACCATGGTTGTGCGATGTCTCATTCCATTAGGCTATGATTGCTACCCTTAGCGAGCTTTCAACCAACGACTCCCAGACCATATAAGACCTTAGGGCGCTAGGTGTTAAGACACCCCTTCGGGTGTACTTGCTCAAGTAACAAAGGCCCCGAAACACAACTAGCCACGGTAAATTTTTTATTTTTTTTTCTCTTTTTTTTAGCGAAGCTTATATATCCCAAATTTCCCCCCCAAACTTAAGTTTTTATCTAAATTTAGCTATCTCCGCCTATTCATGTCTTTCATTCCTTCAAACTAGTATTATCCTTAAGAAATCCATTATGTATCAATTTAAACTTAATCAGTCAACATAGCTGTTATTAATGTGTTAACCTTGATTATACCAGTTTCAAACAGGAAAAGATTCAATTCATAACAAGAAATCACATCAAAGCCTTAATATTCAATACTACACTTATCTACTTAATTCTAGTATCATCATTGGCCAAAATAGACTTTTACTATCTATGAGTTGGAATCATGTAAATATAAACTAATATAACAAACACGGTAAACTAACTACTATTTTTGCGATTTTTAATTTTTTTTTTAAACAAAAAAATGAATGCAAAAACTAAATGTAAATAACTTGAAAACATAACGAACTCTGATGTAAATAACTAACTATATGTAATCGACACTAAAATGCCCCCAAACATAAACTAGACATTGTCCTCAATGACTAAAATAGAAAAAAAATAAAGCGAGAGGACTTCCATGAAAATATAGCAATCTTCTTGAGTGTAAAGCTAAGTTTGGAGAATAGGCTAAGCACATGGAATAAATTGGGCACCACTCTTGAATTTGACTTGAATAAACTATAAACCATGATAGAAACATATTTTATTAAATCCTAAATAAATGTAAATTCAAAACTACTAATATAAAACCTAATAAAAACTAAAAATAAAAATTAAACTTGGGTTGCCTCCCAATAAGCACTTGTTTTATAGTCTCAGCCTGACTTCTTCAATTCTCTATCCAATTCCCCTATGAAAATTGAGGAATCCTCCATCCATCAGTAATAATGCCTCTTTTGGGAGGTTCCCATTAGAAAAAGCCCTTGAATTAAAGTCACCTAGCATGCTCTGTGTAGGTAGGTCCCCTATTAAGAACGTCCAACAACTAGGTGTTTTCTCCATTATGTCGATGATCAGATTGGGGCATTGAAGCTTAATAAATATAATGGGATCTTCCTCTATCTTCTCCTTTTCAACCCACCATGACTCCAAAGTTGTACTAGCTCTTATGTCACAAAGAGCTTTCTTGGATGTAACATATTGCCGATTGGGCATGGTTTTGCAAAACTGCCCGGATTATTGAACTTTGTTGGAGGAGGCACATGGGATACTAATGAAATTAGCTCATCTTCGTTGGTACTCAAAGTTATATCTTCGCCGATCTCCTTTTCTTGGTTCCCAAGTCTTTCTTCTCTTTCAACATCTATATCATTTGGCACATGTCGGTTTGCAAATTTGGTTCAAGCTCATCATCGGTCTAGGAATTCATGTCATAGAGCCGAGGGTATTGAGGACAAATGTTTGAGGCATTGGTTAGTTGTTACTGTTTGGTTAAGTAAAATTTTGACTCAATATCTCTTGATTAATCCTCCTCTCCTCACATGAAGCTATGTACTTGGACAAAACTTCCTCCAAATTTGAATGTTCTTCTGTTGTAGTGGAGGTGGACACGAGAAATCCGGTGGGTATATTGGACTTGGAGCATAAAATTGATCTTGATGTGCATGGCTCCATGAAAAATCTGGGTGATATCCCCAATCTTGATAATAGTTGTTGGGATAGACATAATTATTGGGGTAATCACCACCATCGATCTAGAACTTGGCTGGTGGTGCATTGATGACTCATATGATTTCGGAACAATAATCACAAGTAGCGCCAAACTTTGTGACGTTGAGCTACAAAAGCGTTGACCATCTTGAAAGTGTCTCAACTTGTGCGATAATGCAAAAATGTTGTCATGAGTCCATCATTCTCCGCTCCCCTTGGTGAGTCATTTTGCCATCCTTCGCCTCTGTTGGTGCTTGCAATAACCTCAACGTCTTTGAATTTGCCTCAATTTGTCTTGGCTCTGGATTATATGCATTTTGATTAGAATACGGTATGGTAGTGATTCCCAATTGATGGCACATTGATCGGTAGTATGACTCGACCACATAACTCACTGAACCATTGCTACTTGTTGTGTGGATGGTGGACTCCATGTTTCCATTAATTCGAGAGTCATGTTAGGTGTATGGCCATTGATCATAAAAGTCATCCATGGTGCACGAAAAGAGAGAGAAAAAAAAAATTTAAAAAGAATTAAAAAAAAAAATGTATAAATTAAAAATAATTTGATAAAAATTAATATTGGCAAAATTATTAAACTAATTCCCTAACAATGGCGCCAAAAACTTGTTGGTTGATTTACATGATCAATGAATGAATCGTGCAAGTATACACGATCGACAAGTAATAAAATGAAAGTAGAGTATCGTTCCCACGAGGAATTATTTAATAAAAATCACCAAGTATTAATTCTTAACCAAACTAATTTTATTTAAACAATCTCAAATCGTGATTTTTAAATTTAAGAAAACTAAATTAAACAACGTAAAAAGAGACTATTCTAAAAGAAAGCAAATAAACAAATTAAGATTTGAATAAATTAGGATAAATAAGGTTAAGACTCCAAAATCCCCAATTATGATTTTTTAAATCAATTATTCAATTATCCCAATTATTATGTCTCTTGAATTGTTATGAGGAATTCTAAAATGCCAAAAGCCCTTTTCCAAGTTATCAATTACCTTCTATTTAATCAGATTAATTTTGCTATATTCTATGCAAAACAATTGAATTAAACTCATTAAAATCCCAATTCCTTAAATGTTACATGCGGCAAATAGATATTTCCATTCTATTCACAAACCAAATTACTCACTGTGCAAATAACTAAGTCACATGTCACCATGCCCGATTCTAACCCTAGAATTCCTTTCCCAATTCCTTACAGAGTAACAAGGTAATTATTGATCGGATAAATAATCAATAGGCCCAAGACAAGATGAACAATTCACTTCAACATAAATAATTAGAATAAATCAAATAATTAATTCATAACCATAAAAGGTTCAATTGGAATCTTAATTAAAGAAATAAGTTCATAATTAATGAATTAAAACCAAGAATCCACAATTGAATAAACATTAAAAGATAGAAGTATGATAAGAGAAGAGAATAGAATACATTTGTCGACAAATCGAGTGCTCCCCTCTTGCTCTTGCTCTTGATCTTCAATGGTCTTCAAGTTGCTTCAATCTCCAAAAGTAATAAGAACTAGAGTTATATTCTAATCTAATAGAGTGTTTTATCTAAGCTAAGCTATCTAATCTCTCTCTATTTTATGCCTTACATCATGTATTTATAGGTTCAAGTCAATTTTTAGCTTAGGAACAAACCCAATCAATTTGTAGTAAAAAGGTGTTAAAATTAGCCCAAAAATGCATATAGGCCATCACTAAGCCCTTCCTTCAGCCAGTTATTTGGGCTTGATGCTCAACCACTTGCTCCCCGTGGCAAGGCGCTGGTCCCATGTTCGACATTTTTTGCTCGAGCGTTCTTTGGGAAAATGGCCATAACTTCTTCGTCCAGAACTCGATTTCGATGATCCAAGATATTAGGAAAGGAGAAGTAGGTCTACAACTTTCATTCTTTAAGGTTTTCGAAATAAGGTCCGAAACAATACTCAAATTGGCTCTGAAGTGACTATTGTGTAAATGGCAAGCCGAAAACGCGAATCTAGCCACCCCAAACGTCGATCCAAGTAACTTTTGTCCCAATTCCTACAAAACAACGTAAAACATGCATGAATAGACACAAAAACTTAAAAACATCCAAAAGATTAAGCTCAAATGCACTCAATTATGGGTATAAAACTCACTCATCAATTGTCGTGTATTTATTGATTAGGCTAGTCTCTGAGGCAGGGAGGCCTGATAATGAAACCTAACCCTCTTGGGTGTGATGTACCCCACCCCATACCTTGTACTTTTTTATCCTTTGAGTGGTCAATTGGGGCTAAAGGAGGTTGTGTAGCTTCCTCGGCATCCTATTTTACTCCGACATCGACATAGTCCGATAATCAAGATGGATGAGGTAGTCACTGAGGTCCCTCCTTGAATTGCTCTGTCAATTGAATCATGTATAACTGACCCACATCTATAGATTTTCCTTGTGCAATCTGAGAAAAGCAAACTTTGCCCGTCGATTTATAACATCACTTGTATACTACGGCATCGACTTGGCACAAATAAAGGCATGCCATACTTTCTTGTAACTACTTAGATGCGGATGTAGTGAACAAAAGCGACTTCTTGTTGATCTGTTAATTTCCATTTTGTTCGGTACACACAAAGCTTGAATGACCTCTTTGTAGTCCATTTCGTGCTCTAAATATTGCATGAAGCCATTTTGGGTATTGTGTTCAAGTAGTAGTAAGCATTTATTGACTGGCCCGACTTCCTTGATTTTTGCGAACCCAAATCATGTTACCAATATAATCTTTTGCATTGGCGTAGAATTCCTTAACAATTTTAACGGCCAGATGAATCCAGGGTTGGGTTTGTAAAGTTAAGCCCA
Organism: Panax ginseng; assembly: GCA_020205605.1. Taxonomy (NCBI): domain Eukaryota; kingdom Viridiplantae; phylum Streptophyta; class Magnoliopsida; order Apiales; family Araliaceae; genus Panax; species Panax ginseng. Next base: position 156,860,760 of record CM035132.1, read on the forward strand.
TCTTCTACTCCCAATCATTTTTAGTAATTCCCCATCTTTATCTCTGGCGATAATCCACGCTTTCGGGAATTATCGTTTACTAGAAAGTAAATTATAATATCTTTGGACGCTTTAGCACTTGTAAATCTCTTTTTGTCAAACTTTGTGAAGTGCACGAAGTCTCTCCTCTATGCCTTTTAGTAGCCATAAGTCTTGTGTGTTACTTTCTTGCCCAACCAAATGATGTTCGGTGGCTTTGGATGGCCGAATCCTCTTTGTAACAAATTATCAAACACTTGGTGTGCAAAAATTTTGAACACTATTGTTGAAGCACTCACCCAAACTTAATTTTCACCAAATTTGTCAATTACTAAGAACACTATCCTTCAATACAATACAAGTAACAATTAAGAGTACCCAAACCCACTTGAGCCGACCTGATGAAAGAAACTAGCTTGAAAGTACTAACGTAGCTATTATCCAAGTGAATCAAACAATTTGCGAAAATCTTGCACACTTACTTGGTTATAGCCAAATATGATGTTTCAATCAAAGTTGCGAGAGCAATTTGAGCTTCAAACCCTTACTTCAGATAGATGGGGTTTAAATGTAAGTTGGTGTCCGAATTGGTGAGGAAGGATGACAAGATGGAGATTAATTGCCTTAGTTTGGGTAGGAGATTGAGTGTTTGATTATGCTTATACAAGAAAAAGCTGATTATAATGGCTAGATTAGAGGAGGGATATGATTTGAGTGAGTTTGAGTTGGAGTGGGAGAGCACAAGAGAGTTTGAATTGGGTGTATTTGGTTATATTGGAGATTAGGTGTTTTTTTCTAAGGTACAACAAGGCGCCTAGGCACTTGGGAATGTATTAATTTGGGCCACCTAGGCGATTAAGCGAGAATGCCTTGAAAGCTTGGAGTGCTAGGCGCTTGGTTAGGCTTAGGTATGGCGCTTAGGCGCTTAGAGGCGCGATATAGCTCTCTTGACTTGGTAGCATAGGGTAGCTTCATGTGTGGCTGAATTAGGCGTTTAGGCGCTTGTGCCTTATACTTGTTGCCTATCTTGGTGTTTTGTGCTTCTTATATACAATACCCCAACTTGTTGCCTTCAGCCCAACGCAATTTGGGCGTGGCTCGCTCACCGGGAGTGAGACCCACGACTAGGTAGTCATAGTGGCCATTAGTCGAACCCGCTTGAATATGAAATCTTGTTTCTATCACGAAATCAATTGAATATCGTGTTAGAGAACATCAGGGGTGTAACAAATCCTAAACTATAAAAGTTTAACCACTAAATAAACTAATAGTAAAGCAAATTAAAAAAATAACAATAAAAATTCCTGGGTTGCCTACCAGTTAGCGCTTGGTTTATAGTCTTCAGCCTGGCTTTCTTCTCTGTTCTAATTAGCAAGGTTGACCGATGTCTTTTCACGATCAACACAATCCCCATAGTAGTGCTTCAATCTCTGACCGTTGACTTTGAAATTATGCTTGGCATTCGGGCCTTCCACCTCCACATCTCTGTGAGGATAAACTTTTGTAATGATAAAAAATACGACCAGCGGGATTTCAACTCACGAAAACAATTTAAACTTTAAATTGTATAATAGCACTGTTTGCCCTGATTCAAACTTTCTTTCCAGAATTTTCTCGTCATGCCACCTCTTAACATTTTCTTTATATAACTTCACGTTATCGTACGATTGGAGTCTGAATTCATCCATTTGGTTCAATTGTAAGCGCTTCTCTCTCGCAACAGACATATCAAAGTTTAACTTTGAATTGCCCAATAAGCCTTTGTGTTCTAGTTCAATTTGGAAGATGGCATGCCTTCCCATATACTAACTTTGTATGGAGACATCCCCTATCGAGGTTTTTTTGTGGTATCGGTATACCCATAAAGCATCATCCAACTTGCTAGCCCAATCTTTCAGACTAGGATTCACTATCTTCTCAAGGATTCATTTTACTTCTCGGTTAGATACCTCGGCTAGACCACTTGTTTGTGGATGGTAGTAGTAGCTATCTTATGGTGACTACGTCTTAGCGAGAATAGTGAGAAGCGCTTATTCTGAATGCGTACCTTCATCACTAATGATTGCACGAGGAGTGCGAATCTAGAAAATATTCTTACGAATGAACTTAACCACAACCTTAGCATCATTGGTGGGCGATGCTATAGCCTACCCACTTCAAAACGTAGTCGACCGCTAGAAGTATATAAGAGTTACTGAAAGATGATGGAAATGGTCCCATGAAGTCGATGCCCCAAGCATCAATCAATTCGACTTCTAGCATCATATTAAGTGGCATCTCATGTCGCTTTGATATATTACCAACTCTTTGGCATCTGTCACATTTCAATAAAAACACACGGACATCCTTAAAGAGTGTTGGCCAGAAAAATCCACATTGAAGCACCTTAACTGTCGTTCTTTCTCCCCCAAAATGTCCACCATAGTCGGATCGTGACATTAGTATAAAAATGGCTCATCCCATAAATCTTTGTTTCACATCATGGAAAAATTTCTTCTTCTCTTGACTTGTCAAATCTAAGCGGAATCACCTTACTCACAATGAAATTTACATAATCGCATACCATGGTGTATCCATCCTTACCGCAAATAGTTGTTCATCAGGAAATATTCATTGATCTTTGTTGTGTCATTTTTTAGTTATGCATTCTCTAATCATGATAAATGATCGACAACTTTGATTCTTTGTTTCTTTTCGGTCCCGGATCTCCAAGTTAAACTCTTGTAGCAATAATACCCATCTAATTAATCTCGGCTTCGTGTCCTTCTTTCCTCTTAAGTACTTAATCGCGGAATGATCTGTAAACACGATCACCTTTGTCCCAATCAAATATGAGCAAAATTTATCAAATGCATAAACAACTGCTAATAGCTCATTCTCGGTAGTGGTATAATTTAGTTGGGCATCCGTTAACGTCTTATTAGCATAGTATATAGCGTGAAAATTTTTATCCTTTCGTTGGCCAAGAACTGCGCCAATCACAAAGTCGCTAGCATCACACATTAATTCAAACGGGATACTCCAATCTGGCGCTATGATTACAGGTGGGGTAATTAGTTTCTTCTTCAACACATCAAAAGCTTCTAGGCATGCTTGATCAAAGTTGAATGGGACATCCTTCTCCAAAAGATTACAAAGTGGTTTCGTGATTTTGGAGAAGTCTTTTATAAATCATCTATAGAACCCAACGTGTCCCAAAAAACTTCGAATACCCTTTACTGAAATAGGTGGAGGTAGGCTCTTAATGGTTTCGATCTTAGCTCTATCAACCTCAATTCCTTTTGATGACACTCGATGACCCAAGATTATTCCCTCTTGTACCATAAAATGACATTTTTCCTAGTTTAAAACCAAATTCATTTCAATACACCGTTTGAGCACGAGAGTGAGATTTTCAAAACAATAATCAAACGAATCCCCAAAAACTGAGAAATCATCCATAAATACCTTGAGATTTTGTTTGACCATGTTGGAAAAAATTGCAATCATACACCGTTTAAATGTCACCGGCGCATTACATAATCCAAAAGACATCCAAGAGACAATAATACTCGTGCCCTACAAGCACATCCAACATCGATCTATGAATGGTAGAGGAAAATGGTCCTTCTGAGTGGCCTTGTTCAACTTTCTATAATCCATACACCCTTGACACTGTAATTGTTTGAGTGGGATCAATTCATTATGCTCATTTGTTGTAACTTGTCATTCCCCCTTTCTTTGGCACACATTAGGCTGGACTTACCATGAGCTATCTAAGATAGGGTGAGAATTCCGCATCCAACCATTTAATGATTTCCTTTTGATAACTTCCTTCATGATGGGATTGAGTCTTCGTTGTTATTGATAGTCGGTTTCGCTTCATACATCAACAAAATCTTATGCATGCAAATTGATGGGCTTATCCCTTGATATCGCAAAAAGTCCACCCAAAGCGGTCTTGTATTGCTTAGAAGTACCCTTAGTAGCTTTTCTTCTTGAACCTTATCAAGTGATGCAAAAATAATAAGCTGGAAAGGAGGAAGAAGAACCAAGGTAGGCATCTAGTAGATGGTTAAGCAATGGTTTAAGTTCCAAGGTGGCGGTTCTTCTAAGGATGATTTCACCTTTTCATCTTGCTTTCCCCAATTATCCAGATGTTCAAATTTTTCAAACATCGTGTGAACTTTGGAGCTGAATCTAACATTTGAACCCATTCTAGCACAGTTAAATCATCAAATAAAGTTTCACTAACCAATACGGTTTCAAGAGGGTCTTGATCACAAATTCACTAAATACCTCTCTAGTTTGCCGTCAATCGGATCAACTCCAAAGAACTCTTCCTCTCCCTTCGAAAATTTCATAGCCTTGAAAACATTAAAAGTTACTTCTTCATCTTGGACTCTCATTGTTAACTCTCCCTTTTGTACATCAATTAATGTCCTTCCAGTAGCTAAAAATGGTCTTCCAAGGATAATGGGTATGTCTTTATCCTCTTTATAATCTAATACAATGAAATTAAATTTGGAAATATGAATTTGTCCACCTTCACTAATATGTCTTCCACAATGCCCCTAGGGAATGGCACTGATCTATCTGCGAGTTGTAAAGATATATTTGTCGGTTTTGGTGCTGGTAGTCCCAACTGAGTGTAGATCGAAAGTGGCATCAAGTTAATACTCACACCCAAATCACACAAACATTTGTTAAAGAACTGGGGTCCAATCGTGCATGGTATTGTGAAGCTACCCGGATCCTTCAACTTTGATGGTAACTTTCTTTGCAGAATTGCGCTACATTCTTCTGTCAACGCTACAGTTTCGAACTCCCCTAGCTTCCTCTTTCTTGCTAAAATATCTTTCATGAATTTTGCATAGCTAGGCATTTGTTCTAAAGAATCTGCGAATGGAATGTTGATTTTTAGCTTTTTGAACACTTCTAAAAATTTCAAAAAGCTGTCATCTAATTTACGCTTTTGCAATCTTTGAGGAAACGACATAGGTGGTACATTCTTTGTTTCATTGTCTTCTTGTTGTTTTTTCACAACTTTTTACACCACAAAACAATATCTTGTTGACAAATTGGACATTATTAGTTCCTGGACAAATTAATTCGGGAAGTTGTTTTATTGAATTCTTATATCATTGTCATCATACTCATGTTTATATTATGTTGAAAGTCATCTATGGCCTGTAGTGCATGGATGGACTTGGTATGATTATGACCAGGGATTATTCGGTATAATCATGACCGTAATGTTACAAATGATGTGGTAAAAGTCCTCATTGGCTCGTAGTGCATTGATGGACAATTGTTGGCATGATCACGACCATTGATGAATACACGAATATCCTTGGCCCGTAGTGCATGGATAATTTGTGGTCGTGATACTAAAGAATATCCTTGGCCATAGTGCAGGGGTGATTCGATGATGTGGATTATTTATTAAAATTTGAGTCGATGATAAAAATGATGAAAAACTTTTAAATCTTAAAAGATAGTAGTTTTATTCTCTACTTGACTCTTTTAATGGATTGCTTATTTCATTGCAGATTTTGATCTAAAACTTGTTGTCTATTATATTCTATCGGTTCTTATCTTTGTTGAAGGCTAAGGATAATTTATTACGCATTATCTTAGTCATAATATTTCTTCTTTGGGCTAGTTGAGCTCACCCTAGTCGGGGAACAGAGTGATGGTCTTAGATGGCGTATTAGTAGTCCTCACTATTACGTGAAATAGTGTGATAATAAATGTAATAGCGACTCCATTGTGTTTGAATCTTGTCTAGATGACAATATTCTTATTAAAACTCTCGATTTATGTTTTGTAAGTATTTTTACATTTGTTGTATAATTAAGTTTGTATTTGTTTTATGTACCATGTAAGTGGCGACCCAAGATGGGTGATGTATACCTAATTTTGGGGGCGTCACAGTTGGTATCAAAGCTTAGGGATATGATCCCTAGCTGAGATGTGAGACAAGAACTAGGAGGGGAGAGACGAGGAATTCCTTCGCTAGTATGACCTACCTAAGTTTAATTGGTAATTTAATTGGTCGGTCAGGGTATAGGGATAATATGTGATATGTCAATTAACCCTTGTTTTGTGACAGTGTTTGTATTCAGATGTTGTGAATAGGGCTCAGTTATTGGAGCACGATAATGAGTCAGCTCAACCAAAAGGTAACGACCAACAACACGATAATAATCATACTGGTGGCAACGGCTATCGAAACAATGATAACCATCGTGGGGGAAATTATCATGCTAAGAATGGTAACCACTTCGGTGTTAATCATGGCAAAGATAATAGAAGTGGAAATTACAAGAAGAGAAGGTCATTTAGCTGATTTTGTCGTGCACCAAAGTCAAGTCCAGCTGGGACGATGGCACCAAAAGCGGATATGGACAAAACAAAGTCGTTGGTTTTAGGAATAGCGTTTTCACGACTTCTCAAAAAGCGAGTAAAGCCGAGCGAAGTTAGTTAGCAGGTTAGTTAATTATAAATTCTTGCGAAGTCTATACCTTATAAGATACCGGTTATACCCATTATTTTATCTCTCTTGCTTGCGTTCAACGTTTAAATTTGACTCCGAAGAAGTCAGACTATGACCTATCGGTTGAAACTCAGTTAGGAGAAACCTTCATTTCATGTCTTATCCAAGTCTTGGATGAGAGTCACGATTTTGAATGATATTTTTATTGTTAATAAATTTTCTGACGTATTCTTGAAGACTTCTTAAACTACCCCTAGAGCATGAAATCGAATTTTGTATTGACCCCAATACAAAACCCATTTCTAAAACCCTAAAATATTTCATTAACTAAAAGGATCTGTTTACGTTGATTATGAGGAGAGTCATAATAAAAGTATTGGGCTGATAAAAATCATGGGTATATGATGTATTAGTAGGTGTTATGATGAGCTATGTTGGTTATTAGGTAAAAACATGAAAGTTTCTTAGAAATCACAAAGGGTTGAAAAATCAGATTTTGGTAAAAACGTAACATGAAATTCAATTGACCATATCTCCTATTATGTTTCAAATTTTTGAGTGTTGTCAAGTCCTAGAGTTAGATCTATGAGTTTTGTAGTATCTCCAAGTGGAATCACTTTGGAAAAGGTGTTGTAGATTTTTCGTGTGGTGATTTTTAGCAAAGGAGGCAAAAAAGCTGCAAATTTCAAAAATGCTCTTGCTTGAGAAACTTTAAGGGCTGTTTTGGCCATAAATTATGAGAAAAATTCTGGCCTTTTGTACATGAAAGTATATGGTATAAGGAACATCTTGTCCAAAAATGAGCTCATTTTGACTTAAAATGAGCAAGTTATGACCATTTCAATATTTAGATTTTTTGACGAAAAATGATATAACTTAGGAGTTCTATAACTCCAATGACCATGAAATTTAAACTGGAGGCTCACGTTAACATGTGTAAGATCTTGCCAAGATTTGGGAATTTCTGGAGTTAATCTTGAGGTAGCTAATTTCTTAAGGAATTAATTAGAAATTGATTTTTGAAAAATAGTAAATGAATTTTAAAAATTCCGAGAAAAATATATTTTCATTATGGGACTATATTATGCTAAATCCCAGAAAAGAAATATTTTTGGAACTGATTTGGTATTTTTCTTGAAAATGATCTAGTTATGAGTAAATGAGTTAGATATGTTATTTGAAGTAACAAAATTGGAAAATAGGATTTTATGGCTAGAGAATTCTATATAGAGTATATGCATATTTTTTTGATGAGGGATTTGATCATTGGTGATAATATCTTATGAGTATGGCATTTTTGAATGATTAAATGCATTATATGGTAAAGCGTAAACAATTAAAATAAATTATTTATAAGTTTAAGAAGTGATTAAAATATTGTTATAATATTAATGATATTAGATTATGAGATTATTAAGTGATTGATAACATTGGGATATTCATGAACTATGGATAAATTATATTATAAATGTTTAAGATTTATCATTTATCTCATTTGATTGATTCTTTATATCATTATACTCATGCTTATATTGTGTTGAAAGTCATCCGTGGCCTACGTGCATGGATGGACTTGGTATGATTATGACCAGGGATTGTTCGGTATAATCATGACCGTAATTAAAAACACGATTATCTTTGGCACGTAGTGCATAAGAATATCCTTGGCCTGTAGTTCAGGGATGATTCGACGATGTGGATTAATTATTGAGCTGAGTCTCAGCAATGAAATATTAATTCATGGATGTGTTCAAAGTCATCGTGGCTTACGTGCATAGATGGACTTGGTATGATTATGACCGAGGATTGTTGGGTATAATCATGAGTAGTAATTGAAAACACGATTATCTTTGGCACGTAGTGCATGGATAATTCGTGGTCGTGATACTAAAAAATATCCTTGGCCCTGTAGTGCAAGGATGATTGACGATGTGGATTAATTATTGAGCTAAGTCTCAGCAATGAAATATTAATTCATGAATGTGTTCAAAGTCATCTGTGGCTTACATGCATAGATGGACTTGGTATGATTATGACCAGGGATTGTTCAGTATAATCATGACCGTTATTGAAAACACGATTATCCTGGCCCGTATTGCATGGATAATTCGTGGTCGTGATACACTGGTGAGTCTCGATATTATTGGTTTCTGATTGTATATCTTTGGCTGTAATGCAAAGATGAATTTTAATGAATATCTTTGGCGGGATTGCAAAGATGAATTTAATGTTTTCAACGATAAAGGTATTCAAGGTATCCTCACCTCTTATTCATACCGGTCGTACCCTAATTTCGAGGGTGAGAAATTCCATAAGGAGGGAGATTGTGAGACCCAGATTTTATAAATAAAGATTTAAATTTTCTCGAAATAATTTTTAATATTATGGTGTGAATTTGAGATAATATTATAGTTGTGGGTAGTATTTATAAATTTTGCAAAAGTACATGAGTTGTTATATAATATTCGTTTGGTGGAGAATATTCTTTTTGTCGGGGAATATTAGATGCGATGACATAATCATTGGTGGACCCCACAGCGGAAGCTTGGCGTAGTTAGTAAGCGACAAAAATATTTTATGAAAATAACGGCGGAGGTTTTACCGTTAAAAGCTGTTGAACTACCTTAGTAGTAAAAGTACGATGTCTGGCGTGGTTGCATAGTAGTTTTACGGTATTGATTATTGATGCTTACGTGATAAGTCACTCGGTTTTACTCAATTATTGCTATGATAATTCTTTGCATCATATCTCTTATATTATTGATTCGATTATTGTCACGATTATCATCGCATAATATGTTATTTTATTAAATCAATAATTGAGATGACAAAGTTATTCATATTATTAAATTACAATATTTACAATGTCTAGAAGTTACATCGAGGAGAGGTTAGGTAATTTGCGGCGCCCGGTGAGGAGAAATCCTTAGGAAGGCCCCTCTTTCCTAGGAGCGACACTGGTTGATAAATATTGTGATTTATGATATTAGTGATGAATGTTATTAAGAATTGAAGTTGTGTTAGGAGTTGAATTTGGATACTGGACGTGATATTTGAGTCTGGAGCGTCGAAATTAGTAAAAATAGTCTATAAACACAAAATTTTAGGAATTCACTATTTGGTGAAAAAGTCAATGAGATGACTTTTTAGGGAAAAATCAAACCTCGAAATTTTAAAATTTATATTTTTGATAAAAATGGTTTCATTATGTTGGAATGGTTTGTGTTAGTGAAAATCGACATTTATTTCGATAATATTTGATGTCTAAGGGCTATATTGATAAATCGGGTAATTTATCGGATAAATGAGCAATTAATTGCTACTAATTCACATGATTATAACTATTTGTTCACATGTGATACTATTGATTCACATTCTTGTTACTATTAGGGGAGTTGGTGCAAGATTGATAATACTTGCATGACTAAGTTAAAAATAGAGGTATTAGATGGAGGTACTATCTTTGTAATTAATTTTATCACATGATTTAGTATTGAGTCACATGATTTTATTATTAATTCACATGATTTACTATTAGGGGAGTTGGTGTAAGTTTGATAATACTTGGATGGTGAATTAAAAATGAAATAAAAGTTGGAGGTATTGTCTTTGTAATTTTTTAGAGCCCCAAAATGTGCAATTATCGAAACTATGTTTTTCTATAAATAGAAGCTCATTCTTCTTCATTTTTCACCAATTCACCAAAGCTTTAGAGCGGTTATTATAGAGAGATATTGTAGGGAGAAATTTTAGAGAGAAAATCTAAAGAAGAAGAGAAGTTTACTACCTCACTACTCCTTTATCCAGTTTCTTTTACGGTAAGGGGTGTTATTCTTTCTGATTCATGAAGAGAACTTTTGTTATTCCATCCTCTATTATTCTGTTGGAATAACCTGTATACGCGGCATACCCTATACATAACCTGTATAAGCGGCATACCCTGTACTTGGTGAAATCCTTATATTATTCCGTCATTTATATTTTGTCGGAATATCCTGTCGGTGTGAATTTCACCTGACCTGGTTCCAATATTTATATTTTCCGTCATTTAATATTACGTCGAATATCCCGCTTCGATTGTAATTTCACGACTGGTTCCAATATTTATTATTAGTATTTTATATTACGCCGGAATATCACGTGATTAATGTAATTTCACGACTGGTTCCATTACTTATTATTTCGTATTTATCATTACATTGGAATAACTTTTAATACATCAATCTTTGCATGCATGGTGATTTCGTTGTTATTCCATTCTTTATTATTACATTGGAATATCACATGGCATTGCATTTACGCTGACACGGTTCCGTTATTTATTATTACATTGGAATAACTTTGTCTATCCGAAATCTTTGCATGCATGGTGATTTCTTTTGTTATTCCATTTCTTATTATACTCAGTTGGTTAAAGTTTTGACTTTTATACTCCATGAAATTAGTGGAATATCCTTGATATTTGCGCTTCATCCAATATCTTTTCATGGAAATATTTTCCTGGGCATTCTTGAATTTTACACCACAAAACAATATCTTGTTGACAAATTGGACATTATTAGTTCCTGGACAAATTAATTCGTGAAGTTGTTTTATTGAATTCTTATATCATTGTCATCATACTCATTTTTATATTATGTTAAAAGTCATCTGTGCTTTTTGTGGTGCATGGATGGACTTGTTATGATTATGACCGAGGATTATTCGGTATAATCATGACCATAATGTTACAAATGATGTGGTAAAAGTCCTCATTGGCCCGTAGTGCATGGATAATTTGTGGTCGTGATACTAAAGAATATCCTTGGCAGAAGTAGTGCGAGGGGTGATTCGATGATGTGGATTATTTATTAAAATTTGAGTCCCAACGATAAAAGTGATGAAAAACTTTTTAAATCTTAAAAGATAGTAGATTTTATTCTCTACTTGACTCTTTTAATGGATTGCTTATTCTCTACTTGACTCTTTTAAGATAGTAAATTTCAGTTTTGAGAAATTTGACACATTTCCTTCCAATCACCGTAATTCCCTCATCCGAGGGCGGAATGAGGTCATTCCAAAGCCTATGGCTTCCTAACTCAGTGCACTACAACATATCAAAAGCCCAGACCTTTTAAAGCACAAAAAGTGGACGAGAATGCCCCCATTAAAGACTGCCCAAAAATAGTTTATCATGATCGGTCAACCATGTTTGACCATCTATAACTTCTAATCTATACATGATATAGACTTGATTCTTTTTGTAGATTAAAGACCACATATCAAGATACACATAACAACTTTTGAAGAACAAAACTCATGATCGAGCAAAGAGTTATGGCCTCTGACATTTGGTGAAAAATAACAGAATTCGGTTTTTCCAACTTGCTTAAATCTTCAAATTTTTGCACTTTGATGTTATGGGTCTTTGATTTATCAACCCATATTATCAATAAACATCCTATTACACAACTTTAAACAATCAATTGCATCAAATAACATCGAATCAAAGGATTTCTAGATTTAGTGTCCTTATACCCTTTTTGCCAAAAATTCTTGATTCTTGCTTCTGATTTGTTATGGGTGATGGTTGGGCTTTGTTTAAGAGTGTATGGATAATCTTGTACAAGGCAATTAAATTTAATATTTAATCACTAGATTTAATTCTTACAATTTACCAATTAACTTCTATCCTTTGGTAAATTAAAACACTTATACAATAACATCGAAATTAAACCCGGTAATTGAAATTAGGGTTTTCGATTAAAAATTTAGGGTTCTATAATTAGGGTTTCTTAATGTTATCAATTAGGGTTTCTAATTGACCATTAGGGTTCTCTAATTATCTGTGTATATTACTAACACAGTCGTTACGGTTTCTAATTTCAAAGGTTAGGGTTATAATAATTAGGGTTTGTCCTCATTATCGACGTACTAACGAAGAATTAGGATTTCTTCTAATTACCGATATTCTTATTCATGGTAACTTCATATATACGGTACTACTACGTAAATATCTCATAAGCGAAGTTTAATAATTAGGGTTTCACAAAGATTTGTAATATGCTATGACCTAATTGGCCCGTCATTGCACAATATTATATTTTCACATACACAAATTACATAATTATTGTAATTTGTAAAATCATTATAACAATAATATAATATTATTATTCTCATCTCTTGATCACAATCCCAATCCGGGTTTGGATCTCATATCTCGAATTATTCTTCATACACAAAGATCAATAATCAAGTTAAAATAATTAACTTAAATATTACGAACAATTCATATAATAAAATATTTATTATATAAATCTAATTATCACTTCATATATTATTTTCAATCATGTTTTCATGGAAAATAATTAATAAAACATTTTGGCTTACAGAAATTTATTACCATATAATTTGTTGTAATTAATCATTCCAAAATTATTTCTAATTTTTCAAGTAATAAATGTATTCGCATTTATCGTTCACTTTACTTGACACTTAGTCTCATCATTAAATAAAAAAAAAATTATACCCAAAATTTCTTATTTATTTTATTTAGAAAATCTCGGGTTACTACAGTTCAACAGTTTTAACGATAACACTTTCGCCGTTATTTTTATAAAAAGATAATTCTGTCGTTTTCTTACTACGACAATACTTCCGTTGTGGGGTCCACCAATGATTGTGTCGTCGTACGAATATTCCCCAACCAATTGAATATTATATAACCATTTGCTTACTTTGCAAAATTTGTTAATATTACCCACAACTATAACATTATATCAAATCCACACCATAATATTCAAAAATATATTTCAAGAAAATTATTCTTTATTCGTAAAATTTGGGGTCTTACAAGAATCGTTAGGAACACAAAGTCTGAAGTTGACTCGAAGTATTCCTTCTTCATCGATTCTTGCTTCCGGACTAGCGCCTTCTTGTACTTTTTTCTTCATACGCATCAACTCTGTGTCCAGTAGCTTGAAAGCGACTTTAACTTTCTCAATTAAAGTCGGTTCTACTCGTATATTCTCCATCATCATATGGGAACCTGGAGTCTTTAACTCTGTCTCCATCCTTTGTAAGTCATACAAAATGGGCGTTTGCATTGACAATATCGCACTCGTACCCGCATATGATATTCTACTCAATGCGTCGGCTACTACGTTCACTTTTCCAGGATGGTATTGGATAGTATGATCATATTCTTTCAACAGTTCAAGCCATCATCGTTGCCGCATGTTGAGTTCCTTTTGAGTGAAGAAATATTTAAGGATCTTATGATCCGTATAAATCTCCACCTTCTCTCCATACAGGTGTCGACGTCGGGATTTTTATTGTCCCTTTTCGTTACTTGTTTTTTGGTGTTCTCATGTTAATGTGAGATTTGTTTGAAAAAACAAGTGAAAAAGGTCCGACATGCGTAATGTCGACGATTTGACTTTAAGAGTCACCAATTGGTGTTTTTAACTGGTTGCACCAACGCAACCGAAAAGGTTTGCACATTGACCCAGTGATTTGGCAATGCTAAACGGGTCGGTGAAACCGAGATTCATTAAGGGTTCGTGGGCTTGATTATGCGGAGGAAGGTGTTAGGCACTTCGACATCCGTGTTGCTACTATGTGACCGCCACTCTTCAAAGAAACTGTTATATGAATGTGTGTGTGTGTGGATCAATGTGCAATTATTTGAAAGTAGTGCTATGCCTCGTTTGCACCTATGTACATAGGGTTTGAATGTATAGAAAAATTCAGTTTTTAAACAGGATATAGCAGTGATGTTTTGTAAAAAAGAGGTTTTCAAACCCTGTGCTCAATAGTAATTGAGTCCGTTGATACTTCCATTTTATTACTAAGTGTTCGACTTGTTTGCCTTTATTTTCAAGATGCGAAGCATCTGCGAGAAAACAATGTACAGCAGTGCCGAATTCCTCACGGGCATGACAGCCATCCAAGGAAACTCAGACACTATAAAATAATATACAAGCTGCTTACAGCTGAAAACGTCCATCACGGGAACCGAATCTAGATTCATTAGCCTGAATCTGTAAGATCACATGATTCCTAGGCTCACATGATACTACAGTTGATATGGAAAATAATATATATATATATATATATATATATATATATATAAGCTGTAAAATATATATATATATGCTGATATGATCCCACCACGAATTATACTCCATGGGGAATCACGCAGCGAGAAAATATATATATAAAAGCAATAAATATATATATATATTGAGACGATCACCACCACGAATTATTCTCCATGGGGATCGTGAAAGTAAATAAAGTAGTAAATGCTATCACCGCCACGTAAGTGAACTCCAAAGTGACGAAAATGTAAAGAAAGCTATAAAAGCGATCACCGCCAATGTAAGTAAACTCCAAAAGCAAGAATGAAAATGTAAAGAAAGTCAGAAGACGATCACCACCACCACGCAAATAAGTAAACTCAAAGAAATGTGGTGTGAACGAAATGTAATATATATATATATATATATATATATATATATAATTAAACGCCTGGATGTAAAATCTGTGCTCATCGATGTAGTCGACCACGGTACGCTATATATATATATATATATATATATATATAAAGCGTATAAACGCTCCGCATCAAGTATAAGGCTCATCGTTGATGCTAATCGATCACAGTTCATATATATAAGTATATATATACGAAAGTAGATAAACGCCTGCATCAAGTCAAGGCTCAATCGAGGCATAACTCGATAATGTTAGTCCATATATAAGAAATATATATATATATATATATATATATATATATATATATATAATAATATATATATGTATGTAAATGAAAACCATGGACATAAGTCCGGGCAAACACACTCACATGACTCTCAATGTGTGCAACAGTGTGTAATAATGAAAGAAAGAAGCTTTATAAACACAAGAATGCTTACAGTGGACTGCCAAGGTAGACTGCTTGGACTTCAAGTGGATGAACACTCGGCTCCCGCCGGACTAAAAGTAGCTATATATGAGCTAACTAGTTTTTAAAGAGAAGAAAGCACTCAAAAGATTTATATGCAGAGCTAAATGGACAAGGCTTACTCGCCTTTTTCTCTCTCCCTCTTCTCCTTCTATACTTATAGACGGATGGCCGCAGTCTACACCGCAGGGTTGGTCGTAGGGCCCGGGCCTCGTGGGTCCTATCGTCTCAGAAGATGCGGCGCCGCTGCATCAGTAATGTCCAACCGAACTTTTAGAACTTCAATCCTAGCATCCAAACGAAGTGTGTCTGTAGTTCTTTGGACCGCTGGTGTCGAGAGTTACGTAATGACATGGATTAGAGGTTGTACGAAGTCAGGAAGCAAGGTCTATGCCCATGGTCTTCAAGCTTCAAATTCTATCCAAAGCATCACACATCGTAATAGTCACACCGGATTGTCATTCCTCTGTTATTCGGGACATTGTTGTATGTATGTATGTCCGAAAGGTTGAGACGACGTGCCATTTGTTGGATGAACAAGATGATGCTTCGACTTTTTGAGAGTTATCTTTATTTGAGCTAAAAGTAGATGTTGCTCAGGGTTACAACTGAGATTGGACTACTTGTTGGTATGCTGCTATATCACCTTGTTGACGTTGTGAGATGACGTAGGTGACTCCTCGACGGGGTTATCGCTGGTTTGAGTTTAAAAGCGACGCGTTTCTTCGTGGTTATATTGAGATTGGATCGCTTGGTTTGTGTGCCTCATCACACCGTGATTGAAGCCGATTGCATGTGGTTGAAATGAGCAATTCCTTGAGTTATCGCGGAATCGCGCGATGATCATCTCTTGGGGTTATCACCAAGGATCGGATTGTTATTCAAAGTCTCGCCTCTCGACCTCGAACCAACGTCATGGTGTTATCGCCAAGACAGGGGTATCTCTCCGGTGTTGTTCGATCTTTTGATCTCGCATATCTCGGTTATCTCCAAGATTGAAATGACATTCCGGTGTGTGTTCCGGTTTGGCACTAATGCTCCCGGTTTGTGTGCCGGTCTGGAGCAGAACTTTCGGTAGTATCCAAAACTGTTTGTAAGTTGTCTTTCAGGGTTATCTCCAAAAGACGAATCTACCCTCCTGCAATGTTAGTAATAGGAGTGCAGAAAATTTCGAGTGTCTACAGATGCCCCTCTTTATCATATTCATGCAATGCAATGCATGGATAGGATAAAGAATCCTAGACACTTGAAATTTAGACAAGATCATCATGATGCAATGTACAACAGCATGATGCAAATGTATGCATGAATGATTGTCAGGAACTTCTGCTGGGCTTACAATCAGAGATGGTTTGGACATGCGAACCAAGTCTTCGAGGATGCTGACGTTGGGACTAACACCAAAGTCTTGAATCCTAGACACCGGTTTATACTCCATAGAGGTACCTCTCATGTGTAAGAGATCTGTGGGGATAAAACTGTGCTTATTTTGAGGATGTGTATAACATATTCCCTCGTACTGTCGGAGTTACTGCCAACAGCTGGTTGTTATCAGGGTTGCCTGATCTTCGCTGATGTGTGTATCAACGGTTGCATTGTGTCGTCGACCTTATCGAGGAAGGTGGTTTCAATGGGTTTACATGCCATTAGTTGACACGGTTTCAAGGTTGATTGACCTTCATTGATGTGTGTATCAATGGTCAGATCAGGCGTGGTGAACCCCACCGGGATTTTCGACGTAACCACTTAAATGATTTTCAGATATCGGACCGTTGTGACCGCCAGGGGTATCACGAGCATGGTTGGTGAAAGTCGAGCCTTGTGGCATAGTATACCTTGTATCTAGGTGAATACCATTAAGACGACGGAGTTTAACTTTGACCGATAAAAACAAGAATTTAAGGGTGCTTTTGCTCAATCGCAGAAGCTTTTTTTACTCCTGATTTGGCCTTTTCACTTTGTGAAACATCCTTTGCAACTCTAATCGGACCGATCCGGAGGTGTGGGACCCATGTAGAGGCAAAGCAGAACCACTGCAGAAGTGCCGCAGTTGACCATGCCAACCATGGCTATGTATAGCCAATGGGTTGCTTTATAAGTCACTTTCAAGTCGCACTGCCAAGGAAATCTGAGAGCTTTTCGCAGACCACTGAAGTTCGGGCAACTTTTCAGATATTCTCGCCACCGCATAAGCGTTTCTACATCGTCTCCGGTAACACATGCATGCATTTTTTTTCCAACTTCTATCCGTTGAAACATGACTTATTGCATGAAATACATTTAGACACATAGTAGTGAATATGCATGCTTATATAACTTGATAAAAAATATTCAACATAGAAAATGTTAGTATTAAACCATGTTGAACATAATGATGTGAAAAATTTGACTTTTGAAACAGTCAAATTGGTACCATTTACTGTCATTTCTTATCCTATCTGAGGACAAATGAGTAAAGGTAGAGTCGTAATTAATCCTGATAATTAGAGTACACTTACGGATTTTTACTGTGATGTGATAAAATGTATACAAGATGTATATGACTATGTAGAGGTGTGCTACTGAATGGCCACCTAGTCATGCCTATGTGCATGTGGATAGTCCCTTTACAAAGGAAACTATGGCAAAATTTTCCAAAATGTAGGCATCGAAAGCGCTTATGCATTCTTAACTCTACATCATATGTATGTTAAAACGATGCATGTATGCATGTAATCACAAAATGCATTTTAAAAATGACTCCATGTATAGAATTACCACACCCTTTCTGAGGTGATTTGGAGATTTACTGTCCAGATACTATGGATCCAGATCACCGAAAGCGCGTTTCCCGCAAGACTACTTTCGTGTACGGGAGAGAGTGTTGAAGAGCCTCTCATTGCTCCATGAGACATGCCTCGTCGTTTGGTTGAGGGGGTCGCAATCCTATTCCAGATTGAATGCCGAATGTTTAGGACGAGGAGGATGATGTACTGCTCGAGGGTCCCGCCTCCCCGCCGCACGTGTTCCTTGTAGGAGTTACAGGGTATTCAAGTGGTGAACCTGCATCTTCCGGGTGACTTGAGTAGGCATCCTTCGTGTACCAAAGACGTTAAACGAGATATGAAGTTAGATCTTTAATCATCCTTATTTCCTATAAAGCGAGGAGTCAAGGAGTCCGATGTTGATCTCAAGACTTGATGTAGGTTCTCGCTTTACACAAACCTCGAGGAACTGGTTTAGCATCCACTCTATGTACCAGGCCTTACATGATGACTATAGAGCGATTGTCTATGACTGGGGATTTGAGAGATTTTTCTCCATTCTACCCCGTCGCTGTCCCTAGGGTTACCTCAGGGCATTGTCTGAGCGGTGGTTTCACCTGCACTACCACCACTTCACTTGCTAGATCGTGAGGTTTTGATGACGCCTGGATGGATTCGCGGTTTATCACTGTGTATAAAGTTTGAGGGGAGCCAAGGTGCCTTTGCACGGCGGATATCACCCCTACTACCGCCGATCCTTGTTGGGAGTCCCATGAGGCGCCAAGGGCGTGACTATTAGGACAGTCCTTTGAGTGTAGATGCTATGAGTGGGTCATTGAGTGAGCCCATACCCACCGATGTGAGGGTCGTGGATCGCGATTCTGCGGCGATTGTTCCCGATGATCATTAGGGGTTGCTTCACAGCGCATAACTCTTCTACTAAGATCTTCGCTTTGATTAGCGCCTCGACACGTGGGACCGTGGTAGAGAGTATGATTGGGGTTCCTATACCTTTGCCTATTTCCTCGTGGGAATGCGATGCGATCGTAGGGCTTGACCGAGGCGTGGTTAGGATTCTACCCGCTTTTTGGCTTGGTGAGTGTTTCTCGATCTTTTCCGATGTACAAAGTTAAGAGTGTTGATCGACAAAGAGATGGTTTGCCTTTGTGTGGTCAAGGCGCTTTGGGCTTACGAGAGGCTCCCTTATTTACGCCCCATGAGTGTGTTAGGTTTAGACACCTATCCACAAGGACGGAGATGGCATCATTCCATACCGGTGAGGTCCCCTGCTTTTCGAGGGTTTCACCTATTGTCATCAGAATGGAGATATCGACAAATTTGATGTCATCACTGGATTCCCTACTCTAGAGAGCATCCGGGAGTTGGCTTTGAGGATGGGTACCCAATCGATTAGAGTACTTCATATCCACCCGCAGGATTCTCTCTTTACCGATGGAGGATGGGAGCTCTATTTAGAGAGCGTGCATATTAGGAGCACCACAGAGAGATACGATATCGATCTTGCCTCCCCGCCAGCAAGCATCGGCATGTTTCACACCACCCGTCATTGACATCCCATTGATGGGGATTGACGGTTTTACATTATCGAGGGCCCCTGCTCGTGGAGACATTTCAACGTAAGTGGATCCTCGCACCATTGGAGCTCGCAGACCCGCGCCACTCAGTTCATGGGGGATATGGTTCCAGGATCCGTAATGATGGCGGATTGGCTAGCCTGTGTCAGCGATCCAACTCATGCGACACCGATCGAGAGATTGACTAAGAAATTGGACCGATCACATCTTTTCATTCGCATTTGGGCAGTAGATCCTTTAGAGGCGCAGATACTTTTGATCCTTCCAAAGAGTGGCGCCGCCCCTCAGTGACCCATTTGTTTTTTGCGGCACACATGATCCTCCTTATATAGGCCCCGACATCCCCGTAGATAGAGATCTAGTGACTCAGAGGAGTTACATCGTGGATAGCATCGATGATGTGGACATTGACACTATTAACTTTTTCTGATGTATTTCTTGTTATCTCGTTTGATAGGCCTCTGTTAGATACTGGGGTGTATTCGCCCATTTTCCTGTATTTTAGTTGTATAGAGATGTATTAGATGATGATATACTTAGGAATGTATGCATAGTTTTTCATTCCCTATATAATATTTCCATCTATTGTATAGTGCATATTATTGTTATGCATATGTATGTATATCCAGAGATGTTCAAAGATTGACTCGGATGGTCTTTATGACACTACCGCACAGATGTCTTCTTCAACAAGTTAGTCAGATTGATCATACCCCACCATTTGCGGTGGTAGTTGGTATTTGATCATGGTATGATAGTATATCACCATCGCATATGGTGGTCGAGATGACTTGTTGCAAAGATACTATGACCTTACTGATGTTTGTGTTCCTCCAAAGCTTTGTAGAGGGTATGCTAGAGCATTGGGTGCCGGATTGACAGAATTCGCTTTGGGACCTGTGGAGTACACTCTTACTTTGGAGGAGTATGCAAGGTTGACGATGCTACCCGGATGCACTCTTGTGTGCACATGGCGATGGGAGACATGAGTAGAGACAGCTCATGACCCTTACAGTTTGAGGCACAGTAGTATTGCAGATGATCTTACATCCGCCATGTGATATCCCCAAATATTTCCTCGATTGATGTGTTTGGCTCGAGGATAGCTATGCACGCCATTCCGGATTTCACCGCACTAGAGGATCATTAGCGTTTCATCCAGAGTGGATGTATCGCTCCTATGCATACCGGCCATACATTTATATGCCAGAAGATATGGATGAGCTAGACATAGGTGTCATCGTGGCGTTGAGAGCTCTTAGGGAGGGTCATACCATCATACCAATGATCGCTGCAGAGACCTTGAGGTCTGGCTACCATCACTGTGCTTATCCGACAGAGCATTTACGGGCGCATTATTACATGTCAGACGTGTGGTTCATGCCACACTTCATAATCGATTGGCACTTTTCGAGACGCCATGGGTTTTGTTTTACCGGAGAGAGATAGCCATGTCATACTCTTTTCACCGCGAAGTGTACAGATGTCGCATCTTGGTCCGCTTTCTTAGTAGAGATTAGAGATCCGCTTGACATATCGCCGTGTTCGTGGCTCGCCTCACCCCACAGCCTTCATTACTCATGCTCCGCATATGGATTATCTCCTCCGGCTGGTTTGAGGGGCATGATTACTTACCACCCATGGCCTTGATGTGTCGGGTTTGACCCGGCCAGGACTTCCATCCTTATGAGGGGGTGCAGTGGTTTCGGTCGCTTAATTGCACACAACCTGCTATCAACGGAGGATGATCTAGGTTGTACACTGCTGGGATCGGCGAGAGTCACGAAGTTCTCGTCATCATCCAGTAGTTCTGCAGAGTATTCTCAGATGGATCGAGACAGAGACCGCATTGGTCATGCAAGCAGATCTCAGAAAAAAGGTGAGACCCGATGATGACGATGAGAATCCTATATAGAGGAGGCTATCACCCCACCGCTGAGTCGATCGCCCGGGTTTCTAAAGATCGGTGATAGATTCTCCCACCCCGAAGTGCGATTGTTACCTAGTATTCAAAGACATCATCCGGATCGTAGCTTACATCCGATGACCCATGAGAGAGATCGTGCTAGGGCCGCGATGATGTTGACAGCTCTTGATGGAGAGACACCGCTCTGTTAGAGAGGGATGGGGCTAGATCCGCCAGGATGCCGTTATTATGGAGCGAGATTCCACTTTATCTGCTAGGGATGTGGCCATTGCAGATAGTACTTCAAATGAGATCTCGAGATGGTCATCACTTTTAACGATATGAGCACTTACATCGATGGACATTATGCCACCAAGCGGTTGGCTTCGATCCGCTAGCTCGTAGATACCTTGGGTCGGATCTTGCAAAGACTACCTCCGCTCCCTGAGAGGGATGCTATATTGATCCGATAGTCCGCATACATACGTAACTCGTAGATAGCTTTATTTTTCTCGCATGCACTAGCTTAGCCATTTTGTCATATATACAAAGATGTATGTATATATCAAACAAATATTATGTATGGCGTAGAAATATATGTTGATTCACTTCCCTTTTAGTTATGCCTTGATACTTGTTTGATATTTGCCCGCTTCTCCGTGGCCTTTGATCTCGATGCATTCTCAATTCATCCTCGATAGATGGACATTGAGATATCACAAAATCTCTCGTAATGAATCATTGATTTTCAAATCCCTACCATCTTTGGTGTCTTGGGATTTGTATCAGTATGAAAAGTGGAGAGGATAACAGCTTTTTTCCTCTCGAGATCGACCGCCCACGATGATCGCCATTACTTCTATTTAGAGAAGTTTAGTTAAGTTAATTCCATCTCTTATGGCGATCGCAGCCTTAGATGGTCACCGATTCTATTTGTGAGAAGAGGTTGGCTAATTCCATCCCTTTGATCTCAAACCCGATGAAGTGGGGCAATTTGAAGTTTGATGCCAAAGACGGTGTGACAAGTATGCTTGTTCTCGGTAGGGGTCGATCGCACCATGAATGGTTGCCACGATCTCTATCAAGAGGAGCTCAAGTCTGCGTAGTTCAAACCTAGTGTAGGAGGCTCAACGATGAAGATCAAGGCGTAAGGGTGTGGAAGTATTTTTGTTGTTTTTGTTTTTATAGAAAGGGTAGAAATGTTTTGTTGTTTTTGTATTATCATTGTGACCGGCCATATAAAATATAGTTGCCACGCATTCGTGCATCGTGGAGATCAGTCGACATAGTTTGCCCCTCGTGATTTAATGACCGAAAAGTGGGGGTCCCATCATGCAGTGAATCTACGAGGAAGATCTTAATCCCAACTACAAGTTAAGTCGTGGGGAGTAGATATGAACCATAAGTTTAGATAGATCATGGGGAAAGAAGGTTTAATCCCATGAAGGGGATAAAACCGCAAGTGTGAAGAAAGTTCGATCTCTTCTTTGTGACAAATCGTAATGTTTGAAAAGTTTGATCCCGCCTTCGTGGATAAACCGCAGATTTGTGAAAAGTTTATTCTCATTTTCGGAGGAGTCATAGGGCATGAAAAGTTTATCCTCGCTTTCGAGAGAAGTTGAAAAGAACCAGTCAGCCGGGTCCAATTGTATGTATCCATGAGGGGCGTAAAAGAGTGTGTAGAAAAAAGGGTTCAAAACCGGAATGACTGGTGATTTGATGATCAAAACCAGATGTTTGTTTGATGGCAACTTTAGACATAGTACCGCTTCACTTGTCTCAATTAATGAGCTATGGAAATTCATCACCATCCACTTCTTGTAACTCGAGAGCACCTCCCGTCAATACTTCCTCGACAACAAATGGGCCTTCCCGCTTAGGGAGCTTAATTTTCCTTATAATCGATCTTGGTTGTCAATGATCTTCTTCAAAACCAAGTCATGTTGTTTCAATGTCAGAATCGGATTTTTTTTCGTCAGTAGGATCGTATGCGATCCTTTTCACGATATAATCGATCATGGAAGATAGCCGCGGTTCGCTTTTTTTATCTATTAGAGACAATTGGTGATATATGTCTTGTACCCATTAGTGTTCATCCAACTGAGAATCCATCAATACTCTGAGGGATTCCATTTCCACCTCGATGGGGAGCACTGCTTCCATCCCACAGACTAGTGAGTAGGGGGTTGCCCCGGTGGAAGCTCGCATTGAAGTTCTATAGGCTAATAAAGTTAGGGGCAAGAGGTCGGCCATCCTTTGTGATTGGCGGATATTTTTTGCATGATCTTCTTGACATTTTTATTAGCAGCCTTCAACAAAGACCATTCATCTTCGCCAAGAGATTTACTGCGGAGTTAAGGTGTTTGATGTGGAATTGTTTGCATAACTCCTCTATCATTTTGTTGTTGAGGTTCTTAGCATTGTCTGACACAATGACCTCTGGTTGCCCATATCGACAAACAACATTATTTCTGATGAAAGCAACGATGACTTCTTTAGTAACCTTGGGGAAGGAAGTCGCTTCACCCATTTGGTGAAGTAGTCAATCATGGTAAATATGAACCGATGTCCATTATCGGCTCGGGCTCGATGGGCCGATCACGCCCATTCCCCACCTTAAGAAGGGCCATATTAACTCATATTGTGGAGTTCCTAGAAGGGCGTGGATAACATTCCCATGGATTTGACATTGATAGCACCTCTCGACGTGATCATCACAACACACCTTTCGAGTGTAAGCCAATAATGTCCTGCTCGAGAATCTTTTTAAAAATGAGGGATCCACTCATGTGAGGGTCAGATACTCCACCATGGATTTCATCCATAAATCTCGAGCTTGGTCTTTGTCCAGACATCCGAGGAGGCCTAGTCCTACATCTCTCTTGTAGAGTGCATCTCCGCCAGATAGAATTTCATAAGAAGTCGATGAATCACGCCTCTTCTCGGTGAGGCTTCGCCTTCTGCAGTGTAGATCCATCTCGTAAATATTCCTCGATATGTTGATACCAAGGGTTATGGATGGGAGGTAGCTCATCCGATACTTTCTAATGTAATTCCATAAACCGGGTCTTGTGCATATCAATCATGATGTTTGGCCCGCTTTCCTTGTCTGTATGTAAACCAAGGAGGCCAATGTTGCTAACGATTCGCAAAATCATTCCTATCATGAGGAATGTGTAGAAAGGAGATTTCTTCAACTCCAAAGCCATCTGCATAACTTGCCGATTTCTTAGAAACTACGTATCGACTATAAATGAGGATCAATCGATGACTATGAACATTGTTTTCTATTTTGAAAGGGTTAAATAGAACTTCATCTATAAACCGTCATAACTTATGGGCACGGGGTGATCAAATTTGCTATGCCCTCGTATTGATCAATACTACATGCTAGAACGATATTATCTTTCATCCTTTATCCGCTTTTAATAAGCATAAAAATTTCCATTATTTGGGATGTTCATAAATACTTTGAAACCATACCTAAACAATTTGGTTGGATAAGTTTTATCTTGTTCAACAATAACTTTAAATATATGTCTAGATGGATCAAATAGCTTAGATGACTTTCATTTTTACTTATACATACTAGGCAACTATAAGTATGTATCAACATGTGATAAAATATAATGATTATCCAAGTGGGGACACTCAGATAACCATGTTATAGAAATTTACTTAATGTAATATATAACTTGATCAATAATAATGTAATAAAGGAACTTATACAACAATTATTGTTTAATAGCTTACTTATACAGAATCATTGCATAAGTATATACAAAGGTTGAAATATTTGAACAATTGAAATGAACAGTTCAGATATTATCTTATTTATGTCCGCTCAGATAAAGTAAATGCAAAGGGTTAGATATCATTTGCTTTGTCTGCCGCTACACAACTTAGATTTATTTTTTCTATCAAGCCCTATCATTAAATAGATCATTTATCCGATTCAATAACATATCATATCATATAATATATCGCTTATCATAACAAAGACATTCCTAATCACATTGTCACATAACTTTAACAACCATGAATCACAAATAAACAATTATTAAGTCAACCTATCTAAGTCCAGATCAATTTTCTAAATGTGTTTGTTTGTATCGACAACTTTATCTGTATTTATTAAGTCTAAGACTTTATACAAAGAGTTCAATATCCATATGGATAACTTAGACACAAGTCGCACTATTTTTCATGGCATTATAATAATTTTTAAATATTTATTACCATTTATCGTAATTTTAGAGATATCGTAATCATTATTAAATGATTTAAATAATAAACAATTTTATTATCATTAATATTTAATTAATAATAAACTATTAATGAAACTATTGCCAAAATATTAAAGTTATTAATAATAACTTCAAATATTTTTAAAACATTTTATATTACCTTTAAATGATTTTTAAAATATTTAAAAATCATTTTTAAATAATTACCATTAATATTAAAATATTAATGAACTATTTATCTAAATATTAAAATTCATTAATTATAGCTTAAAATATTTTTAATTCATTTTCATCCCTTTTTAAATGATTTTTAATTTAATAAAACTATTTTAAAACTATTTATTTAATATAATTATTAAATAAATTTAATATAATTAGTGTTAAATTAATATCATTAATATCAAATTATTAATGAAATTATCTTGTAAATATTAAAAGTTATATTTTATAACTTAAAATATCTTTAAACAATTTATCTTCCTTTAAAATGATTTTTAAAATATTAAAATCATTTTTAAACTAATTTATTTAATATAAAAATTAAATATCATTAATAATAATTAATTAATGAATTTTACCTTTAAATATTAAAAGTTATATTTTATAACTTAAAATATTTTTAAATACCTTATTATTATTTAAAATGATTTTTAAAATAATAAAATCATTTTTAAATTATTTATTTAATTCATTTAGTAAATAACTTAATTATCATTAATATTAATTTATTAATGAAAATTATCACATAATATTAAAAATTATTAAAAATAACTTAAAATATTTTCTAATATCATAATATAATTTTAAATGATTTTTCATGAATTAAAATTATTTTAAATACTTTATTTAATATTATAATTAAATAAATTAAATACTTTTAATATTCCAAAAATATTAAATATTTATGAAATAATATTTAAAATAATTAAAATATAATTTTTAGGACATTAAAATAATTTTTAATAATTTATTTTGTATTTTTCGTAATTAAAACTAATTTTCTATAATTATTTAATAAAAGTAAATAATTTTAGAAATTATCTGTCATTAAAGAGCCCTATATAATATTTAAACCGTCGCTATAGGTGTTCTTGAGCTACCTGCATTCTTCAAGCCGCCATCGAAAGTGACTATGTTCGATTATGATTTCGATCGGATCACGATGTTTGAATGCATATTGTTGGATGATCATGTAAAGATAAATGTAACACTACAAGATTCAACAATAATCATGATCAAACAACATCACAATCCGGGTTATAAGCCCTCAAAGTGGTAGCCAGAGTCGTTTCTTCATTTTGGGTTTGCCTGTAAATGAAGAACAGCCTCGATCGCCCTACTTGGCTTCCACAACTTGTGATCTGTGTGATGTTTAATGATATAAGAATACCAGATTGTAGTCAACATGTAACACTACACACATCTGTTATTTATCATCAACAAAACAACAACAGATCCATAAGATCCGCCTGGCCAAACCCCTCGTTAGAAATAAACCAAAAAATTTTTGGAAATTTTCCTAAAACTTCAAATCTAGTCGATAAGGCTAGTTTAACCATAGATTTATGTTCAGATGTTGTTTATCAAAGTGCTCTAGGTATATGAAATCAAGAACACATGATGACTATAAATTGGTTCCAATAACAACATCAAAACACATAACGAACTGACAGATCAAGGCTTCGAAAAATCTTGTCGATATTAGTTTAAACATTCGGTCATTTACAATTGGTTTGGTTATGCCCGGTTAACGGGTTTTGACCGATCATAACTTCAAATCTATAACCGATCTAACTTTTATTCTTGTACCAGATGAAAGATCGCATACTAGACTACAAAATCCAACACTTAAACAACAAAAATACAAAACATACTAAGATCTACACGGTCTGACATTTGTTGTCAGGCCATAAAATGAAATTTTTCCAGATTTGCAAAAACACTAGATCTGAGCCTATAGATGTTATGGATCCAACATCTATCAACCCAGATAACTTAATAACACTATTAACAACACTTTTTAACACAAAAACACAACATTTAACAACAGATCACAAGATTTACAAGCTAGGGTTTTTATACCTCTTTGACTTTAATTTTTGATTTCTAGCTTCTGATATTGTTAATGATGAACGTGGGGCTTGAAAATATAACCGAAATGTTACTAAATTTTGAGGTTTTAGTGAGAGGAAAAGCTTTGTGTGTTGTGTACTAAAGTGGCTAACAAAGGTTCTATTTTTCTCTCAAATCTTTATATAGGGATGTTAGATGCATGAATGGGCTGTTAAATGAGATGGTTGCTGGTAACTTAAGTCAAAGGAGTTGTTGTGGTTGTTGAACAACTAAAGATATAGCCAAATTTGCAAGTTAGCTCACTAAAATAATCAAAAGGACATTTATATCATTTTTAAAATACAATTAAGGCAATCTTTTAATCTTGACAAACCCTTAGGGTTTGAATTCTTATGGTTTAACCATAAGGTTTAGCACAAAGCAAAAATAAAAATTAGCAACTAGGGTTTGTAAAATTATAATTTAACTTTAGTTTCTAAAATTTGAAAAATAAAATTATTAATTAGATTAAGTTAATAATTAAATTATACAGAACATTAGGGCTTAATATTAACGATAATAATTAACTTTGCTAATTATAGCATTTAGGTTTACAATAACCGATAATTAGGGTTATCAAAAGCTCAATTAGGGTTTTTATTTTGCAATTAGGGTTTTAATCACTACGGCCTTAAATCACTAATTAGGTTTACATTAATTAGCTTATATAAAATCTATTATACCTAACATTAATCAAAGTAACACAATTTCGATGATCAAACCTCCTGCTTAGGTTTCCAGATTAGGGTTTATTAAAAATTCAATTATAATAAGGGTTTTAAATTTATAAATAGGTTTCCTAATTAGCATACCATGAAGTAACACATAACATATATCATATAACATGATATTTAATGGGCTTTTAAATTTCTCATTTAAATTGATAAATTGGGTTAAACAAATTAATCGTTAGGGTTTGGTCAATATACCATAATCGACCAACCATCAACAATACGCTTTTACAAAGACATATTTATAAAGATCGAAAAATTAAAATATTATAATATTATAATATTATTATCCTTCCTCGATCAAAACCCGTAATTAGGGTTTGGATTTCATATCCGATTTATCCGTCATAATTAAGCTTAGAAATTAAGTTAAAATAGTTAACTTAATAATAACTCGAACAAAATTCATATAATAAAATACTTATTATAATTATTCTAAAATCATTTCATATATTATTTAAATAATATATACATATAATTTCATGGAAAAATAATTAATAAAACATTGCTAATATAAACTTAATTATTATAGGAATATAATTTATAATAATCAATATTTCTAAAATAAATTTATTTGTAATAATTAATGTAATAAATAAATTTTATTTATCACACATATAATTATAATTACACATTACCTGGCACATATCATTCATATTTATTTTAATAAATAAAAATAATTTGTAATTAAAATTTATGATTTGTTTATATATAAAGTATCTAAGTTGTCACATTCACCATCCTTTATAAAGATTTTCATCCCCTAATCACCACTTTAAAACCTATACATACCTGTAAGTACATAACATTCACAATCATTGCAGGTAGATCTTGATCACCTTGATCGAACTCGCCTTTTAACTAATTACTTAAAGCTTATCTTTCTGATTATACGAAAATTTGATTTCTAAAGAAACTCAAATTCCTCCTTCTAAATTTCTTTATAAAATAATTTACTATAAATAGGAAAATCATATATAAGAAAATAAAAGTTATACGAAAAAGTACCTGGAGTTCCATTACCAGCTGCCACCGAATCCTGGACTGTCATGTTGAAGACTCGTGCAGTAGATTTTGTCGGCTTATTGGATGAAGTTGGTCCTGTGATTGCCAAATTCCCGCCGCTTTTTCCCATGTTCTCGCTTCGCCTCTCGCTCTTTTTTCTGGACGCATTTTCACCTTATGTTCCTTTGATCCACACAGAAAACACCCACTAATTGTCTTAGGATTGGGGCAGTTGGGAGAGATATGGCCCTCCTGCCCACACTTAAAACATGCATACTTTCCCTTCAGACATTCCCCCAAATGGTTCTTCCCATAGCTACTACATCGCACCACTCCGCTTCTTCTTTACACCTTCTTATTTTTACCCGCACACCACCAAAGTTGTTCCCTTCCTCTTATCCCTCCTATTCCCAAAGATTTACTTCCACCTTCCCAGTTCTCTCAACTTTACCCTTGTTCCTTCTTTCTTTGTTGTAAAGGCTCAGGCCTCACTTCCTCCTCCAATAATCGCTTTCTCCATGAGTGTCGTAAATGTAGGGATTTGCAACATCGCCACTTTGTCAGAAAGCTGTGGTTTTAATCCCACCAAACCTTCGGCTTTTCTAGCCTCCAGATCAACTTGATGGGAGGCTAACCTAGCTAACTCATTAAATTTTATGATATTCAAGAATCTGGCCATATTCTCCTGCTTTTAATTTAAGAAATTTTACTTCCATTCTAGCTCAGATACTAGAGGAAAAATAGTTTTCAAAAACAAGGTTTTGAACCTTTCCAAGCAACTACACCGCTTCAAATTTCTACTCGATTCGATTCGCTTCCCACCAAAAAATTTGTCTCACCTTCATCATATAGGTGGCAAAAGAGTCTTATGCCCCTCCACCTATCCTATCTATTACAAACGCCTTTTCTATTTTTTTAACCCAAGTTTGGGCTTCTACAAGGTCAATTGACTCTAAATTCAAGCGGTCCTATAGCTTTGAAGTCCTTAAAGTTTGCCAAGCTTGTCCTACATGGGTTCCCTCATAACGACATTTCTTGTTGCATGACTGAGCTACCATGTTTCATGTAATCACGCATTCGATCTAGTGTGGTTGTCCTCAACGTTGTCGATGATTCTTCTCGCTCTTTCGTTTCTAGTTCGACGCTCTTGCATTATCTCGATTAAATAAAACATAATTTAACTTACATTCTAAACCTTATCACATACGCTTAATATATTAAACTTGTTTCATTACTCAAACATAGGTTCATTTTCATTAATTCAAAGTAATTTATATAACATAGCCCATATCGCTATCCCATTGTGACTACAAAAGCCTGGATTTACAAACTTTTCACCCATACAAAAGTTGAAAATATTACATTACACAAACATACTTATTACACATATTATATTAAATGCATTTCTACACCGTAGAACCTATACTACCTATTCACTACGCCTTTTCTCGATCTTCGACAACCTTTTTCCTCGATGACCTTCTTTTCCCACAAATGAAACAAAACACATCGCTTTGATCGGGGACACCGAGGAGAGAAATGTCCCCATGTCCACAATTGTAGCAAACATTCTCCCTTTCCTCGCATACACATTCATGCTTTTTATCACAACATTGTACATTTTTCTATTCGATTAAAGTTCCTTGGTTGTTATCATTAATAATAATTAATTAATAAATTTTACCTTTAAATATTAAAAGTTATATTTTATAACTTAAAATATTTTTAAATACCTTATTATTATTTAAAATGATACTTTTTT
This sequence comes from Panax ginseng, assembly GCA_020205605.1. Taxonomy (NCBI): domain Eukaryota; kingdom Viridiplantae; phylum Streptophyta; class Magnoliopsida; order Apiales; family Araliaceae; genus Panax; species Panax ginseng. Next base: position 156,892,305 of record CM035132.1, read on the forward strand.
AAAATAATAAAATCATTTTAAATTATTTATTTAATTCATTTAGTAAATAACTTAATTATCATTAATATTAATTTATTAATGAAAAATTATCACATAATATTAAAAGTTATTAAAAATAACTTAAAATATTTTCTTATATCATAATATAATTTTAAATGATTTTTCATGAATTAAAATTATTTTTAAATAATTTATTTAATATTATAATTAAATAAATTAAAACTTTTAATATTATAAAACTATTAAATATTTATGAAATATATTTAAAATAATGAAAAATAATTTTACATTAAAATAATTTTTAAAAATTAATTTGTATTTTTCGTAATTAAAACTAATTTTCTATAATTATTTAATAAAAGTAAATAATTTTAGAAATTATCTGTCGCTAAAGAGCCCTATAGTGATTTAAACCGTCGCTATAGGTGTTCTTGAGCTACCTGCATTCTTCAAGCCGCCATCGAAAGTGACTAAGTTTGACCATGATTTCGACGGATCATGATGTTTGAATGCATGTTGTCGATGATCATGTAGTATAAATGTAACACTACAAGAGTCAACAATAATCATGATTAAACAACATCACAATCCGGGTTATAAGCCCTCAAAGTGGTCGTTGAATGTTCTTCATTTCTAGGTTTGCCTGTAAATGAAAAAACAGCCTCGATCGTCTCTACTTTGGGCTTCCACAACTTGTGATCCGTGTGATGTTTAAGTGATATAAGAATACCGATCAGAGTCAACATGTAACACCACATCTATCAGAAGACCTCAAATTATTAATAAATGAAATTTAATTTTCTATTTATAATTTTGAAATAGTAAGGGTTGATTTGATTAATGTGGATAGTTATGGGTAAAATACGCAAATATTTCAAATAAGCAAGTGGTTATAAAATATTCGCTTGGTCGTAGAATATTCTTACCGCCGTGAATATTCGCACGATACTATGCAAATTTTGTGTGGGCCCCTATAACGAAAAAACGATTGGATGAAAAAAACGACAAGTATAAGTTGTTTATAATAACTACAGAAGTTGTTACCAAGTAATACCGTTAAAATACTTGTGGTTAAAACACAAGAAGATTACCAGATTACAACAATTATTGATTCTTACGTAGGAAGGCAATCGCAATCAATAATTGTTATAGTAATTAATGCTCAAAGATTTTATTTTATTGATTCAATAATTGCTGCATTGATATTTTATATTACGGTTGTTTCAATAATTGTCATTACACAGTATTTTCCATCATCGGAGAAATAATTCATATTATTTGAATAATATTATTGGATAACATTGTTGGCAATGTCTAGAAAGTTCTCAGATAAGAAGAGGTTAGGTCATCTAATCATGCACCAAAGAAGGAGAAATTCTTATTGAAAGCCCTTCTATCTCGGGAACCGCCTCGTTGTGTGTGATTGTAAATTCGTAATATTATTTGAGAATAATTAATTATTGATTTATATGATGAGGAAAGTATTGATTTTATGTGGATATAGATGGAGAAAATTTTTTAATGTGACAATTGTTGAAAATTAATATTTTATCTTTTTTGATAAAATAATTTATTTAAATATATTATTATATTTTAATAATATAATAATGATGATATTTTTACGATGAATGTGGGATATATGAGTATATGAGGAGGAGGAGTATTTTTGTTACTAAATTGTTTAAAACATGTTAAACATGTTTGTGGACCCCATTTATGGACCCAAATTTGATTATAGATGTAAAATCGTCCGTATGTGGATTTCGGTCAATTTTTGTTTTGAATTTTGAAAAACTTTCTTCTGCAAAGTTGTAGAGAATTGAATTTCCTATAAAAATTTGCGGGTTTCGAATTTTTCTGATAAAAGGGCTATTTATTATGAATTATTGAAGTTCTGAAGCTCCGAAATAATTAATTTTTGAAGTTTTAAATATTTTTTTTACAAAAAATGTTTTTTTCATTGTTGGGACTCATTTAACATGTGATTAGGTGGCTGAATTCAGATGTTAGGTGTGCGTAAGAATTTTAATTAAAAATAATATTATTATATTAAATTTTCTGCTTTGGTGTTCTAAGCATTTTTCTATAAATAGGGTGCTTAGGTTAGAATTGAAAATTACACCGTAAACCCAAGTTTTCTCTTTTTCCTCTCTATATTATCGAGTTTATTCTTGTGAGTATTTTAAGACTTTGAGTGTTGCTATACTTGCAAGTTCCTTCAAAGACTATACTCAGATTCCATTAAGTACCGCTTTTCGAGGTAAGGGATGTTATTTTTTCAGAATGATGTTATTCTTTCAATATCATTATGCCAAAATATTGATCCGAACTTTTATCAAATTTAGAACTTTTTGGTGTCTGGGGGTTACTATTCACGATACCAAGACTATTCATGTATATTTTGAGATTATTCGCGAATATTAACACTATTCACTAAAAAAATTAAATTTTTGTTTTTCATTCAAAATATCTATAATGGATACTAGCTTTGATTGTATCCATGTTTTGATCATTCTTGAATTTTGCTCCACTATGATTATTATCAAGTATTTTGGACATGGATAAATTGAATTACTTAATCCTTGATCCTTAATTCTTTGTCTTTTGTTTCATCGGATTCATTTTTTCTTTAAAATATTTTTCATCATCCTCACCCTAAATGATGATGATGTTATCAATATCTTTGGCCCAGAAAGGCAAAAGGTGGTTGATTTTATTATAAATATCTTTGGGCCCAGAGTGCAAAAGATGTACAAGTGTCGAGATTTATATGACTTAACTAATCGATGAATATCTTTGGCCTCAGAGTAAAAGATAAATTTTGATCAAGATGTATATCGATTGATGTTACAGTAGATAAAATATTGATTATGAACTTTAAATTCATAGTACTAGTAGATTTCATTCTCTACGTAACTATTCTATGAATTATTATTTTCCATCGCTAATATTGATATGAAATTTGTTGTCTATTGTATTCTATCGATTTTTCCTCGTTGAGGACTAACGATAATTTGTTCTATATTATCTTAGTCATAATATTCTTTACTAGGCTAGTTGAGCTCACCCTTTTCTTGTTGTTCCATTTTTCTTCTCGTGGGGGCTAGAATGTAATGAGTACTTAGCCTGGGCGTGGAATGATGGTTCTAGAAGTTATTTTAGTAGTCCTCACCATTTTGTAAAATAAAGTTTCAATAATTGTAATGAGGACTTATTTGGTTGTGGATATTGTCTGTAAGACAATATTTGTTTTTAAACTCAAAGTTTTTATATTGTATTAATAAAGTTGTAGTTGTTCCCTGCACTATGTATTTGACAACTCAAAATGGGTGATGTATACCTATTTTGGGGGCGCCACAGCTGGTATATCGTAGCTTAGGATATGATCTCCAAGTGAGATCGGGAATAGATCTAGGAGGGAGAGAGTAATCCTTCGCTAAAGGTGTCCTACCTAAGCTTATTTGTTGGTTGGTCATAATATTAGGGTATTATGTGATTTGTTAATCTGTTTAATTAACCCTGGTTTTATGGCAGTATTTAAGAATGGCAACTGAGAACGTTAACAGTGGAGTAAATGAGACCGTGGAGATGCCTGTACTCACCAACGAGGAGAACATGCAACAGGCTGGCAATGTTCCTCCTGTAAACAACACCACTGAGCAGACGATGAACGATGAAATGTTTAGAAGATTTTTGCAAATTTATGCAAAACCAGACGAAGGAGGTTCCTGTTCAAAATACAGGAAGGAACAATGGTAATGCACAGCTGGTCACAACCAAGCAGTTCAAAGAGTTGGGACCACCAAAATTCTTGGGAAAGCCAGATCCGATTAAAGTGAGACGTGGTCAAACAAATCACCAAGATATTCAATGTCTGGGATGCACGGAGAGAGCGTAGGTGCCATTCGCCACCTTTATGTTCTCAGAATGAGGCAGACATCGGAGGAGTCTCGTGAAACTTACCCATCCAACAGACTCAAAGATGTCTTGGGAGACATTTCAAAACTATATAATGACAAATACATTCCTCGAAAGTGTTCATCATATGAAAGAAGTGGAGTTCATTAGACTAGAACAAAATAATATGACAAGTGTCCCAAAGACGAGGCAAAGTTTACAGAGTTATCTGTGTTTGCACCTCATTTAGTGGAAAATGAGGAACGATGACGCGGATGTTTCTTAGAGGTTTGAAACCCGACATACGCTAATATCTCATTTCTCATAAATTTTCTCTCTATTCAGATGTTGTCAATGTGGCTCAATTATTAGAACGAGATAACGAGTACGGCCAACCGAGGGACCACAACCAGATCATACTCGAGATAGCACCAACAAAACAACGATAACCAAAGAGAGAAAAAAAAGAGATGGACAAAATGGTAACCACTCCGTGGTGGTAGTCATGGCCATGAGAATAGAAGAAGTTTAATCTGGGAGGAGATTTTAAAAGAGGAGATTCAACAACTAATTATATGAAGGCATCAAAGACCAACCAAGAATCGGTTCAAGGAGGAGAACAACCACCCGGTCAGATGCTACAAATGCGGAAAGAGGGACATATCACCCAAACTACACACAACAGCTCAAGGTAAGCTATAATTGTGGAAAGAAAGGACATATCGCCGAGATTCAGATCAGAGAATAAACCTAGTTCAATGGGGATTTGACTCAAAAGGTCAGTCCTGTAAAAGTCAAAGTCAATCTGCTGCCTCGGAAGAGCATTTGTAAGGATCGGTCAAAATGCGAGGAACCCAAACGAGGTGATCACGGTAAGCTAATCATAAATTCTTGTGAAGTTTATATCTTACTAGATACCGGTGCTACCCATTCATTTATCTCTCCTACTTGTGCTCAACGCTTAAATTTGACCAAAAAATTAGACTTAACCTATCTGTGGAAACTCCATTAGAGAAACTTTCATCACATCCACTATTTATAAATCTTGTTTGATCCAAGTTGGCACCATCACCTTACTTGTTGAATTTTATCTCTTTAATGATACTTTCTTTTGATGTGATTTTAGGATTGATTGGTTAACTACTCATAATGCCAAAATTGATTGTTTTCGTAAGGTTGTTAGTTTTCATATTCCTAAACAACCTGTTGTTCGAATTCAAGCAACAAAACTATTAAAATCAATCACTGCCATATCTAATCATAAAGCTATTCGCTTATTGAAAATGGATGTCAAGATTTCTTAGCTCATGTTATGGATTTGAATAAAGACACGCCGATTTGAATAATATTCCCGTTGTTATTAACTTTCCCGACGATTTCTAAAGAACTTCCTTGCCTCACCCCGTAATGTGAAGTTGAATTTTTATTGATCTTGAACTTGGTACAAAGCCCATTTCTAAAACCCCATATCGAATGGCTCCTATTGAACTTCAGGAGTTAAAGGTCCAACTATAGGAATTGTTGGACATCGGTTTCATCTGGTCCCAAGTACATCTCCTTGGGGTGCTCCCTGCTTTATTCAGAAAGAAGAAAGAGACGGAGTATGCGACTTTTGTATCGACTATCGAGAATCGAACCATGTCACCATCAAGAATAGGTATCCTTTACCTTGTATTGATGACATGTTTGACCAGCCATAAGGAGCACAATTTTTTTCAAAGATCGATCTTCGCTCGATATCATCAATTGAAGATTAAAATCAAGATATTCCAAAGACCGCTTTTAGAACTCCTGGTGAGACGGCATTATGAATTCCTAGTCATGTCTTTTCGACGACTAATGCTCCTCGCGGCTTTCATGGATATGATGAACCGAGTATTCAAGGAATATTTGGATCAATTTGTTGTTGTCTTTATTGATGACATCCTCATATATTCCAAAAGTTGTGAAGATCATGAGCACCATTTGAAGTCGGTACTCTAAAGGTTTCGTGAAAACAAGTTATATGCCAAGTTAAAGAAATACGAAGTTCGCTTCGAGGAAGTAGCATTTTTGGGCACGTGGTGTCAAAACATGGAGTTTCATTGACCCAAGAAAGATTGAAGCAATATAAAGTTGGGAGCAACCAAGACTTACATCAAGTACATAGCTTTCGGGCTTAGTCGGTTATTATCTGAGATTCGTGGAAGGGTTTTTTCGAATCGCCATCTGCTAACTCACTTGACTCTTAAGGATACAAAGTTCAGATGGAGCGAGGAATGTGAGAAGAGTTTCCAAGAGCTTAAGAGGAGACTCATTTTCGCACTGCTCGACAATACCGTCTCGTTCAGATGGATTTGTTATCGACAAATAAGCTTCGGCAAAGGGTTAGGATGTGTTCTCAAGCAACGGGAAAGTCATAGCCTATACCTCGCGATAACTTAAAGAATATGAGAGGAATTATCCTACTCATGATCTAGAGTTGGCAAAGCAATGCTTTTGGCGCTTAAAGATATGGAGGCACTATTTATATTTGGGGAGAAAGTGGAGATATATTCAAACCATAAAAGCCTCAAATATTTCTTCACAAAAAGAACTCAACATGCTAGCAAATGACGCTGGCTCGAGCTATTGAAAGATTACGATCACACCATTCAATACCATCTCGAAAAGTTTAACGGAGAAGCCGATTTATCGAAAGTAAGATTATACGCGGAACTAATGCGATGTCATAACACAAAGGCCCATTTTGTGTGATTTACAAAAGATGAAGATAGAATTCAAGACCGGACCCATGCAATGATGTCAAGTATACGATAGAACCAACTTTAATCGAAAAAGTTAAAGTCGCTTCAATCCACGTAATCTTTGAGTGATGCGATGAAGAAGAAATTCCAAGAAGGTGCTATTCCGTATAAGAATCGATGAAGAAAGAGTACTTTGAGTCCATTCCGCACTTTTGTTCCTAATGATTTCGATTTGAAGTACAAGATCATGATGGAGGCACACAATACACCATTTGCAATTCATCTCGAAGTACCAAATGTATCGTGATCTTCTACATACATTTTGGTGGAACAATATGAAGAGAGATATCTCCTTGAATCGCTAAAGCGGTGGACTGGTCCGAGAGTTATGTTGTTTAATTTCTTAACACCATTTTAACACGCAAACATACGATTCAATTGTAATATTCAACAAGCAAGGATATCGCTCCCATGAGGAAATAGACTAATATTTATCAATTATTAATTTCAATGCAATTAATTCTATTTTAAACTACAAAATATTGTTTGTAATTTGAAAATTAATCTCAACAAAACTAATAATTAAAAGAAGAATTTCACAAGAGTTACTACAGATTTAAAAAAGTTAAAATTACAACTTCCCCTCGTATTTCATTTAAATCAATTTACTTCCTATTTAAATTAATTAATTAATATGAATCATTATCCAAGAATGCTTTATAAAATTCACGACTTTTTCCAAAACACGTGAACAAATCCTCCTAACTCCGATCCAGAAGACACAAAATTATAAGGAACACCCTAGTCAATTAATTCACTATATTCCTATGTGAAAGTTAATTAGGATTTTACGCACAAATTCTTTCAATGGATACAAAAGACACATAGGTATATTCTTATCCTACATGCTAATCATATTAACCCTATTCAGATTATATGAACAGATGTTATCATATCCAGATCTCAATCTATACTCCATCTTCCAATTTTATATAGATTATCACAGTAATTGTTGGCCAAACAATTAATCAATAAACATAAGATATGATAAACAATTCAATAAAAACCAACTTTCATTCAATGGGAAGGTTCAATTTAAACTACATACCAAGTTCCGTTGCAATCTTAATTAAAATATAGTTCATGATAATAATAATGAAAAACATCATCCAAATTAATAATCCAAACATCCCAAATAATTACAAAAGATAAAACTAGAGAAGAGAAGAAGAAACTCTGAATTTGCTCCAATACTCTCTTTGATCTTCAAATTTCTTGCAATTTTCCTTCGTTGTTCTTCTCGCAAATCTCTTGAGAAATTTAGTGATACGCCTTTTCTAAAGTCTTCCTATTTGTATTGGTCTCAAAGACTCATTCAAACTCTTATTCGCTTCAAAACCAACTTGGCAAGAGAAAATCCTCCTTTAGTCGCACATGAGCGCTTTAGCGCCAACACAAAGTTATTTTCGAAGCGCTTAAAGCGCTGACTCAGACCAGATAATTACAAAAATTCCACTTAGCTCTTTTTTAATGATTTTTGACCTTTATCTTCTCCGAAATGACCAATTTGTCCCTCCAAATTTCCAACCTATAAGAAATAAACACAAAACACATAAAAAGACACTAAGAAACAATTAAAGATAACAATAATTAAGTTTAATAATATCGGATTCATAGGTATAAAACCTACTCATCAAATACCCCCAAACTTAACCAATTGCTTGTTCCCAAGCAACAAAACACAATGCAATAACTAAATATGCGATGCAAATGCAAATGCAACTATCTACATGCCTAAAATTCTAGCAGTCAAACAGAACAAAATCTATTCATCAAGCCTTAGAGAAATCACAATAAACATGCTAGAATATTATACCAAGATAGATCAATAATTTCCTAGTCAATCATCAAATCTTACCCTATTATTATCGATATATATAAGGTGTGCTCAACAACAATGCTAACTAATATAATGCTAAATACAACACATAATAGATATCTTTAAAGGCATCATATGTTGTAAACTCACAAAATTCATGAACAAGCTTAAATCCAACTAAAGTCAAACATCCACCAAATTTAAGAGTCCAATCCGGATACTTATGCTTTACTTATCATTACGGGCTTTTTTGCTTTTTCCGCTTTTATATTTCTTTTTTTTTTTATTAACCATAACTCGTAATGTCTCATTCCATTAAGCTAACAAAGCATACCCTTTAGCTTAGATTTCACCAATGACTCCTGCACCATATAAGACCTTAGGGCGCTTAGGTGTAAAGACACCCCCAAGCGCATTTTGCTAAAGTAACAAAGGCCCCAAACAAGACTAGTCATTTATATCTTTTTCATCATTTTTTAAGCTTATATAACCTAAATGTTTCCTCCAAATTTAAGTTTTTGTCTAAATTCACCATCTCGCCTATTCATGTCTTTCATTCATTCAAACTAGTATTATCCTCAAGAAGTCCATTATGTGTCAATTTAGACTCCATTAGTCAACATAATTTTTTTACTGTAGGCATATCATTATTATATCGCATTTCAAACAGTAAAGATTCAAATCATGACAAGAAATCACATCAAAGTCTTAAAAGTCAATATTATACTTGTCTACTCAATTCCAATCTCATCATCACAAAACAGATTTGAACTATCTAATGCCTAGAAACATGCAAATACTTGAATTTTTTCTTTTTTTCCCATATATATATATATTTAAAAATTAGAATGAAAACTACATGACAAACTACTAAATGAATACTACATGAATGCAACTAGAAACCTAAGAATGCACCCCAAACTTAACCTATGCAATGTCCTCATTGTATATAACAAACAAAACATAAGGAATTAGGCATCGAGGACTTCCCTAAAAGATCAAGCCTTATTCCTCTCGTCAAGATCCTCTTCTTCTTCATCAACCTCATCTTCAAGGGGTAGATCAACTGTGTGGTACGCAGACAATGGGGGAAATTGGTAGGGAGTGGCAAATTGGATTAATGCGGGCACAAACATCTCTAGGAATATTGTACTACAGCTCGATACATCTCTATTTGTTGGTGAACTAGGCTATCCCGATTTCTTTCCACTGGTCGAAAACCTCATGGAACTCGAGTAGCCACCATGTCAATCCTTCTAGTTTGATTTCTTCATTCTCATTTAATATCTCAAAAAAAAAATTGGTGGTGGCACGTAACTTCCAGTTGGGGAAGGATTGTTGTTGGTTGATTTCGTTAATCAATGAATACGCAAGTAAGTACACGGCCAACAAGTAATAAAGTGAAAGTAGAGTATCGTTCCCACGAGGAATTATTTAATAAAAATCACCAAGTACTAATTTTTAACCAAACTAATTTTATTTAAACAATCTCAAATCGTGATTTTTAAATTTAGGAAAACTAAATTAAACAACGAAAGAGACTATTCTAAAAGAAAGCAAATAAACAAATTAAGATTTGAATAAATTCAGATAAATAAGGATTAAGACTCCAAAATCCCCAATTATGATTTTTTAAATCAATTATTCAATTATCCAATTATTATATGTCTCATCGAATTGTTAACATGAATTCTAAAATGCCAAAAGCCCTTTTCCAAGTGATCAATTGCCTTTCTATTTAATCCAAATTAATTTTGCTATATTCCTATGCAAAACAATTGAATTAAACTCATTACAATCCCAATTCCTTAAATGTTACATGCAAAGAAATAGATATTTCCATTCTATTCATAAACCTAATTATTCATCAGGTAAATAACTAAGTCACATGTCACCATGCCCAGTTCTAACCCTAGAATTCCTTTCCTAATTCCTTCTAGAATAACAAGGTAATTATTGATCAGATAATTAATCAATAGGCTCAAGACAAGATGAACAATTCACTTCAACATAAATACTTAGAATAAATCAAATAATTAATTCATAACCATAAAAGGTTCAATTGGAATCTTAATTAAAGAAATTAGTTCATAATTAATGAATTAAAACCAAGAATCCACAATTGAATAAACATTAAAAGATAGAAGTATGATAAAAGAAGAGAATAGAATCATTGTCAAAAACTGATGCTCCCCTTTTGCTCTTGCTCTTGATCTTCAATGGTCTTCAAGTTGTTTCAATCTCCAAAAGTAATAAGAACTAGAGTTATATTCTAATCTAATAGAGTGTTTTATCTAAGCTAAGCTATCTAATCTCTCTCTATTTTATGCCTTACATCATGTATTTATAGGTTACAAGTCCAATTTTTAGCTTAGAACAAACCCAATCCAATTTGGAGTCAAAAGGTGTTAAAATTTACCAAAAATGCATCCAAAGCCATCACTAAGTTCTTTCCTCAGTCACTTCAAATACCGGGCTTCACGCTCAACCATCGCTTTCCTCAATACTTTTGCTACGGGTCCCATGTTCGACATTTTCTCGCTCGACGCCCTTTGGGAAAATGGCCATAACTTCTTCGTCCAAATTCGATTTCGATGATTTAAGATGTTCAAAAGAGGAGAAGTAGATCTACAACTTTCATTCTTTAAGTTTTTCGAAATAAAGTCCAAAACAATACTCAAATTTGCTCGAATCGATCATCGTGTAAATGGCAAGCCAAAACGAGAATCTATCCACCCCAAACGTCGATCCAAGTAACTTTTGTCTCAATTCCTACAAAACAACGTAAAACATGCATGAATAGACACAAACACTTAAAAACACCCAAAAGATTAAGCTCAAACGCACTCAATTATGGGTATAAAACTCACTCATCAAATACTCCCAAACTTAAACCTTTGTCATTCTCAAGCAAAAACACAAAAATGTTATGCAATGCAATGGAATGCAACTAATCTATATGCCTCATTTAATCCAACAAAGAATGGAAGAAACAAGTCTATTCAACCTACTTTAGAGAAATCAAGTAAACATGATAATAAATCATATTAAAACAAATCAAGAATTTCCCAATCAATCATCAAATCTTAGATCGTTATCATCGATATAAGCGTGTGTACTCCACAACAATGCCAACCGATATAAAATCAAATTTAAGACATTATAGATATCTTCAAGGCATCATACAAAGGCAAAATCACAAAATTCATGAACAAGCTAAATCCAACAAAATTCAAACATCCACCATGTTCAAGAGTCCAATTCCGGATACTTATGCTTTTACTTTTCACTACGGGCTTTTTTTTGCACTTTTCCGCTTTTTATTATTTTTTTGAAACCATGATCATGCAATGTCTCATTCCATTAGGCTAATAAACAATACCCCTTAGCGAAGCTTTCAACCAACGACTCCTGCACTATATAAGACCTTAGGGCGCTAGGTGTTAAGCACACTCTTCTAGTGTACTTGCTCAAGTAACAAAGGCCCCAAACAAAACTAGCCACTAGAAATTTTTATTTTTTTTCTCTTTTTAATAAGCTTATATATCCCAAATTTCCCCCAAACTTAAGTTTTTATCTAAATTTAGCTATCTCCTACTATTCATGTCTTTTCATTCCTTCAAACTAGTATTATCCTTAAGAAATCCATTATGTATCAATTTAAACTTAATCACCAACATAGTCAAGTTATTAATGTGTTAACCTTGATTATACCAGCCAAAACAGAAAAGATTCAATTCATAACAAGAAATCACATCAAAGCCTTAATATTCAATACTACACTTATCTACTTAATTCTAGTATCATCATCATCGCCAAAATAGACTTTTACTATCTAACAGCTTGGAATCATGTAAATATAAACTAAACGCAACAAACACAAAGAACTAACTACTATTTTTATGATTTTTAATTTTTTTTTTTAAACAAAAAAATGAATGCAAAAACTAAATGTAAATAACCCAAAACATAACTAACTACAATGTAAATAACTAACTATATGTAATAATTACACTAAAATGCCCCCAAACATAAACTAGACATTGTCCTCAATGACTAAAATAGAAAAAATTAAAGCAGAGGACTTCCATGAAAAAATATAGCAATCTTCTTCCGTGTCCGCTAAGTTTGGAGAATAAAGCAAGACATGGAATAAATTGGGCACCACTCTTGAATTTGACTTGAATAAACTATAAACCATGATAGAAACATATTTTATTAAATCCTAAATAAATGTAAATTCAAAACTACTAATATAAAACCTAATAAAAACTAAAAATAAAAATTAAACTTGGGTTGCCTCCCAATAAGCGCTTGTTTTATAGTCTCAGCCTGACTTCTTCAATTCTCTATCCAATTCCCCTATGAAAATTGAGGAATCCTCCATCCATCAGTAATAATGCCTCTTTTGGGAGGTTCCCATTAGAAAAAGCCCTTGAATTAAAGTCACCTAGCATGCTCTGTGTAGGTAGGTCCCCTATTAAGAACGTCCAACAACTAGGTGTTTTCTCCATTATGTCGATGATCAGATTGGGGCATTGAAGCTTAATAAATATAATGGGATCTTCCTCTATCTTCTCCTTTTCAACCCACCATGACTCCAAAGTTGTACTAGCTCTTATGTCACAAAGAGCTTTGCCGATGACATGACTGCCAATTGGGCATGGTTTTGTAAAACTGCCCGGATTATTGAACTTTGTTGGAGGAGGCACATGGGATACTAATGAAATTAGCTCATCTTCGTTGGTACTCAAAGTTATATCTTCGCCGATCTCCTTTTCTTGGTTCCCAAGTCTTTCTTCTCTTTCAACATCTATATCATTTGGCACATCCGGTTGCAAATTTGGTTCAAGCTCATCATCAGTCTCGGAATTCATGTCATAGAGCCAAGGGTATTGAGGACAAATGTTTGAGGCATCGTTAGTTGTTCTGCTTGGTTCAGTAAAATTTTGACTCAATATCTCTTGATTAATCCTCCTCTCCTCACATGAAGCTATGTACTTGGACAAAACTTCCTCCAAATTTGAATGTTCTTCCTGTTGTAGTGGAGGTGGACACGAGAAATCCGGTGGGTATATTGGACTTGGAGCATAAAATTGATCTTGATGTGCATGGCTCCATGAAAAATCTGGGTGATATCCCCAATCTTGATAATACTTGTTGGGATAGACATAATTATTGGGGTAATCACCACCATACGGTACCGGCTTGAAACTGGTGGTGCATTGATGACTCATATGATTTCCAGAACAATAATCACAAGTAACCGCCAAACTTTGACGACGTTGAGCTACAAAAGCGTTGACCATCTTCGAAAGTGTCTCAACTTGTGCTGATAATGCAAAAAATGTTGTCGCAAGTCCATCATTCTCCGCTCCTCCCTCGGTCGAGTCATTTTTGCCATCCTTCACCTCCGTCATCAATGCAATAACCTCCAACGCCTTTGAATTTGCCTCAATTTGTCTTGGCTCGGATTATATGCATTTTGATTCGAATACCAGATGAATCGAAATGATTCCCAATTGATGGCACATTGATCTCAGTAGTATGACTCCCAAGACATAACTCACAAACCATTGCTACTTGTTGTGTGGATGGTGGACTCCATGTTTCCATTGGTCGAAGTCATGTTCGTATGGCCATTGATACGTTAAAGTCATCCATGGTGCCCTAAAAGAGAGAAAAAGAAAAAAATTTAAAAAGAATTAAAGAAAAAAATGTATAAATTAAAAATAATTTGATAAAATTAATATTGGCAAAATTATTAAACTAATTCCCTAAAGAATCTCGGCCGCTAAAAACTTGTTGGTTGATTTCGTTAATCAATGAATACGCAAGTATACACTACCAACAAGTAATAAAATGAAAGTAGAGTATCGCTCCCACGAGGAATTATTTAATAAAAATCACCAAGTATTAATTTTAACCAAACTAATTTTATTTAAACAATCTCAAATCGTGATTTTTAAATTTAAGAAAACTAAATTAAACAACGAAAGAGACTATTCTAAAAGAAAGCAAATAAACAAATTAAGATTTGAATAAATTCAGATAAATAAGGATTAAGACTCCAAAATCCCCAATTATGATTTTTTAAATCAATTATTCAATTATCCCAATTATTATGTCTACTGAATTGTTAACAGGAATTCTAAAATGCCAAAAGCCCTTTTCCAAGTTATCAATTACCTTCTATTTAATCCGATTAATTTTGCTATATTCCTATGCAAAACAATTGAATTAAACTCATTAAAATCCCAATTCCTTAAATGTTACATGCAAGTAAATAGATATTTCCATTCTATTCACAAACCAAATTATTCATCAGGCAAATAACTAAGTCACATGTCACCATGCCCAGTTCTAACCCTAGAATTCCTTTCCCAATTCCTTCTAGAGTAACAAGGTAATTATTGATCAGATAAATAATCAATAGGCCCAAGACAAGATGAACAATTCACTTCAACATAAATAATTAGAATAAATCAAATAATTAATTCATAACCATAAAAGGTTCAATTGGAATCTTAATTAAAGAAATAAGTTCATAATTAATGAATTAAAACCAAGAATCCACAATTGAATAAACATTAAAAGATAGAAGTATGATAAGAGAAGAGAATAGAATCTGTTGTCAGCAAATCTGATGCTCCCCTCTTGCTCTTGCTCTTGATCTTCAATGGTCTTCAAGTTGCTTCAATCTCCAAAAGTAATAAGAACTAGAGTTATATTCTAATCTAATAGAGTGTTTTATCTAAGCTAAGCTATCTAATCTCTCTCTATTTTATGCCTTACATCATGTATTTATAGGTTACAAGTCCAATTTTTAGCTTAGAACAAACCCAATCCAATTTGTAGTAAAAGGTGTTAAAATTTACCAAAAAAATGCATATAGGCCATCACTAAGTTCTTCCTCAAAGACCTCAAATACTGGGCTTGATGCTCAACCATCGCTTCCCCACGGAATACCTGGTCCCATGTTCGACATTTTTGCTCTCGATATTCTTTTGGAAAATGGCCATAACTTCTTCGTCCGAACTCCGATTTCGATGATCCAAGATATTCCGGAAAGAGGAGAAGTAGGTCTACAACTTTCATTCTTTAAGGTTTTCGAAATAAGGTCCGAAACAATACTCAAATTGGCTCAAGAAGACTATTGTGTAAATGGGTGTTTAAAACGCTAATCTAGCCACCCCAAACGTCGATCCAAGTAACTTTTGTCCCAATTCCTACAAAACAACGAAACATGCATGAATAGACACACAAAACTTAAAAACATCCAAAAGATTAAGCTCAAATGCACTCAATTATGGGTATAAAACTCACTCATCAATTGTCATGTGATCGCTGATTAAAGTTAGTCTGCAGTTCCCGGAGGCACAATAATGAAACCTAACCTCTTGGGTGTGATGTACCCCACCCCATACCTTGTGTTTTTTTATCACCGAGTGGTCAATTGGGGCTAAAGGAGGTGTGTAGCTTCCTCAAGATCCTATTTTACTCCAAACTTGTCGACATAGTCCAAGAATCCAAGATGGATGAGGTAGTCCACCGAGGTCCCTCCTTGAATTGCTCATTAATTGAATCATGTATAACCCGACCCACATCTATAGATTTTCCTCAGTAACATGTAAAAGCAACGCGCTGGCCGACGATTTATAACATCACTCAGATGTTCACACCAGATCAACTTGGCACAAATAAAGGCATGCCATACTTTCAGTAACTACTTAGTGCAGATGTAGTGAACAAAAAAATGACTTCTTGTTGATCTCGTTAATTTCCATTTTGTTCCGTACACACAAAGTTTGAATGACCTCATCGTAGTCCAAATTGTGTTCTAAATATTGCATGAAGCCATTTTGGGTATTGTGTTCAAGCCGTAGTAAGCATTTATCGACAAACCCGACTTCCACCGATTTTTTGCGAACCCAAATCATGTTACCAATATAATCTTTTGATTGGCGAGAATTCCTTAACAATTTTAACTAACCGATGAATCCGGTCAATGTAAAGTTCGCCCATCTTCTACTCCCAATCATTTTTAGTAATTCCCCATCTTCTATCTCCGCAATAATCCACGCTCAGAATTATCGCTTTTACTAGAAAGTAAATTATAATATCTTTCTGGACGCTTTAGCACTTGTAAATCTCTTTTTGTCAAACTTTTGTCAAGTGCTCAAGTCTCTCCTATGCCTTTTAGTAGCCATAAGTCTTGTGTGTTACTTTCTTGCCCAACCAAATGATGTTCAGTGGCTTTGGATGGCCAAATCCTCTTTGTAACAAATTATCAAACACTTGGTGTGCAAAAATTTTGAACACTATTGTTGAAGCACTCACCCAAACTTAATTTTCACCAAATTTGTCAATTACTAAGAACACTATCCTTCCAATACAATACAAGTAACAATTAAGAGTACCCAAACCCACTTGAGCCAACACAATGAAAGAAACTAGCTTCAAAGTACTAACGTAGCTATTATCCAAGTGAATCCAAACAATTTGCACGAAAATCTTGCACACTTACTTGGTTATAGCCAAATATGATGTTTCAATCAAAGTTGCAAGAGCAATTTGAGCTTCAAACCCTTACTTCAGATAGATGGGGTTTAAATGTAAGTTGGTGTCCGAATTGGTGAGGAAGGATGACAAGATGGAGATTAATTGCCTTAGTTTGGGTAGGAGATTGAGTGTTTGATTATGCTTATACAAGAAAAAGCTGATTATAATGGCTAGATTAGAGGAGGGATATGATTTGAGTGAGTTTGAGTTGGAGTGGGAGAGCACAAGAGAGTTTGAATTGGGTGTATGACTGGTTATGCCCGATTAGGTGTTTTTTTTCTAAGGTACAACAAGAGCGCCTAGGCACTTGGGAATGTATTGGCCGGGCCACCTAGCGATTGAAGCGAGTAATGCCTTGAAAGCTTGGAGTGCCCAGCGCTTGGTTAGGCTTAGGTATGAGCGCTAGCGCTGGGGCGATTATGGCTATCGACTTGAGGGCGATAGCGCCTCATGTGGCTCAATTAGGCGTTTAGCGCTTGTGTTTTATACTTGTTGCCTATCTTGGTGTTTTGTGCTTTTATATGCAATACCCCAACTTGTTGTTTTCAACCGACGAAATCAAGTACCGTCGCTCACTGTGGAGTGAGACCCCTGACTAGGTAGTCATAGTGGCCATTAGTCAAACCCGCCAAATATGAAATCTTGTTTCCTATCCTGAAATCAATTGAATATCGTGTTAGAGAACATCAGGGGTGTAACAAATCCTAAACTATAAAAGTTTAACCACTAAATAAACTAATAGTAAAGCAAATTAAAAAAATAACAATAAAAATTCCTGGGTTGCCTACCAGTTAGCGCTTGGTTTATAGTCTTCAGCCTGGCTTTCTTCTCTGTTCTAATTAGCAAGGTTGACCGATGTCTTTTCACGATCAACACAATCCCCATAGTAGTGCTTCAATCTCTGACCGTTGACTTTGAAATTATGCTTGGCATTCGGGCCTTCCACCTCCACATCTCTGTGAGGATAAACTTTTGTAATGATAAAAGGCCCTGACCAACGGGATTTCAACTTTCCTGAAAACAATTTAAACTTTAAATTGTATAATAGCACTGTTTGCCCTGATTCAAACTTTCTTTCCAGAATTTTCTCGTCATGCCACCTCTTAACATTTTCTTTATATAACTTCACGTTATCGTACGATTGGAGTCTGAATTCATCCATTTGGTTCAATTGTAAGCGCTTCTCTCTCGCAACAGACATATCAAAGTTTAACTTTCGAATTGCCCAATAAGCACTGTGTTCTAGTTCAACTGGAAGATGGCATGCCTTCCCATATACTAACCTGTATGGAGACATCCCTATCGGAGTTTTGTAAGCTGTACGGTATACCCATAAAGCATCATCCAACTTGCTAGCCCAATCTTTCCGACTAGGATTCACTATCTTCTCAAGGATTCATTTTACTTCTGTTAGATACCCTTTGCTAGACCACTTGTTTGTGGATGGTAAGTAGTAGCTATCTTATCTTATGAGTGACTACGATTTTAATGAGAATAGCTGAGAACTGCTTATTACAGAAGTGCGTACCTTCATCACTAATGATTGCACGAGGAGTGCCGAATCTAGAGAAAATATTCTTCTGAATGAACTTAACCACAACCTTAGCATCATTGGTGGGCGATGCTATAGCTTCTACCCACTTCAAAACGTAGTCGACCGCTAGAAGTATATAAGAGTTACTGAAAGATGATGGAAATGGTCCCATGAAGTCGATGCCCCAAGCATCAAACAATTCGACTTCTAGCATCATATTAAGTGGCATCTCATGTCGCTTTGATATATTACCAACTCTTTGGCATCTGTCACATTTCAATAAAAACACACGGACATCCTTAAAGAGTGTTGGCCAGAAAAATCCACATTGAAGCACCTTAACTGTCGTTCTTTCTCCCCCAAAATGTCCACCATAGTCAGATGCGTGACATTAGTATAAAAATGGCTCATCCCATAAATACTGTTTCACATCATGGAAAAATTTCTTCTTCTACTGACTTGTCAAATCTAGCGGAATCACCTTACTCACAATGAAATTTACATAATCTGCATACCATGGTGTATCCATCCTTACCGCAAATAGTTGTTCATCCGGGAAATATTCATTGATCACTGTTGTGTCATTTTTTTAGTTATGCATTCTCTAATCATGATAAATGATCAAGAACTTTGACGGTTGTTCCTTTTCATTCCCGGATCTCCAAGTTAAACTCTTGTAGCAATAATACCCATCTAATTAATCTCGGCTTCGTGTCCTTCTTTCCTCTTAAGTACTTAATCGCCGAATGATCTGTAAACACGATCACCTTTGTCCAAATCAAATATGAGCAAAATTTATCAAATGCATAAACAATCGCTAATAGCTCATTCTCAGAGTGGTATAATTTAGTTGGGCATCCGTTAACGCCTTATTAGCATAGTATATAGCGTGAAAATTTTTATCCTTTCGTTGGCCAAGAACGCGCCGCCAATCACAAAGTCGCTAGCATCACACATTAATTCAAACGGATACTCCAATGGGCGCTATGATTTGTGTGGGGTAATTAGTTTCTTCTTCAACACATCAAAAGCTTCTAGGCATGCTTGATCAAAGTTGAATGGGACATCCTTCTCCAAAAGATTACAAAGTGGTTTCGTGATTTTGGAGAAGTCTTTTATAAATCATCTATAGAACCCAACGTGTCCCAAAAAACTTCGAATACCCTTTACTGAAATAGGTGGAGGTAGGCTCTTAATGGTTTCGATCTTAGCTCTATCAACCTCAATTCCTTTTGATGACACTCGATGACCCAAGATTATTCCCTCTTGTACCATAAAATGACATTTTTCCTAGTTTAAAACCAAATTCATTTCAATACACCGTTTGAGCACGAGAGTGAGATTTTCAAAACAATAATCAAACGAATCCCCAAAAACTGAGAAATCATCCATAAATACCTTGAGATTTTGTTTGACCATGTTGGAAAAAATTGCAATCATACACCGTTTAAATGTCACCGGCGCATTACATAATCCAAAAGACATCCAAGAGACAATAATACTCGTGCCCTACAAGCCTGTCCAACATCTGATCTATGAATGGTAGAGGAAAATGGTCCTTACGAGTGGCCTTGTTCAACTTTCTATAATCCATACACACCCGCCAACCTGTAATTGTTTGAGTCGGGATCAATTCATTATACTCATTTGTAACTACTGTCATTCCCCCTTTCTTTGGCACACATTGAACTGGACTTACCCATGAGCTATCTAAGATAGGGTAGAGAATTCCCGCATCCAACCATTTAATGATTTCCTTTTTGATAACTTCCTTCATGATGGGATTGAGTCTTCGTTGTTATTCAATAGTCGGTTTCGCTTCATCTGTCAACAAAATCTTATGCATGCAAATTGATGGGCTTATCCCCTTGATATCCGCAAAAGTCCACCCAAGAGCAGTCTTGTATTGCCGAAGTACCCTTAGTAGCTTTTCTTCTTGAACCTTATCAAGTGATGCAAAAATAATAACTGGAAAGGAGGAAGAAGAACCAAGGTAGGCATACCGTAGATGGTTAGGCAATGGTTTAAGTTCCAAGGTAGGCGGTTCTTCTAAGGATGATTTCACCTTTTCATCTTGCTTTCCCCAATTATCCAGATGTTCAAATTTTTGCAAACATCGTGTGAACTTTGGAGCTGAATCTAACATTTGAACCCATTCTAGCACAGTTAAATCATCAAATAAAGTTTCACTAACCAATACGGTTTCAAGAGGGTCTTCAATCACAAATTCACTAAATACCTCTCTAGTTGCTTCGTCAATCAGATCAACTCCAAAGAACTCTTCCTCTCCCTTCGAAAATTTCATAGCCTTGAAAACATTAAAAGTTACTTCTTCATCTTGGACTCTCATTGTTAACTCTCCCTTTTGTACATCAATTAATGTCCTTCCAGTAGCTAAAAATGGTCTTCCAAGGATAATGGGTATGTCTTTATCCTCTTTATAATCTAATACAATGAAGTCGGCTGGAAATATGAATTTGTCCACCTTCACTAATATGTCTTCCACAATGCCCCTAGGAATGGCAATCGATCTATCTCATGAGTTGTAAAGATATATTTGTTTGGTTTTGGTGTCGGTAGTCCCAATCGAGTGTAGATCAAAGTGGCATCAAGTTAATACTCACACCCAAATCACACAAACATTTGTTAAAGAACTGGGGTCCAATCGTGCATGGTATGGTGAAGCTACCCGGATCCTTCAACTTTGATGGTAACTTTCTTTGCAGAATTGCGCTACATTCTTCTGTCAACGCTACAGTTTCGAACTCCCCTAGCTTCCTCTTTCTTGCTAAAATATCTTTCATGAATTTTGCATAGCTAGGCATTTGTTCTAAAGAATCTGCGAATGGAATGTTGATTTTTAGCTTTTTGAACACTTCTAAAAATTTCAAAAACTGTCTATCTAATTTCTGCTTTTGCAATCTTTGAGGAAACGACATAGGTGGTACGACTGCTGTTTCATTGTCTTCTTGTTGTTTTTTCACAACTTTTTACACCACAAAACAATATCTTGTTGACAAATTGGACATTATTAGTTCCTGGACAAATTAATTCGGGAAGTTGTTTTATTGAATTCTTATATCATTGTCATCATACTCATGTTTATATTATGTTGAAAGTCATCTATATTCAGAAGTGCATGGATGGACTTGGTATGATTATGACCAGTGGATTATTCTTAAGATAATCATGACCGTAATGTTACAAATGATGTGGTAAAAGTCCTCATTGGCTCGTAGTGCATTGATGGACAATTGTTGGCATGATCACGACCATTGATGAATACACGAATATCCTTGGCCCGTAGTGCATGGATAATTTGTGGTCGTGATACTAAAGAATATCCTTGGCCATAGTGCAGGGGTGATTCGATGATGTGGATTATTTATTAAGCTGAGTCCCAGTGATAAAAATGATGAAAAACTTTTTAAATCTTAAAAGATAGTAGTTTTATTCTCTACTTGACTCTTTTAATGGATTGCTTATTTCCGCTGCAGTTTTGATCTAAAACTTGTTGTCTATTATATTCTATCAGTTCTTATACTGTTGAAGGCTAAGGATAATTTATTCTGCATTATCTTAGTCATAATATTTCTTACTGGGCTAGTTGAGCTCACCCTAGTCGGGGAACAGAGTGATGGTCTTAGATGACGTATTAGTAGTCCTCACTATTCTGTGAAATAGTGTGATAATAAATGTAATGACGACTCCATTGTGTTTGAATACTGTCTAGATGACAATATTCTTATTAAAACTCTCAGTTTATGTTTTGTCGTATTTTACACGACTGTTGTATAATTAAGTTTGTATTTGTTTTATGTACCATGTAAGTGGCGACCCAAGATGGGTGATGTATACCTAATTTTGGGGGCGCCATAACAGTATCAAAGCTTAGGATATGATCCCCTAATGAGATGTGAGACAAGAACTAGGAGGGAGAGACGAGGAATTCTTCGCTTAGTATGACCTACCTAAGTTTAATTGGTAATTTAATTGGGTCGTCAGGTATAGGGATAATATGTGATATGTCAATTAACCCTTGTTTTGTGAAGTTGTTTGTATTCAGATGTTGTGAATAGGGCTCAGTTATTGGAGCACGATAATGAGTCAGCTCAACCAAAAGGTAACGACCAACAACACGATAATAATCATACTGGTGGCAACGGCTATCGAAACAATGATAACCATCGTGGGGGAAATTATCATGCTAAGAATGGTAACCACTTCGGTGTTAATCATGCCAAAGATAATAGAAGTGGAAATTACAAGAAGAGAAGGTCATTTAGCTGATTTTGTCGTGCACCAAAGTCAAGTCCAGCTGGGACGATGGCACCAAAAGCGGATACGGACAAAACAAAGTCGTTGGTTTTAGGAATAGCGTTTTTCACGACTTCTCAAAAAGCGAGTAAACCGAACGAAGTTAGCACGGGTTAGTTAATTATAAATTCTTGCGAAGTCTATACCTTATAAGATACCGGTTATACCCATTATTTTATCTCTCTTGCTTGCGTTCAACGTTTAAATTTGACTCCGAAGAAGTCAGACTATGACCTATCGGTTGAAACTCCGTTAGGAGAAACCTTCATTTCATGTGCTATCCAAGTCTTGGATGAGAGTCACAGTTTTGAATGATATTTTTATTGTTAATAAATTTTCTGACGTATTCTTGAAGACTTCTTAAACTACCCCTAGAGCATGAAATCGAATTTTGTATTGACCCCAATACAAAACCCATTTCTAAAACCCTAAAATATTTCATTAACTAAAAGGATCTGTTTACGTTGATTATGAGGAGAGTCATAATAAAAGTATTGGGCTGATAAAAATCATGGGTATATGATGTATTAGTAGGTGTTATGATGAGCTATGTTGGTTATTAGGTAAAAACATGAAAGTTTCTTAGAAATCACAAAGGGTTGAAAAATCAGATTTTGGTAAAAACGTAACATGAAATTCAATTGACCATATCTCCTATTATGTTTCAAATTTTTGAGTGTGGTCAAGTCCTAGAGTTAGATCTATGAGTTTTGTAGTATCTCCAAGTGGAATCACTGGAATAGGTGTTGTAGATTTTCGTGTGGACTGATTTTAGCAAAGGAGGCAAAAGCTGCAAATTTCAAAAATGCTACTGCCCAGAAACTTTAAGGGGCTGTTTCGGCCACTTAAATTATGAGAAAAATTCTGGCCTTTTTGTACATGAAAGTATATGGTATAAGGAACATCTTGTCCAAAAATGAGCTCATTTTGACTTAAAATGAGCAAGTTATGACCATTTCAATATTTAGATTTTTTTGACGAAAAATGATATAACCGGAGTTCTATAACTCCAATGACCATGAAATTTAAACTGGAGGCTCACGTTAACATGTGTAAGATCTTGCCAAGATTTGGGAATTTCTGGAGTTAATCTTGAGGTAGCTAATTTCTTAAGGAATTAATTAGAAATTGATTTTTGAAAAATAGTAAATGAATTTTAAAAATTTCGAGAAAAATATATTTTCATTATGGGACTATATTATGCTAAATCCCAGAAAAGAAATATTTTTGGAACTGATTTGGTATTTTTCTTGAAAATGATCTAGTTATGAGTAAATGAGTTAGATATGTTATTTGAAGTAACAAAATTGGAAAATAGGATTTTATGGCTAGAGAATTCTATATAGAGTATATGCATATTTTTTGATGAGGATTTGATCATTGGTGATAATATCTTATGAGTATGGCATTTTGAATGATTAAATGCATTATATGGTAAAGCGTAAACAATTAAAATAAATTATTTATAAGTTTAAGAAGTGATTAAAATATTGTTATAATATTAATGATATTAGATTATGAGATTATTAAGTGATTGATAACATTGGGATATTCATGAACTATGGATAAATTATATTATAAATGTTTAAGATTTATCATTTATCTCATTTGATTGATTCTTTATATCATTATACTCATGCTTATATTGTGTTGAAAGTCATCCGTGGCCTACGTGCATGGATGGACTTGGTATGATTATGACCAGGGATTGTTCGGTATAATCATGACCGTAATTAAAAACACGATTATCTTTGGCACGTAGTGCATAAGAATATCCTTGGCCTGTAGTTCAGGGATGATTCGACGATGTGGATTAATTATTGAGCTGAGTCTCAGCAATGAAATATTAATTCATGGATGTGTTCAAAGTCATCTGTGGCTTACGTGCATAGATGGACTTGGTATGATTATGACCAGGGATTGTTCGGTAAGATAATCATGATCAGATTGAAAACACGATTATCTTTGGCACGTAGTGCATGGATAATTCGTGGTCGTGATACTAAAAAATATCCTTGGCCTGTAGTGCAAGGATGATTCGACGATGTGGATTAATTATTGAGCTAAGTCTCAGCAATGAAATATTAATTCATGAATGTGTTCAAAGTCATCTGTGGCTTACATGCATAGATGGACTTGGTATGATTATGACCAGGGATTGTTCAGTATAATCATGACCGTTATTGAAAACACGATTATCCTTGGCCCGTATTGCATGGATAATTCGTGGTCGTGATACTTTTAAGCTGAGTCTCAGTATTATTGGTTTTACAGTTGTATATCTTTGGCCTGTAATGCAAAGATGAATTTTTAATGAATATCTTTGGCAGGATTGCAAAGATGAATTTAATGTTTTCAACGATAAAGGTATTCAAGGTATCCTCACCTCTTATTCATACCAGGTACGTACCCTAATTTCGAGGGCGAAATTCCATAAGGAGGGGAGATTGTGAGACCCCAGATTTTATAAATAAAGATTTAAATTTTCTCGAAATAATTTTTTAATATTATGGTGTGAATTTGAGATAATATTATAGTTGTGGGTAGTATTTATAAATTTTGTAAAGTACGCAAGTTGTTATATAATATTCGTTTGGTCGGAGAATATTCTTTTTGTCGGGGAATATTCGTGCGATGACATAATCATTGGTGGACCCCACAACGGAAGCACTGACGTAGTTAGTAAACGACAAAAATATTTTATGAAAATAACGGCAGAGGTTTTACCGTTAAAACTGTTGAACTACCCGGTAGTAAAAGTACAGTAATACGCGTGGTTGCATAGTAGTACACGGTATTGATTATTGATGCTTACGTGATAAGTCACCAGTTTTACTCAATTATTGCTACATGAAGAATTCACGATCATATCTCTTATATTATTGATTCGATTATTGTCACAATATCATCTGCATAATATGTTATTTTATTAAATCAATAATTGAGATGACAAAGTTATTCATATTATTAAATTACAATATTTACAATGTCTAGAAGTTCTGTCAAGGAGAGGTTAGGTAATTGCGCGCCAGTGAGGAGAAATCCTTACCGGAAGGCCCCCTCTTTCTTAGGAACGACCTGGTTGATAAATATTGTGATTTATGATATTAGTGATGAATGTTATTAAGAATTGAAGTTGTGTTCGGAGTTGAATTTGGATACACGGACGTGATATTTGAGTCTGGAACGTCGAAATTAGTAAAAATAGTCTATAAACACAAAATTTTCCGGAATTCACTATTTGGTCAAAAAGTCAACAGATGACTTTTTCGGGAAAAGTCAAACCTCGAAATTTTAAAATTTATATTTTTGATAAAAATGGTTTCATTATGTTGGAATGGTTTGTGTTAGTGAAAATCGACATTTATTTCGATAATATTTGATGTCTAAGGGCTATATTGATAAATCGGGTAATTTATCGGATAAATGAGCAATTAATTGCTACTAATTCACATGATTATAACTATTTGTTCACATGTGATACTATTGATTCACATTCTTGTTACTATTAGGGGAGTTGGTGCAAGATTGATAATACTTGCATGACTAAGTTAAAAATAGAGGTATTAGATGGAGGTACTATACTGTAATTAATTTTATCACATGATTTAGTATTGAGTCACATGATTTTATTATTAATTCACATGATTTACTATTAGGGGAGTTGGTGTAAGTTTGATAATACTTGGATGACCTGAATTAAAATGAAATAAAAGTTGGAGGTATCAGATTTGTAATTTTAGAGCCCCAAAATGTGCAATTATCGAAACTATGTTTTTCTATAAATAAGCTCATTCTTCTTCATTTTTCACCAATTCACCAAAGCTTTAGAGCGGTTATTATATAGAGATATTGTAGGAGAAATTTTAGAGAGAAAATCTAAAAAGAAGAGAAGTTTACTACCTCACTACTCCTTTATCCAGATTTTTTTTACTGTAAGGGTGTTATTCTTTCCGATTCATGAAGAGAACTTTTGTTATTCCATCCTCTATTATTCGTTGAATAACTCAGATACCATGACATACCCTATACATAACTCGTATAAGCGGCATACCACCTGTACTTGGTGAAATCCTTATATTATTCCGTCATTTATATTATTGGTCGGAATATCTCGCTTGCAGAATTTCACACGACCGGTTCCAATATTTATATTTTCCGTCATTTAATATTCTGTAAAATATATCACGCTTAAATTGTGAATTTCACCGACTGGTTCCAATATTTATTATTCCGTATTTTATATTCTCGGAATATATCTGTCTTGTGTGAATTTCACCGACTGGTTCCATTACTTATTATTTCAGTATTTATCATTCGTTGGAATAACTGTCTATATGCAATAATCGCATGCATGGTGATTTCGTTGTTATTCCATTCTTTATTATTCTCGTTGAATATCCCTGTCGCTGCATTTACGCTTTGACCGGTTCCGTTATTTATTATTACATTGGAATAACCGTCTATCCAAAGTCTTCGCATGCATGGTGATTTCTTTTGTTATTCCATTTCTTATTATACTCAGTTGGTTAAAGTTTTGACTTTTATACTCCATGAAATTAGTGGAATATCCTTGATATTTGCGCTTCATCCAATATCTTTTCATGGAAATATTTTCCTGGGCATTCTTGAATTTTACACCACAAAACAATATCTTGTTGACAAATTGGACATTATTAGTTCCTGGACAAATTAATCCGTGAAGTTGTTTTATTGAATTCTTATATCATTGTCATCATACTCATTTTTATATTATGTTAAAAGTCATCTGTGGCCTGTAGTGCATGGATGGACTTGTTATGATTATGACCAGGGATTATTCGGTATAATCATGACCGTAATGTTACAAATGATGTGGTAAAAGTCCTCATTGGCCCGTAGTGCATGGATAATTTGTGGTCGTGATACTAAAGAATATCCTTGGCCGTAGTGCAGGGGTGATTCGATGATGTGGATTATTTATTGTCGAGTCCCAAATGATAAAAGTGATGAAAAACTTTTAAATCTTAAAAGATAGTAGATTTTATTCTCTACTTGACTCTTTTAATGGATTGCTTATTTCATTGCAGATTTTGATCTAAAACTTGTTGTCTATTATATTCTATCAGTTCTTTACTGTTGAAGGCTAAGGATAATTTATTCTGCATTATCTTAGTCATAGTATTTCTTACTGGGCTAGTTGAGCTCACCCTTTGCTTTAATTGTTCTCTTCAGGAAATGAGAACGTAGCAGGGACTAGTCGGGGAATAGAGTGATGGTCCTAGATGACGTATTAGTAGTCCTCACTATTCTGTGAAATAGTGTGATAATAAATTTAATGAGGACTCCATTCTGTTTGAATACTGTCTAGATGACAATATTCTTATTAAAACTCTCAGTTTATGTTTTTGTATTATTTTACATAATCGTTGTATAATTAAGTTTGTATTTGTTTTATGTACCATGTAAGTGGCGACCCAAGATGGGTGATGTATACCTAATTTTGGGGGCGTCACATTAAATACGAATTTTAACATGTGGGTATGTTTAATTTGGAGAATTAATGATCATGTAGTGTTAAATTCGCTGAACTCTATGTTCTTTGCAAACTGAGAATCGAAATCTGGAGTTTCACCTTGGCTTGTGGCCTCGAGACTCGAAACCTCACCTGCATAGCCAGCGCTTCCTGCCATAGATTCCATGTCTTTCAATGCAACGCTGAATACTCGAAGACAAAAGTGAAAATAAGATGGCCACTTAGCGAAATAATGGTCGAAATGAGTTTTTAAAAGTGTACAAGTATGGAAATGTGATAGCAACTTAGTCTAATGATTATAAAGACTTGTTAGACCTATAATGAGATGTTAAAATAAATTCTTAACATGTCCATAACACAATTACATGTAAATTGAATGATTAAATACATAGTCACCTAATTGTTTGTGAAGTCTTAATTTTGACAATAAGTGTAGTAATTGGCTAAGTATAGTCATGAACTCGAGTTAGACAAAGAATAAACTTGTGATGTTATTACATGATAATTGATTGGTATTGTGAACATGAATGATATGTAGGATCTAAATCAAAGAACAAGTTTTATTAACGTGTAATCTATCCACGAGGCAAGTTTCTTACCCTAAACTTTAGTTGAGCAAGTTTCCTAACCCTACTTGTTATCGTTATATAAGTTGATTAATTCATCTTTCGATATTGAGCAAGTTCTCATTATTATTGATCAAGCATGTCTTGCATATTAAAGTTTATTAATCTTCAAGCATGATGTTATTATACAATAATTATTCTATTGTATACCTTTTGAGATGTTATTCAAGTTAAATATTCATTTACTGTTAAACCTTGTTAGACTAGCGAACCCTTATTGATTCGACTAGTCCATAATAGATGAGCGTCCTAAATTTCAAAATCCCTTGATGAATTATCCAAACCAAACTTCCTTTGGTGCGGACTTGAATGTCAAACTGAGATGAACAACCCTGTATAGGGGATTATTTACGCTTTAGCGTTAAGATATTGTGCACAGTATGGTACTAAGGGCTAATCCCCCTAAGTACGAGAAGAAGAGTCCATAGTCTTATGACTGTTAAGGTTTCAAGTAAAAACACTTAACAACCTAGGACATAGTTCAAGGTCTTATGACCCTCAGAATTTCTTTTGATTCTTGTTATTCATTCTTGATTCAAAAGTTGAGCTTTACATCAGAAGTTATTATTTCTCTCGCATGTTATTATTTATTGTTATATTGTTATACTTGTGGGCATTCGTGCTCACTCTTGCGTAATAATAACATTGCGATTAAAACGAAAAAGCGTATTTAACCTTCCACTAGTAAGGCAAGGGCAAGCTTAGCAAGTAATGAAGACTGTTTTATTATTGTGGTTATGTGATGTAATTAGAATTGATGTTACTAAGACTTGTTTGTTTATGTTTTTCGCACAGATGTTTTAAGGTTAGAGTAACCTGGGAATTATTATTATTCAGTTGATGTAACCCCATAAGGGGAGATATTTTATTATTATTTCTATCTATTGTATGGTTTACATTTATTTATGGGTAGATAGATAGATGATGTTTGTACAGTGAACACCAAATCCTGTGGAAATGGAAGTACCGGATTTGGAGGTGTCACAGGTTGGTATCAAAGCTGTAAGGTTATGAACCTTAGGTGGGAGAACAACCTTAGGTAGTAGCCTTGTAGGAGATCGAGAACATAGTAGTGGTAAACTCTTATCGAGTTCTAAGAAATGAATTTCTAAATTCATTAAAGATAATAAAAGATTTTATGTGCTTGTGTGTTAATCTATGTGTTCGCTAGTACGGATTAGTAACTAAAACTCAAAATTTTGTTGTCGGGATGTCAGATGTTGAAGGAGGTAGTCGAGCTGGGGAGGAGGAACCCCGATTACCTATAGAGGAGGAGCCCCGAGACATTCATGTCATCAGGGAACAACTTGTACAGAGAGAGCCATCTCCGTTGATCACAGTTGCTGGTCAGGAGTATGATCCGGAGACTAATCCAGAGGAGGATCCTGAGGAAGAGGAAGAAGAGGAGTTCCCACCGAACTTCATTGATGCAGAGATGTATGATGCACTCTATGATCGTAACGTAGAGTTGCGCAGGATCTTGTTCGGGATCCGACCGAAAGTGGCGGTTATTCATTGATTATTATTGAAAGCGGAAGGATAGAGATTATGACTCTTCTTCACACGTTTGGGAAGCGTGGAGTTGGATCTGGTTCACGAGAAGGGCCGGAACAAGAGGATAAGTCCCATGTAAAATAGAAGTTAAAGAAAGATCTGAAGGAGAGCTCGGAGAGGCTTGCCATAGCATAGGAGAGGGTGGATACGAGAGTCACGCCATCGATCGTGCGTAAAAGATAATCGTGAGATGCGAAGAAGGCTAAACTTGAGGAGACGTACTCTACACTACAAAATGCAATGGATGCGGTCCAAGATCGAGTTTGGAAGTATCCAATCTAGTTTGAGGATCTACCATCATATATGCTAGATCGCAGAACGATATGTCACATCATGGAGGAGGAACGTAGCAAGGTTATCCAGCGCCTTAACATACAGTGATAGTATTAATTTAAATATGTGAGAACTATTTGATAGTTAATGATGTAAATTCCGATATGTTCATAAATAAAGGAATATTGTGATGTTTTAAATCCTGTAGATTCTTTATCTCGGGATAGTTGATGTAAATAGCAGTGATGCTATCTTATGATGTAAAGATTTTTGAATTAAATGAAATGTCAAAGTTTATTTGAAGTAATGTGTTAAGTGAGTTATGATTAAATCTTTAGTTAAGTCTTAAATATTTTAGAGATTGAGTAAAGATCTAATAAGCGTATATTCTTAACAGAAATATGCCGCCTAGAAGACAAAATCGTTAGCAAGCCCAGGAAGGGTCAACAAACAATAACAACGATGCCAATGCTAACTCCATTCAGCAATTGGTGAACCTTTTAGCTGGAGCACTTAATAATCAACCCCAAGCTCCACTATATACTTCGTTTAAGGACTTCAAGGAAGTGGGACTTCCAGAGTTTAAGGGTTCCATAAACCCAATTGAAGCTCAGACGTAGGTAATAGAGATGGAGAAGGTGTTCGATGTTGCTAGGGTAAAGGAAGATTAGAAGACTGCTTATGCAACGTTTATGCTGAAGTCCGAAGCCAGCTATTGGTGGCAGGCAAACAAAGTGAGA
This sequence comes from Panax ginseng, assembly GCA_020205605.1. Taxonomy (NCBI): domain Eukaryota; kingdom Viridiplantae; phylum Streptophyta; class Magnoliopsida; order Apiales; family Araliaceae; genus Panax; species Panax ginseng. Next base: position 156,923,928 of record CM035132.1, read on the forward strand.
GGAGGTGAAGGTGTAAGAATAGGTATCCATTACCACGAATCGACGATTTGTTCGATCAGTTAAAGGGAGCAAGATACTTTTCGAAGATAGATTTGAGAAGTGGTTATCATCAACTGAAGGTGAGACCAGAGGATGTACCGAAGACAGCGTTTAGAACACGATACGGTCACTACAAATTTCTAGTAATGTCATTTGGTCTAACGAATGCTCCTGCAGCATTTATGGGCTTAATGAATGGACTATTCAAGCCGTTTTTGGACAAATTCGTAGTGGTATTCATAGATGACATTTTGGTATATTCAAAACCAAGGAAGAACATGAAGAGCATTTGAGGTTGACATTAGAGACATTGAGAAGAGAGAAGTTGTCTGCTAAGTTTTCGAAATGTGAATTCTGGATTGAAAGAGTACAATTTCTTGGACATGTGATTGATAGAGACGGAATTTCGGTGGATCCCTCCAAAGTCGAAGTTGTGATTAACTGGGATCAGCAGAAGACGCCGTCGAAAGTAAGAAGGTTTCTTGGATTGGCAGGTTATTACAGAAGATTCATTCAGGATTTTTCCAAGATCACAACTACGCTGACGAATTTGACTAGGAAATCGGTGAAATTCGTTTGGACAGAGAAGTGTGAGGAAAGCTTTCAAGAATTAAAGAGGAGGTTGAGTACAGCACCTGTGTTATCTCTTCCGGATGACATAGGAAATTTTGTGATTTATAGTGATGCATCGCATAAAGGACTTGGCTGTGTGCTTATACAGAATGGCAGAGTCATTGCGTATGCGTCGCGACAACTGAAAGATTATGAGAAGGGGTATCCGACCCATGACTTGGAGTTAGCTGCAGCGGTTTTTGCTTTGAAAATCTGGAGGCACTATCTCTATGGGGAGAAGTGTGAAATATATACAGACCACAAGAGTCTGAATATATATTTTTACACAAAAAGACTTGAACATGCGTCAAAGAAGGTGGTTGGAGTTAATTAAGGATTACGATTAGGAGATTTTATACCATCCGAGTAAGGCAAATGTGGTGGCCGACGCCCTAAGTAGAAAAGGTCAGGAGAAATTGATGATGTTGACCGCTCAGGAGGAACTAATTTTAGCAATGGAAAAGCTGGAATTGGAAGTGAAGTATCCTATGGAAATTGACAAGAAGCTGTTCCAGATGCAAGCTGGTACAACCTTACTGGATAAGGTTAAGGAGACTCAACTTCAGGACGAAGAATGTGAGAAAGTGAAGAAGAAGATATCTGTGACAACCCGATATTTTCTATTATAAATAACTCATAAATTTGCGTATAAATTTTTTTAAAAAATAAATATGGGTGATATGTGCCAAGGTAATATGTATATGTTTATATATGTGATAAATAAAATTTATTTATTACATTATATATAATGAGATAATTTTATTTGAGAAATATTGATTATTATAAATTATATTCTTATAATAATTAATTTTATATTAGAAATGTTTTCTTAATTATTTTTCCATGAAAATATAAGTATATATTATTTAAATAATATATGAAATGATTTTAGAATAATTATAATGATTATTTCATTATATTAATTTTGTTCGATTATTAAGTTAATTGTTTTAACTTAATTTATAATGTTATTTACAACAGATAAATCAGATATGGAATCCAAACCCTAATTCTGGGGTATGATCAATGCATGAGAATAATATTATAATATTAAATATATTTTGATTTTTTAGTGCTATAAATATGTACTGTATGTATGTGGACCGATAATGATTGGTCAATTATGATGTATTATGTCAAACCCTAATTTAAAACTCGAATACGAGTTCGAAGCTATTTGGTAACTGTGAATTGTGATTTATGACAATTATTATTAAGATTAACATTAATTAGGAAAACCCTAATCGTGAAATTAGAAACCCTAATTTCTTAAAGTGAAAACCCTAAATTTATATTTTTGAATCCTAATTTTTATATTAGGTAACCCTAATTAGTAATTATAAAACCTAACTGCTAGTTGTAAATCCTAATTGCTAAAATGGTGATCTCAAAATATTATTTTAATAAATTATAATGTTAATTAGAAACCCTAATTATTAATTAGGTAACCCTAATAATTTAAAAACCCTAAATTTTATTTAGTAAGTTCTAATTAAAATTTTATTGAACTTTAAACTTAAATTGTTAAACCCTAGAAATTATTTGGAAAACCTTAAGGTTTAAGATCTATTGATCTTAACTAAGATTCAAGCTTCACGGACAAGAATGCCCTTAAATTATTTTGTTAGTTTACTAAAATAGCATTTTTGGTATTTATTTAACAAGCTAGATGGTAAGTCACCACCCTAGATTATAGCACATGCCCTAAAACTCATCCAAGCTTATCCATTTTGACACCTTGCAAGCTAGATACATTGCATCTATGTTGTATAAATAGATTAAGAGAGAGAAAATGTCATTTTGCTAGCTAATTTTTGTACAACACTTAACCTGGAGCCTCTCTCACTAACACCTCCGAAATTATCAAGCATTTCAGTCCTTTTATCAAGCCCCACGAAGTCCCATAACAAATCAGCAACATAGAATCAAAACTTGTTCATAGAAGGTATAAACCTAACTTGAAAAATCTGATCTTAGTTGTTATATTAGATGTTAGTTTTTAATGTTAAAACGTGTTGGTTTTAGTGTCTAGTGATTATCTGGGTTGCTAGATGTTAGATCCATAACATCCAGAGGCTCAGATTTGAAGATCTTTAAAATCTGGAAAAAAAATTCTTGAGGTTTGACAACCTAATGTCAAGCCCTATAAATCTTTGATCGTTTATGATTTATGTTGTTTAAATGTTGATATGTGTAGCCTGTAATGTTGTCTTTAATCTGCAAAAAGAATTGAAGTCATTTGATGAACAGATTGGTAGTTATTCACGGTCAAATACCGTTACCGGCATTAACCGAAAGAATTCTGGGCAGCCATGAACTTTTCCAGAACGCTCTGACAGCAAGTTCATGGGCCCAGATCTTGTTGTTATTAGTTATTTGGTTTCTGTTGTTGTAACAATGTCATAGAGTGGTATATTAGCTACACGATTAAGCTTTTAGTTCATAGAAATAATCAATAGAATAAAAGATAAGTTTGGTCAAACCTGGTCCCTCGATCACGGATTTGGTTTCTGGAAATTTTCCAGAAAATTTTGAAGCTTATTTCTGACAATGGTTGACCGGCTACTACCAGCTAGATCTGTTGTTGTTATGATTATGTTTTGTGATAGATCTCTTTAGTTACATGTGATCTACAACCTAGAACCGTTAGATCACAAAAATGTTACACGATCAGAATGTAGTGAAGGTCTAAAGTGAGTTTCGACGATTCTGCTTCTTCATTTCGGGTTTTTAAATGAAGAACACTTCAACAAACCACTTTGATGGCCTAGATCTTTTGTTTGATGCATGATATGAGCATGTTGGTTGTTGGATCTTGTAGTCTTACATTAGCTCTACATGATATGTCCAAAAACGAGTCCAGAAACACAACACACACTGATGTACACTCGGTTAAACCCACCCACTCGAAACTGTACATGAAGATCTGGGTTTGTGATGAAGAACACGAAGAACACCTATAGCGACGATTCTGTCGCTATAGGTGGTCTTTAGCGACAGTTTTTATTTAAAAATTAGATTTTTATTAAATAATTATAGAAAATTAGTTTTAAATTATTAAAAATACAAAATAAATTATTAAAAATTATTTTAAAAGTCCGAAAAATTATATTTTAATTATTTTGAATATATTTCATAAATATTTAATATTTTTGGAATAATAAAAGTATTTAATTTATTTAATTATAATAATTAATAAATTATTTAAAAATAATTTTAATATTTGAAAATCATTTAAAATTATATTATGATATAAGAAAATATTTTTAGGTTATTTTTAATAATTTTAATATTATGTGATAAATTTCATTAATAAATTGATATTAATGATAATTAAGTTATTTATTAAATGAATTAAATAATTAAATTAAAATGATTTTATTAATTTAAAATTCATTTTAAATAATAATAAGGTATTTAAAAATATTTTAAGTTATAAAATATAACTTTTAATATTTAATGGTTAATTTCATTAATTAATTTTTATTAATGATATTAAAGTTATTTAATATTTATATTAAATAAATTAGTTTAAAATGATTTTATTATTATAAAAATCATTTTAAATGAAAATAAAGTGATTAAAGATATTTTAAGTTATAAAATATAACTTTTAATATTTAAAGGATAATTTCATTAATAATTTAATATTAATTATATTAAGTTAATATAAATGATATTAATTTATTTAATAATTATATTAAATATATAGTTTTAAAATGGTTTTATTAATTTAAAAGGGATATAAATGAATTAAAAATATTTTAAGTTATAATTAATGACTTTTAATATTTGGATAAATGGTACATCAATATTTAAATATTAATGATAATTATTTAAAATGATTTTAAATGTTTTAAAAATCATTTAAGGATAATATAAATATGTTAAGAGTATGTTGAGTTATTATACATAACTTTAATATTTTGACAATGGTTTCATTAATAATTTAATATTGATTAAATGTTAATGATAATAGAATTGTTTGATATTTAAATCATTTAAAAATGATTCTAATATTTCAAAAATTATGATAAATGGTAATAATTATTTAAAAATTATTATAAGTCATTTAAAAATATTATGACTGATATTTAAAGATGTTGAACTTAGAGATAGAGTCTTAGACTCGATAATTACACGATAAAGCTGTCGATAGACCGACATGTTTCAGAAATTGATATGGACTTAGATAATTTGATTAGTTCTGCATTTGTTTGTTAAGGTTATGTGACAATGTGATTAGAAATGTGCTGACTGCAATAAGCAGTATTATGTTATATGATATAATTCTAATTAGTAAAATGATCTTATTACTTATAGGTGTTTTCATAAAAGATAAAACTAAGTTGCAAAGTGTAAGCAAAGTATCAGGCAAGTATCCTACCTTTGCATTTTTTTTATGCAATGGACATGAGTAAGAAGTTTAGAATTATTATTATTACGGTACATATTGTTAAACCTATATCATATACGTTCATTGATTATCAACATGTTAGTATATGATAATTCAGATATATATTCTGTTCGTTAATTTCTATAAATGATGATACAAGTGTCCCCACTTGGATAATCATTGTATTTAATCACATGTTGATATACCTTTGTCAATTACCCGTATATATATATGTTGAATTATAGATTATTGTTGAACAAGATAAGACCTTTGTTATGAAACCCCGACAGGTATGAACATCCTGTACATGGGAAAAACTTTTTGCGCCCAAGGCGGATAGAGTGAACGATAATATCGTTCTTGTACATGTAGTATTGATCAATGTAGGGCACAACGGGCTGATTACCCCCGTGTCCGTAAGTTATGACGGTTTATAGATGAATTTCTGTTTAAACCTTTCAAAAATTAAAATAATGTTCATAGTATGTCACTATAAACCTATATATAGTCAATACGTAGTTTCTAAAATTTGAAAGAGGGTTGTTATGTTATTATTATCGGTTCAGATTACTTCACAACTATTGAATTGTTGTAGAAGGGTATTATAAAGAAAACATTTAAATTCTTTCACTTATATATATATATATATATATATATATATATATATATATATATATATATATAATTGTTACTACTTGCTGGGCACTTAAATGCTCATCCTTGCTTAATTTAAATGTTTTCAGCTAAGAGCGAGCAACTTGAAGGCTCTGCCAAAAACAAGGGGAAAGGAAAGATGACTGATTGATTGCAATACTATAGTTTGTAATATTTTGAGATTATGAAGACTATGATATTTATTTACATATTATGAATTGTAATGAATGTTTAAAGGTCTCGTACCTGGGGAATAGACTCTGATGTATAAATTAAGTTTGTTATCTATGTTATTGTTATTATTATTAGTATTATTCCGCTCATAGAAATGGTATCGTGAAGCATCGAGTTCGGGTTCCAAGTACCCGGGTTTGGGGGCTTTATAGGATGGTATCAGATCTATAGGGTTAGAAACCTTAGGTGGGTTAGACATTAGGCTATAACCTTAGAACAGAGGGAAACGTTGAAAATTTAAGTAACTCATATAGAGTTTAAAAAGAGATGAACTGAATAAATTCATCGTCAAACAAAATAAAAGATAACTTGTATAAAACTATTAATTGTTGTGTGTATATATTATATGCTAATCAAGATAATTTATGTGTGTAGATGTCTGGTGGAAAAGGCTTGCTATATACTTATAACTTGAAGAAGGATCAAACCCATACACCCGAACTGATATCGAAGCCAATAGCTAAAATAGAAGCTCACAATGAAAATGACTCAGACGACGTGGTTATTGTAGAAAATGTAGTACCAGATCCAGAAATGGTGGAGCTGACAGATAGTGATTCTGACACTAAAGTTGAAGCTGATCAAGCATCAACAGAGGTGCAGGATCTGAGGAACAAGGTTTCTTCTCTGGAAAAGTTGTGGGAGATAGAAAAGTTGCTTAATAGTTAACTACGTCAGGCATTAATAGAAACAATGGAAGAACATGATAAGCTTAAAATCCAAATTGATCAGATGGGAGCTTCAAGCAACACTTCGTGTGCAGCTCTGAGCAAGAAGGGGAAAAGAAAGATAGAAAACCATGACTTAGGAAAACCTGATAAGAAGAAAGGGAAAAGAATATGTTACATTTGTGGACATGAGGAATATACCTCTCATCATTGTCCCGACTATAAGCTAGGCACATTCTTTATTTGTGGGATGGAAGGTCATCGAGTGAAAACTTGTCCAAGAAAGAAGGTTTAGTAAATATGTAGTATAGGTTCTGTTGTGTAGGCATGTTTAATATAATATGTGTGCTTAATATGTCTGTGTAATGCATTATTCTAAAACTTTTGTACAAGTGGTGAAGTAAATCCGGACTTTTATAGTCATAAAGGTATAACTGATGTTTAAAGCACTATGTGCTGTGATATGTAAAGTATTTTGGAAATCAATGAATGAATATGAATCTAAGTTTGAGTTATGAAATAAGTTTAAACTTATATGACAAGGTTTAGAATGTAAGTTAATTTATAGTTTTATTTAACCAGATAATGCCGCCAAGACGTCAAACTCGAAACCAAAGGGCAGAAGAATATGTCAACAATGTTGAGGGATAACAACAAGCAGATCTGATCCAACAATTTGTGAATATGGTAGCTCAGGCTATACAACAAGGAATACCAGCCGCAGGAAACCAGCCTGGTAATCACTTGGCAATTTCAAAGACTTTAAGGCTGTAGGACCACCGAAATTCAAATGTACAACTGACCTTGTTGAAGCCCAAACTTGGGTTAAGAAAATTGAGAAGGCGTTTTGAATAGCTAGGGTAGCTGAGGGGCAGAAGACAGCTTTTGCCACTTATATGATGAAGGGTGAGGCACATTTCTGGTGGGAAGCGAATCAGGTGAGGGCTGGAGCAGGTGTAGTTGCTTGGGATAGGTTTAAGACTTTATTTTTCGAGAATTATTTTTCAGTAAGTATGCATGCTAGGATGGAGGTGAAATTTCTAGAGTTGAAGCAAGGGGATATGTCAGTTGCGGAATATGCCGCAAAATTCAATGAGTTAGCTAGGTTTGCTCCGCATCAAGTTGATACGGAGGCTAGGAAGGCGAGGAGATTTGAGCTGGGATTAAAACCCTGGCTCTACAACAAGGTGGCAGTGTTGCAGATCCCAACATTTGCAGCACTCATGGAGAATGCGATTATTGCTGAGGAAGGGAGTGAGGCCATGAGCCTCTACAACAAGGAGAGGAAGAACAAGGGCAAGGTTGAGGCAGCTGAGAAGGTGAGAATTAATAGTGGGACCAGGAGTGGAGAAGGAAAGAGGAAGGGAAACTACTTTGGGAATGTTCAGATCAAACAAGAAGGTGTCAAGAAGCAGGCGGTACAATGCAAGACTTGTGGAAAGAACCACTCTGGGAGTGTTTGAAAAGGAAGTTTGTTTGTTATAAGTGCGGACAGGAGGGCCATATCTCTCCCAATTGCCCAAATCCTAGAATGAATAGTGTTTGTTTTATCTACGGGTCAATGGAGCACAAGGTAAAGGATTGTCCGAACAGGAGGGTAGATACAGGTAGTGTGAATACTGGTAAAGGTAACGGAACTTTAGCAATCATGGGACCGACATCATCCAGTAAACCAGCAAAATCTACTGCGAGGGTTTACAACATGACAGTGCAGGATACAACGGCAACTAGCGATGGCACTCCAGGTATTATTCGTATAACTTGTATTTTCGTATTTATGATTTTCATATTTATAGTAAATTATTTTATAAAGAAATTTTGAAGGAGGAATTTGAGTTCTTTTAAAAATCAAATTTCTGTTTAATCAGAAAGATAAGCTTAATGTGATTAGTTAAAGATCAGTTCAATCAAAGAAGATCGAGATCTACTTGCAAAGATTTTGCATGCTATGTACCCTGTTATGTGTAGGTTTTAAAGTGGTGATTCCGGGGACGGAATCTTTATAAGGGAGGGTGAATGTGACAACCCGATACTTTCTATTATAAATAAATCATAAATGTGCGTATAAATTTTTTTTTTTAAATAAATATGGGTGATATGTGCCAAGGTAATATGTATATGTTTATATATGTGATAACTAAAATTTATTTATTACATTATATATTACAGATAATTTTATTTGAGAAATATTAATTATTATAAATTATATTCTTATAATAATTAATTTTATATTAGAAATGTTTTCTTAATTATTTTTCCATGAAAATATAAGTATATATTATTTAAATAATATATGAAATGATTTTAGAATAATTATAATGATTCTTTCATTATATGAATTTTGTTCAGATTATTAAGTTAATTGTTTTAACTTAATTTATAATGTTATTTACGACAGATAAATCAGATATGGAATCCAAACCCTAATTCTGGGGTATGATCAATGTATGAGAATAATATTATAATATTAAATATATTTTGATTTTTCAGTGCTATAAATATGTACTGTATGTATGTGGACCGATAATGATTGGTTAATTGTGATGTATTATGTCAAACCCTAATTTAAAACTCGAATACGAGTTCGAAGCTATTTGGTAACTATGAATTGTGATTTATGACAATTATTATTAAGATTAACATTAATTTGGGAAACCCTAATCGTGAAATTAGAAACCCTAATTTCTTAAAGTGAAAACCCTAAATTTATATTTTTGAATCCTAATTTTTATATTAGGTAACCCTAATTAGTAATTATAAAACCTAATTGCTAGTTGTAAATCTTAATTGCTAAAATGGTGATCTCAAAATATTATTTTAATAAATTATAATGTTAATTAGAAACCCTAATTATTAATTAGGTAACCCTAATTATTTAAAAACCCTAAATTTTATTTAGTAAGTTCTAATTAAAATTTTATTGAACTTTAAACTTAAATTGTTGGACCCTATAAATTATTTGGAAAACCTTAAGGTTTAAGATCTATTGATCTTAACCAAGATTCAAGCTTCATGGACAAGAATGCCCTTAAATTATTTTGTTAGTTTACTAAAATAGCATTTTTGGTATTTATTTAACAAACTAGATGGCAAGTCACCACCCTAGATTATAGCACATGCCCTAAAACTCATCCAAGCTTATCCATTTTGACACCTTGCAAGATAGATACATTGCATATATGTTGTATAAATAGATTAAGAGAGAGAAAATGTCATTTTGCTAGCTAATTTTTATACAACACTTAACCTTGAGCCTCTCTCACTAACACCTCCGAAATTATCAAGCATTTCGGTTCTTTTATCAAGCCCCACGAAGTCCCATAACAAATCAGCAACATAGAATCAAAACTTGTTCATAGAAGGTATAAACCTAACTTGAAAAATCTGATCTTAGTTGCTATGTTAGATGTTAGTTTTTAATGTTAAAACGTGTTGGTTTTAGTGTCTAGTGATGATCTGGGTTGCTAGATGTTAGATCCATAACATCTAGAGGCTCAGATTTGAAGATCTTTAAAATCTGGAAATAAATTTCTTGAGGTTTGACAACCTAATGCCAGGCCCTATAAACCTTTGATCGTTTATGATTTATGTTGTTTAAATGTTGATATGTGTAGCTTGTAATGTTGTCTTTAATCTGCAAAAAGAATTGAAGTCATTTGGTGAATAGATTGGTAGTTATTCACAGTCAAATACCGTTGAATAAGATTGGATAGGAAGAATTTCTGGGCGACCATGAACTTGCCTGAATGCGCTCGATGACAAGTTCATGGGCCCAGACCTTGTTGTTGTTAGTTATTTTGTTTCTATTGTGGTAACAATGTCATAGAGTGGTATATTCGCTACACGATTAAGCTTTTAGTTCACAGAAATAATGCAAGACCCCAACTTTTTGAATAAAAATGAATTTTCTATAATTATAATTTTTGAATATTATGGAATGAATTTAATATAATGTTATAGTTGTGGGTAATATTTATAAATTTTGCAAAGTATGCAAGTTGTCATATAATATTCGATTGGTCTGGGAATATTCGCTTTTAAATAGGAAATATTAAAGACGATGGCACAATCATTGGTGGACCCCACAACAGAATTATTGTCGGATTGAGAAAACGACAAAAATAATTTATGAAAATAACAATTTGAAGTTTTACCATTAATACTATTGAACTACTCGGTAGTAAAAGTACAAAGAATATGCTGTGGTTGCATAGTAGTAGTACGGTATTGATGCTTATGTGATAAGTCACCGGTTTTGTTTTATTGGTATTATTAATGTCATACTACGTAAAATCTTTTTATATAAAATAGAATACTTTTATAAAGTTATTCTATAAATAGAATATATTATATTCTATTATGCATAGTGTTGCATATAGTGTCTGCATATAGTGTTTTGCATAGTAAATTTTTTTATATAAAAATGTAATACTTTTATAAAGTTATCTGTTTTATTAGACAATAATTAGAATATATTATATTTTATTATGCATAGTGTTTGCATAGTGCTGCGTATAGTGTTTGCATAGTAAAATCTTTTATAAAGTTATTCGTTTTATTAGATTATAAATAGAATATATTATATTTTATTTAAAAGATTTTGCTTTAAATATGGACCGTCGATTTAAAGTAAATCAATTTGGACCGTTCATGGATTAGTTACTATGCATTCCATTTTCCTATAAATAGAAGCTCATTCCTTCATTATTTTCTTACGAATTCACTGAACTCTAGAGAGAGAAACTATAAAGAGATAGAAGAAAAGTATTTTGCTACTTTTATATTCAGTTTCTTTTACGGTAAGGGGTGTTATTCTTTCTTATTCATGAAGAGAACTGTTGTTATTGCATTTCTTATTATTCTGTTGGAATAACTCAGATCTCGTTCTGCTTTTACAATTAGGACATTCGGGTTTAAAATCTTTATTATTATTATTTAGAACATCCCGCTCGTGTGTTTTACACAGGACTTGGTTAAAATCTTTTATTATTCTGTTGGAACATCCCGCCAAGTGCAAATTTTGCTCGACCGGTTCCGTTATTATTATTCTCATTGAATAACTCGTCATGCGATGTACCGCATGCATGGTGATTTCTTTTGTTATTCCATTCTTTATTATACTCGGTTGGTTAAAGTTTTTACTTATACTCCATGAAATTAGTAGAATATCCTTGATATTTGCGCTTCATCCAAAGATCTTTTCATAGAAATATTCTTCGATCATTCTTGAATTTTACTCTACAAGCGAAGATCATGTTGACAATTTGGGACGTTATTGGTTCCTGGACAAATTAATTCTTGAACTTATTTTACTGAATTCTTATATCATTGTCATCATCCTCATGTTTATATTTTTTTGAAAGTCATCTGTGGCCTGTAGTGCATAGATGTACTTGGTATGATTATGACCATGGATTATTCGGTGTAATCATAACCGTAATGTTACAAATGACGTGGTAAAAGTCCTCATTGGCCCGTAGTGCATTGATGGACAATTGTTGGCATGATCATGACCATTGATGAATACACAAATATCCTTGGCCCGTAATGCATGAATTTGTGGTCCTGACCCTAATGAATATCCTTGGTCGTAGTGCAGGGATGGTGTGGATTATTTATTAAGCTGAGTCTCGGCGATAAAAGTGATGAAAAACTTTTAAATCATAAAAGATAGTAGATTTTATTCTCTACTTGACTCTTTTAATGGATTGCTTGATCCGCCATGCTTAAACTTGATGATGTTATATTTTATCGGTTTAACATTGTTGAAGGCTAACGATAATTTATTACGCATTATCTTAGTCATAATATTTCTTCTTTGGGCTAGTTGAGCTCACCCTTTTCTTTCTTTCCTTATTCTCTCGTGAAATGAGAACATAGCAGTACTAGTCGAGGAACAGAGTGTGACGGTCCGAGAGGATAGCATTAGTAGTCCTCACTATTTTGTGAAATAGTGTGTTAATAATTGTAATGAGGACTCCTTTTGAGTTTGTATAATCTCTAGTAGACAATAATTGTATTCAAACTCACGACTATGTTTTGTCGTATTGTAGGCTACGCACCGTTGTATTAGTAAGTTGTATTTGAATTTTATACCATGTATCCGACGACCCAAGATGGGTGATGTATACCTAATTTTGGGGGCGTCCACAGTTTGGTATCAAAGCTTAGGATATGATCCGTGGCTAAGATGTGAGACTAGAACTAGGAGGGAGAGACGGGAATTCCTTCGCTAGTATGACCTACTTAAATTTATTTTGTATTTAAATTGGTTGGTCGGAGTTTAGAGATAGTATGTTACATGTCAATTAACCTTTGTTACGTGGCGATGATCTCGAAAATGACATCCGAAAATGTTGAGAATAGCAATGGAGCACAAGAGACCGTTGAGTCTCCACATATCAATAATCGAGGAGAATGTGCATCGAAGGCGACAATCCTCATGCAAACAACAACACCGACCAAATGATGAATGATGGATTGTTCAGAGGCTTTATGCAATTCATGCAACAAAGAAAAGAGCGGCTCCTATTCAAAATGTAGGTGAAACATCGAAAATTCTCAAGCGTCAACGCTAAATGGATTCAAGGAGCTGGGACCACCGAGTTTAAGGAGAGCCAAAACCACTTATGATGAAACATGGATAAAGCGAGATAACCAAAATTTTGATGTCTTGGGATGCTCCAAGGAGAAAAAGGTTCCTTCACGCCTTTATGTTGCGCGGAGAGGCGATTCATGGGGGAATTCCAGAAACGACTCAACCTACCGTCATCAAGATTTCTTGGGAGAAGTTTCAAGAGTCATTCAACGACAAATACTTTCCGAAAGTATTCGTCACATGAAGGAGGTGGAGTTTATCAAATTGTAGCAAAACAATATGACCGTGTCTCAATACGAGGCAAAATTTGTGGAGTTATCCCGGTTTGCGTCCCACTTAGTGGATAATGAAGAGAGAATGGCGCGAATGTTTTTAAGAGGTTTGAAGCGGAGATACGTCAACATCTTATTTCTCATAAACCGTGTTTGTATTCAGATGTTGTAAATAGGGCTCGATTTGTGGAGAGCTGCGATAACGAAGTCAATATAATCAAAAAGAGAAAGTACCGGCAAAATGATAATACCAAATGAGAGCGATCATTGAAGCGGTGACAACAAGCGTGGAGGGAATCAACGGGCGAAATGGTACCCCTTCCGGTGGTAATCAGGCCAAAACAATAAGAATGGACATTTCAAGAAGAGGAGATTCAACAATGATGGAAATACATCAGCACCAGCAACCGTTGTTAAGGAAGGAGAAAGACCACCTATCATATGTTTCATATGTGGAGGGGAGGGACACATCAGTCCAAATTACGCGATGCCATCCAAAGCATGTTATAATTGTGGAAGAGAAGGTCACTTAGCCCGATTTTGTCGTTCACCGAAAAAAAATTCAACTAGGATGGAGGCACCAAAGGCTGTCCCAGAAAATTCAAAGTCGGTAGTGCAAGGGAGAGCGTTTGTTGTGACCTCCCAGAAAGCAAGGAACCCGTATGAGGTCATCACGGGTAAGCTTATCATAAACTCTAGCGAAATCTACACTTTATTTGATACCGGTTCTACCCATTCTTTTATTTCTCCTACTTGCGCTCAACGATTAAATTTGACTCCGGAGAAATTAGACTTTGACTTATCTGTGGAAACTCCGTTGGGAGAAACCTTCATTACATCCATGGTTTATAAGTCTTGTTTGGTTCAAGTTGGTACCCACACATTACTTGTCGATCTTATTGCATTAAAAATACTTGCATTTGATGTAATTCTAGGGATTGATTGGTTAACTACTCATCATGCAAAAATTGATTGTTTTCGTAAGGTTGTTAGCTTTCATATTCCTAATCGACCTATTATGCGAATTCAAGCAACCAAACCATTAAAATCAATCACTGTCATCTCAAGCCATAAAGCTATTCGTTTATTAAAAAACAGATGTCAAGCTTTCTTAGCTCATGTCATAGATCTAAACAAAAATACACCAGTTTTAAATAATATTTCTATTGTTAATGAATTTCCTGACGTATTCTCAAGAACTTCCCGGCCTACCCCAGAAGGCGTGAAATTGAATTTTGTATCGACCTTGAACCCAGACAAAATCCATTTCCAAAGCCCTATATCGAATGGCTCCTATTGAACTTCAGGAGTTAAAGACTCAACTGTAGGAATTGTTAGACATTGGCTTTATTCGTCCTAGTACTTCTCCTTGGGGTGCTCCTGTTCTATTCGTGAAGAAGAAAGATGGGAGTATTCGACTTTGTATTGATTACTGGGAGTTGAATCATGTCACCATCAAAAATAGGTATCCATTGCCACGTATTGATGACCCGTTTGACCAGTTGCAAGGAGCCAAATTCTTTTCAAAGATTGATCTTCGTTCCAGATATCACCAATTGAAGATTAGAACCGATGACATTCCAAAGATAGCTTTCAGAACTCGGTACGGGCATTATGAATTTCTAGTCATGTCCTTTGGATTGACTAATGCTCCTGCTGCCTTCATGGATATGATGAACCGAGAATTCAATGAATATTTGGATCACTTTGTGGTCGTCTTTATTGATGACATCCTTATTTATTCCAAAAGCCATGAAGATCACGAGGAACACTTGAGGCTGATACTCCAAAAGCTTCGTGAATACAAGCTTTATGCCAAGTTGAAGAAATGCTAGTTCTGGCTTAAGGAAGTAGCATTCCTTGGGCACGTAGTATCAAGTCATGGAATATCTGTTGACCCAGCAAAGATTGAAGTTATTCAAAGCTGGGAGCAACCTAAATCAGTGACCGAAGTACGTAGCTTTGTCGGTTTAGCTGGTTATTATCGGAGATTCATGGAAGGATTTTCTTGAATCGCTACTCTACTAACTCAGCTAACTCAAAAAGATACAAAGTTCGGTTGGACCGAGGAATGTGAGAAGAGTTTTCAAGAACTCAAGAGGAGACTCATTTCAGCACCTGTTCTGACAATACCATCTGGTTCGGAGGGATTTGCCATCTACAGTGATGCTTTGAGCAAAGGGTGAGGATGTGTTCTCATGCAACATGGGAAAGTCATAGCCTATGCCTCACGACAACTCAAAGAATATAAGAGAAATTATCCTACTCATGACCTAGAGTTAGCAGCTGTTATCTTCGCACTTAAAATTTGGAGGCATTACTTGTATGGGGAGAAAGTGGAGATCTTTACGGATCATAAAAGCCTCAAATATTTCTTCACTCAAAAGGAACTCAACATGCAACAACGACGTTGGCTTGAACTGTTGAAAGATTATGATCATACCATCCAATACCATCTCGAAAAGTTTAACGTAGTAGTCGACGCATTGAGTAGAAGATCATATGCGGTGCGAATGCAATATTGTCAACGTAAAGGCCCATTTTGTATGACTTGCAAAGGATGGAGATAGAGATAAAGACTCAAGGACCCACGATGATGATGGCGAATATACGAACGAGTAGAACCGACTTTAATTGATAAAATTAAAGTCGCCAAGCTCTGATCCGGAGTGGCGCGTATGAGGAAGAAAGTACAAGAAGGTGCGATGCCGTAAGCAAGAATAGATGAAGAAGGAATACTTGAGTCAACTCCGGACTTTGTGTTCTAACGACCACGATTTAAAGTATAAAATCATGATGGAGGCGCACAACACACCGTTTGCAATCCATCCTGGGAGTACCAAAATGTATCATGATCTTCGACATACATTTTGGTGGGGCAATATGAAGAGAGAGATAGCGTTGTTTATCTCAAGGTGTCTAACGTGTCAACGAGTCAAGGCGGAGCATCAAGTACCAAAAGGTCTATTGCAACAACTTGAAATTCCAGAATGGAAGTGGGAGCACATTACCATGGATTTCATTACTGGTCTTCCCAAAGTTTCTCAAGGCATATATGCGATTTGGGTCATTGTTGATAGATTGACCAAGTCTGCTCATTTCTTACCGATACGAGAAACTTATACACTTGAAAGTCTTGCTCGTATGTACATAAACGAGGTTGTAAGATTGCATGGTATCCCTTATCCATAGTTTCTGATCGAGACCCAAGATTCACTTCACGATTTTGGGTTAGTTTACAAAAAGCTATGGGCACAGATTTACGATTTAGCTCGGCATATCATCCTCAGACGGACGGACAGTCAGAGAGGACTATTCAAACTCTTGAAGATCTATTAAGACTCTGTGTCCTTGATTTCAAGGGAAGTTGGGACAAGTTCTTACCATTGGTGGAGTTTTCCTACAACAACAGTTATCAAGCAAGTATTGGCATGGCTCCGTTCGAGGCGTTGTATGGAAGAAAGTGTCGTTCTCCAGTATGTTGGGATGAGGTGGGTGAAGCAACGTTGTTGGGACCGGAGTTGGTACGTATGACTACGAAAAAGATTCAAACGATCCCAAGAACGATAAAAACCTCACAAGATCGACAAAAGAGTTATGCTGATCTTCATCGAAAGGACGTAGAATTCGATATAGGAGATCATGTGTTGTTACGTGTTGCTCCATGGAAAGGAGTTACGAGATTTGGAAAGAGAGGAAAGCTCAATCCTCGATTCATCGGCCCATTTTAATCCTCGATCGAGTAGAATCGTGGCCTATAGACTCGCTTTTACCGCCAAGTATTTCTCGTGTTCATAACGTTTTTCACATATCCATGCTACGTAAATATGTTGAAGATCCGAACCACATTATTGAGTTAGAACCGGACGAAATAGCGGAAGATTTAACGTATGAAGAGGTTCCTATTCAAATCTTGGATAAGAAGGAACATATTCTACGTACCAAGGTTATACCTCAAGTCAAAGTTTTGTGGAGAAACCACGATGTTGAGGAAATAACTTGGGAGTTAGAATCTGAAATGAAATCAAGGTATCCTTACCTCTTCGACATACAGTGCATTACCCTAATTTCGAGGGCTTAAATTTGTTAAGAAGGGAGGTTGTAAGACCTCAACTTTTGAATAAAATGAATTTTCTATAATTATCATTTTTTGAATATTATGGAATGAATTTAATATAATGTTATAGTTATGGGTAATATTTATAAATTTTGCAAAGTATGCAAGTTGTCATATAATATTCGATTGGTTGGGAATATTCGCTTTAAAGCAGAAATATTCAGACGATGGCACAATCATTGGTGGACCCCATAATGTAATTATTGCCGGATTAAGAAAGCGACAAAAATAATTTATGAAAATAACTAATTTGAAGTTTTACCATTAATCTTTGTTGAACTACTCTTGTAGTAAAAGTACAAAGAATGTCTGGCGTGGTTGCATAGTAGTAGTACGGTATTGATGCTTATGTGATAAGTCACTCACTTTTGTTTTATTGGTATTATTAATGTCATAATACAGAAAATCTTTTTATATAAAATAGAATACTTTTATAAAGTTATTCTATAAATAGAATATATTATATTCTATTACGCATAGTGTTGCATAGTGTTCCGTGCATAGTGTTTTTGCATAGTAAAATCTTTTTATATAAAAATGTAATACTTTTATAAAGTTATACATTTTATTAGACAATAATTAGAATATATTATATTTTATTATGCATAGTGTTTGCATAGTGCTCGTGATAATGTTTGCATAGTAAAATCTTTTATAAAGTTATTCGTTTTATTAGATTATAAATAGAATATATTATATTTTATTTAAAAGATTTTGCTTTAAATATGGACCGCCGATTAAAGTAAATCAACTGGACCGTTTCATGGATTAGTTACTATGCATTCCATTTTCCTATAAATAGAAGCTCATTCCTTCATTATTTTCTTACGAATTCACTGAACTCTAGAGAGAGAAACTATAGAGAGATAGAAGAAAAGTATTTTGCTACTTTTATATTCAGTTTCTTTTACTGTAAGGGGTGTTATTCTTTCTTATTCATGAAGAGAACTGTTGTTATTCCATTTCTTATTATTCTATTAGAATAACTTGTATACGCGGTCTACCCTATACTTGGTGACATTCTTCCATTATTCTGTTGGAACATCATGTCTGTATGTTTTACACCGGACCTGGTTCCGTCTTTATTATTATTCCATTAGAACATCCTGTCTGTGTGTTTTACACCGCACTGGTTAATCTTATTATTATTCTCGTTGGAACATCCATGTCTCAGGTGTTTTACACCGGACTGGTTAAAATCTTTATTATTCTGTTGGAACATCCCGCTTGCAAATTTTGCCTCGACTGGTTCCGTTATTATTATTCTGTTTGAATAACTGCCTATCATAAGTATCGCATACATGGTGATTTCTTTTGTTATTCCATTCTTTATTATACTCATTTGATTAAAGTTTTTACTTCTATACTCCATGAAATTAGTAGAATATCCTTGATATTTGCGCTTCATCCAGTATCTTTTCATAGAAATATTCTTCCGATCATTCTTGAATTTTACTCTACAAAGCAAAGATCATGTTGACAATTTGGACGTTATTGGTTCTGGACAAATTAATTCTTGAACTTGTTTTATGAATTCTTATATCATTGTCATCATCCTCTCGTGTTTATATTTTTTGAAAGTCATTTTGTGGCACAGTGCATAGATGGACTTGGTATGATTATGACCGTGGATTATTGATTGTAATCATGGACCGTAATGTTACAAATGACGTGGTAAAAGTCCTCATTGGCCCGTAGTGCATTGATGGACGATTGTTGGCATGATCATGACCATTGATAAATACACAAATATCCTTGGCCCGTAGTGCATGGAATTTGTGTTCGTGACCTAATGAATATCCTTGGTCAGAAAGTGCGTGGATGATGTGGATTATTTATTAAAATTTGAGTCTCAAATGATAAAAGTGATGAAAAACTTATTAAATCATAAAAGATAGTAGATTTTATTCTCTACTTGACTCTTTTAATGGATTGCTCGATCCGCTACAGTTAAACTTGATGTTGTTATATTTTATCAGTTTAACATTGTTGAAGGCTAACGATAATTTATTCTGCATTATCTTAGTTATAATATTTCTTACTGGGCTAGTTGAGCTCATCCTTTCTTTCCGTTTCTCTCGTGAAATGAGAACATAGCAGGGACTAGTCGGGGAACGAAGTGACGGTCTAGAGGATAGCATTAGTAGTCCTCACTATTCTGTGACATAGTGTGTTAATAATTGTAATGAGGACCCAAGATGGGTGATGTATACCTAATTTTGGGGGCGTCACAAATAATCAATATAATGAAAGATAAGTTTGGTCAAACCTGGTCCCTCGATCACGGATTTTGTTTCTGGAAATTTTCCAGAAAATTTTGAAGCTTATTTCTGACAATGGTTAACCGGCTATTACGGACTAGATCTGTTGTTGTTATGATTATGTTTTGTGATAGATATCTTTAGTTACATGTGATCTACAACCTAGAACCTTTAGATCACAAAAATGTTACACGATCAGAATGTAGTGAAGGTCTAAAGTGAGCCCCACGATCTGTTCTTCATTTCTGGGTTTCCAGAAATGAAGAACAGCCTCTGACAGCCACTTTGATGGCCTAGATCTTTTGTTTGATGCATGATATGAGCATGTTGGTTGTTGGATCTTGTAGTCTTACAATAGCTCTACATGATCTGTCCAAAAACGAGTCTGTAAACACACACACATAATCGATGTACACTTGGCCAAACCCATCCACTCAAACCTATGCATAATGAAGATATGGGTTTGTGATGAAGAACACGAAGAACACCTATATAATGACAGTTACTGTCGCTTATAGTCGCCTTTAATGACGCTTTTATTTAAAAATCGATTTTATTAAATAATTATAGAAAATTAGTTTTAAATTATTAAAAATACAATATAAATTATTAAAATTATTTTAAAATTCCAAAATTATATTTTAATTATTTTGAATATATTTCATAAATATTTAATATTTTTGGAATAATAAAAGTATTTAATTTATTTAATTATAATATTAAATAAATTATTTAAAAATAATTTTAATATTTGAAAAATCATTTAAAATTATATTATGATATAAGAAAATATTTTAAGTTATTTTTAATAACTTTTAATATTATGTGATAAATTTCATTAATAAAGTAATATTAATTATAATTAACTTACTTATTAAATGAATTAAATAATTAAATTAAAAATGATTTTATTAATTTAAAATTCATTTTAAATAATAATAAGGTATTTAAAAATATTTTAAGTTATAAAATATAAATTTTAATATTTAATGGTTAATTTCATTAATTAATTTTTATTAATGATATTAAAGTTATTTAATATTTATATTAAATAAATTAGTTTTAAAATGATTTTATTATTATAAAAATCATTTTAAATAAAAAATAAAGTGATTAAAGATATTTTAAGTTATAAAATATAACTTTTAATATTTAAAGGATAATTTCATTAATAATTTAATATTAATTATATTACGTTAATATAAATGATATTAATTTATTTAATAATTATATTTTATAAATAGTTTTAAAATCATTTAAAAGGGATATAAATGAATTAAAAATATTTTAAGTTATAATTAATGACTTTTAATATTTGGATAAATGCTACATCAATATTTAAATATTAATGATAATTATTTAAAACTAATTTTAAATGTTTTAAAAATTATTTAAGGATAATATAAATATGTTAAGAGTATGTTGAGTTATTATACATAACTTTAATATTTTGACAATGGTTTCATTGATAATTTAATATTGATTAAATGTTAATGATAATAGAATTGTTTGATATTTAAATCATTTAAAAATAATTTCGATATTTCAAAAATTATGATAAATGGTAATAATTATTTAAAAATTATTATAAGTCATTTAAAAATATTATGACTGATATTTACAGATGTTGAACTTAGAGATAGAGTCTTAGACTCGATAATTACGCGATAAAGCTGTTGATAGACCGACATGTTTTAGAAATTGATCTGGACTTAGATAATTTGATTAGTTCTGCGTTTGTTTGTTAAGGTTATGTGACAATGTGATTAGGAATGTGCTGACTGTAATAAGCAGTATTATGTGATATGATATAATTCTATTCAGTAAAATGATCTTATTACTGATAGGTGTTTTCATAAAAGATAAAACTAAGTTGCAAAGTGTAAGCAGCGTATCAGGAAAGTGTCCTACCTTTGTATTTTCTTTATGCAATGAACATGAGTAAGAAGTTCAGAATTATTATTATTACTGTACAGATTGTTAAACCTATATCATATACGCTCATTGATTATCAACATGTTAGTATATGATAATTCAGATATATATTCTGTTCGTTAATTTCTATAAATGATGATACAAGTGTCCCCACTTGGATAATCATTGTATTTAATCACATGTTGATATACCTTTGTCAATTACTCGTATATATACATGTTGAATTATAGATTATTATTGAACAAGATAAGACCTTTGTTATGAAACCCCGAGAGGTATGAACATCTCGTAAATAGGAAAAACTTTATGCGCCCAAGGCGGACAGAGTGAACCATAATATCGTTCTTATACATGTAGTATTGATCAATGTAGGGCACAACAGGCTGATTGTCGACGTCGGGATTTTTATTGTCCCTTTTCGTTACTTGTTTTTTGGTGTTCTCATGTTAATGTGAGATTTGTTTGAAAAAACAAGTGAAAAAGGTCCGACATGTGTAATGTCGACGATTTGACTTTAAGAGTCGCCAGTTGGTGTTTTTAACTGGTTGTACTAACGCAACCGAAAAGGTTTGCACATTGACCTAGTGATTTGGCACTGCTAGACGGGTCTGTGAAACCGAGATTCATTAAGGGTTCGGGGGCTTGATTATGCGGAGGGAAGGTGTTAGGCACCCCCCGACATCCGTGTTGCCACGGTGACCACCACTCTTCAAAGAAACTGTTATATGAACATGTGTGTGTGTGTGTGGATCAATGTGCAATTATTTGAAATTAGTGCTATGCCTCGTTCGCACCTATGTACATAGGGTTTGAATTTATAGAAAAATTCAGTTTTAAACAAGATATAGCAATGATGTTTTGTAAAAAGAGGTTTTTCAAACCCTGTGCTCAATAGCAATTGAGGCCTTTGATACATCCATTTTATTACTAAGTGTTCGGCTTATTTGCTTTTATTTTCGAGATGCGAAGCATCTGCGAGAAAACAATATACAGCAGTGCCGAATTCCTTACGGGCATGACAGTCATCCAAGGAAATTCAGAGACTGGAAACTAATGTACAAGCTTCTTTCTGCTAGGGATGTGGCCATTGCAGATAGTACTTCAGTGAGATCTGAGATGGCTGTCACTTTTGTCGACATGAGCACTTACATTGATGGACATTATGCCACCATGCAGTTGACTTTTGATCTGCTAGCTCGTGTAGATACCATTGGGCAGGAGCTTGCAGTATTGCCTCCGTCCTCGGAGAGGGATGTTATGTTGGATTTGATAGTCCGCATCCACACATATCCGTAGATAGCTTTATTTTTCCTGCACAGACTAGCTTAGCCATTTTGTCATGTACAGCACAGATGTATATATCAAACAGTATTACGTATGGTAGAGAAATATATGTTAATTCACTTCCCTTTTAGTTATGCCTTGATACTTGTTTGATATTTGCCTTCTTCTCCAGGGCCTTTGATCTTGATGCATTCTGAATTCACCCTTGATAGATGGACATTGAGATATCGCAAAAATGAATCATTGATTTCTAAAAATCCCTACCATTTTTGGTGTCTTGGGACTGGTATCTGTATGGAAAAGTGGAGAGGAGAATAGTTTCTTCCTCTCTGAGATTGACCGCTCCACAGATGGTCGCCAGTACTTCTATTCAGGAGAAGCCTAGTTAATTCCATCTCTTATGGTTTGGTGTTGCTCTTTGAGGCACGATCGCAGCTTAGATGGTCACCTCATCTTCTATTTGTGAGAAGAGGTTTGGCTAATTCCATCCCTTTGATCTGAAACTGATGAAGTGGGGCAATTTGAAGTTTGATCCAGTACGGTGTGACAAGTATGCTTGTTCTGGTAGGGGTCGATCGCACCATGAATGGTTGCCTACGACTCTATTGAACAGAGCTCAAGTCTCTGCGTAGTTCAACCTAGTGTAAGAGGCTCAACGCTGAAGATTGAAGGCAGAAGGGTGTGGAAGTATTTTTGTTATTTTTTGTTTTTATGAAGAAAGAGTAGAAATGTTTTTGTATTGTTGCGACCGGGCCATATAAAATATGGTTGCCTACGTACCCCCGGGTATCAGGGAGATCAGGTCGACGTAGTTCGACCCTCAGGACGAATTGACCGAAAAGTGGGGGTCCCATTGTGCAGGTGAGTCTACGGGGAGGATCTTGATCCCAGGTACAGGTTAAGTTGTGGGGAGTAGATATCAATCCCATAAGCGAGATAGACTGCGGGGAAAGAAGGTTTAATCCCATGAGGGGGAATAAAACCGCAAATGTGAAGAAAGTTCAATCCCGTTTTCAGGATGAACTTTAATGTTTCAAAAAGTTTAATCCCATGTTCAAGATAAACTGCAGATTGGTGAAAAGTTTATTCTCGTTTTCGGGAGGAGTTGTAGGGGCATGAAAAGTTTATCCTCGTTTTCAGGAGAATCTGAAAAGAACCAGGCTGCTGGTCTGAATTGTATGTTTCCCTTAGGGGCAGAAAAAAGTGTATAAGAAATGGTTCAAAGCCGGAATGACTGGAATTTGGTGATCAAAACTAAGATGTTTGTTTGATGGCAACTTCAGACATAGTACCGTTTCACGGTGTCCGAATTAATGAGTTGCGAAAATTCATCACCATCCACTTACTGTAATCTGAGAGCACCTCCTGTCAATACTTCCTTGACAATAAATGGGCCTTCCCAGTTAGGAGCAAATTTTCCCTTAGACTGATCTTGGTTGTCAATGATCTTCTTCAAAACCAAGTCGTGTTGTTTGAAATGCCGTAGCCGGACTTTTTTGTTGTAGGATCGTGCGATCCTTTACTGATATAACTGACCATGGAAGATAGCCGCGGTTCGCCTTTCATCTATTAGAGACAATTGGTGATACTTGTCATGTATCCATTGGTCTTCATCCAACTGAGCATCCATCAATACTCTGAGGGATTCCATTTCCACCTCGATGGGGAGCACTGCTTCCATCCCATAGACTAGTGAGTAGGGGGTTGCCTCGGTGGAAGCACGCATTGAAGTTCTATAGGCTAATAAAGTTAAGGGTAAGAGGTCAGGCCATCCTTTGTGATTGGCGGACATTTTCTGCATGATCTTCTTGACATTTTTATTATCAGCTTCAACAGCACCATTCATCTTTGGTCGGTAGATGACAGAGTTAAGGTGCTTGATGTGGAATTGCTTGCATAACTCCTCCATCATTTTGTTGTTGAGGTTCTTGGCATTGTCTGACACAATGACCTCTAGTTGCCCATATCGACAAACAACATTGTTTCTGATGAAAGCAACGATAACTTCTTTAGTAACCTCGGGGAAGGAAGCTGCTTTGACCACTTGGTGAAGTAGTCGACCATGGTAAATATGAACCGATGTCCATTACTGGCTTTGGGCTCGATGGGCCCAATCACGTCCATTCCCCACATTGCGAAGGGCCATGGCGAACTCATATTATGGAGTTCCCTTGGAGGGGAATGGATAACATTCCCATGGATTTGACATTGATAGCACCTCTTGACATGATCATCATAGTCAGCCTTGAGTGTAAGCCAATAATGTCCCGTTCTGAGAATCTTTTTAGCAAGGAGGGATCCACTCATGTGAGGGCCGCATACTCCACCATGGATCTCATCCATGAGTCTCTGAGCTTGGTCTTTGTCTAGACATATGAGGAGGCCTAGCCCTACATCTCTCTTGTAGAGTGCATCTCCGCTCAGATAGAACTTCATAGCAAGTCGATGAATCTGCCTCTTCTCAGTTAGGCTCGCCTCGGCGGGTGTAGATCCATCTCGTAAATACTCCTTGATATGTTGATACCAAGGGTTATGGATGGGAGGTAGCTCATCCGATACTTCTCCAATGTAATTCCCATAGACTGGGGTCTTATGCATAGCAATCGTGATGTTTGGCATGTTCTCCTTGTCAGGTATGTGAACCAAGGAGGCCAATGTTGCTAACGCATCTGCAAAATCATTCATGTTGCGAGGAACGTGTAGAAAGGAGATTTCTTCGAACTCCAAAGCCATCTGCACAACTTCTTGGATGGTAAGGCAATAAATGCAATTCTTTGGTCCGATAGATTCTCGTGGATTTGCTTGATCACCGATTGTAATCCCCAAAGACGATTAAGCGCTTGATACCCATTGAACGGGCAAGTTTGAGTCCCATAATGCAGCCTTCATACTCAGCTGTGTTGTTGGTATTGACAAACTGCAATTTGACGGCGATGGGATACTGCTCCCCTGTACAAGATATTTAAATTGCTCCAGCTCCGGAGCCTTCTGAATTGACAGCTCCATCAAAATACATTCTCCACAGCCGGGATGTATCGTACTGATGAGTTAGCAGAGTTGTCATTACCCCCTCGTCAGGAAAGTAGGTTTCCAGAGGTTTGTAATCCCCTGCAGGTGCGGCGGCCAGTTAATCCACGATGCCTTGACCTTTGACATACTTTTGTGTCACGTAGACGATATCAAATTGTTGAATGGTCAACTGCCATCTGGACAGCCGACAATTTAGTATGGGTTTGCTGAACACATACTTAAGAGGATCCGCGCGGGATATAAGATGGGTTGTGTGACCATGAAGATAATGTTGTAATCTCATGGAGGCCCATGCCAAAGCACAACAAGTTTTCTCGATCAGAGTGTACTTGTGTTCACTGCTGTTGAATCTCTTACTGAGGTAATAGATAGCTCGTTCTTGGCCTTTATTGTCTTTTTGACCCAGCATACAGCCCATAGCATTGTCATTTATGGAAAAGTACATGAACAGGGGAATACCATCCCTGGGAGGTACCAAAACAGGAGCGTTAATCAGCTGTTCCTTAATTGGGAGGAAGGCTTTCTGGCACTCATCATTCCATTTCATGGAGGAGTTCTTCCTTAAGAATTTGAAGATTGGCTCACAGGTTGCTGTGAGTTGAGAAATGAATCGGCTTATGAAGTTGATTATTCCCAAAAATCCCCGTATTTCCTTCTCTGTCTGAGGAATTGGAATTTCCTTGATGGCCTGGATTTTAGCAGGATCCAGCTCAATTCCCTTGCGGCTGACTAGGAACCCTAGCAACTTGCCTGACTTAACACCAAAGGCGCACTTGGCGGGGTTCAACTTCAAGTCGTACTTACGCAACCTGTTGAACAACTTTCTGAGATGGTCTAAGTGATCACCCTCCTTCTGGGATTTGACAATGATGTCATCCATATTGATCTCTATCTCCTTGTGCATTAGATCATGAAAAAGAGCTATCATAGCTCGTTGGTAAGTTGCCCCAGCGTTGATGAGGCCAAATGACAACCGTCTGTAGCAAAAGGTTCCCCAAGGCGTGGTGAAAGCAGTTTTCTCACGATCCTCCTCAGCGACCATAATTTGATGATACCCCGCGAAACAATTAGCGAAGGAGTACATGTCATATTGAGCTGTATTGTCAATGAGAATGTGGATAAATGGTACGGGAAAGCTATCTTTAAGGCAAGCTCTGTTCAAATCCCGGTAATCCACGCAGACTCGTACCTTTCCCCCTAGTTTAGGTACGAGAACAATGTTGGATATCCACTCCGGATATGTAGACACCATGATGATGCCCGCTTGAAACTGTTTCACAATTTCTTCTTTAACCTTTAACCTCCACTCAGGTTTCAATGGCCTGAGCTTCTGCCTAACTAGCTTGAACCCCTTTTTAATGGAAAGGCGATGAAGAACAATGTTAGTGGATAATCCCACCATGTCTTCGTGAGACCATACAAACACATCCTGGAATTGGGTTAATAGTGCAACCATGTCATTCCGTTGATTTGTGGTAAGGTCTGAACCAATTTGGATTAGCTTAGGGTTGTCTAAGGTTCCAAGATTGAAAGGAGTGGTTTGTTCAAGATTGGGTTTAGGCTTGTCGGCGACCCATTCTTTAATCTCTTGAGGTATCTCAATGTCCTCTTGGATGTCCATCAAGTCTGAATCCAACTTTGCATCAAAGTTATAGTCCTGGTGGAGAGGAGGCACCTTATCGGCAAATGCGAGGCACATCTAAATTGAGTCACGAAACAAAATATGCTTTCACTTAATATATGCAACTGTTCGATCATACAAAAGTGTTAGCATGTACGTGATAAAATAACTGATAATGCTGTAAAGGAAAGCAAACAATTAAAAGTTATCTACAGGGAAGAGGGATTTTCTGCCCATTTTACCCTCGTTGACCAATGCATGGATTACTGCTCCAATTGTCAAGGGCAAAGTCTTGAAGGACTGCAATGATAGAAGGATTGTCAGTGTCCTTCTCCTCCTGAATGATAACCATGACATCTGGGTAATCATCGTCTGGAGTATATCTATTTGTATGTTCATCATGAACAATGACGCGAATGCCTGCCATCATCACGGCAAGGTCATGTTTACGTTTTCGCTCCTTTTCTTCTGCCTCGGGATCAGGAGTCAGCACCTCTTTAGCTTTGATTGGTACTGGTCTCAAAAATAGCATAGCCATAGTCTGGGCTGGAACCTTTACTGGAGATTGCATTAACTCATGTGGTAAAGGTATTGAAGATCGTCGTGTGGCTGAAGGTTGAGGAACCTGCTTATGTTTGTGAGGATTCCTATGACTGGAATTGGCAGAATAGCCGAGCCTGGCTGTACCGATTTGACTAGACAGTTGTATAGGGTGTGTGATACCCTGTTGTTCCTTACCAAGCCCTTGTCCAGGTTGGTAACCCAATGACATCATTTCTTGAGTGGCGGACATCAGCTCATCAGAAATCTTGGGTATGGGAAGTGGTGCTCCAATAGGATGATAATGCGTATTGCTCACTTCCAAAGTGTGAAAACTAGCAGGCTCAACTTCTAAATTGAAATTGATAATTGGTAGAGCTCCTGGTTTAGGACCTTCGGGCTCAGCATTAACAGTGATAAGACTGTTGTTAATGATGTATTTGAGTTTTTGATGTAAGGTGGAGGGCAGCTCCCGCCACGTGTATCCATGGTCTCCCCAATAGCAGGTTGTATCCTGAATCTATCTTGAGGACATGGAAGGATACGTTGAACGTATGGGGACCAATCTCAATTAGCAACTCAATCTTTCCCACAAAATTCTGTTGAGATCCATCAAACGCTCTGATGATCATATGACTACTTTGGATTCAATTGGGATTGATATTCATCTTCATAAGGGTGGCATAAGGACATATGTTCAGAGATGAGCCTCCATCTATCAATACTCCTACAAGCATATACCCAGAAGACAACACAGCAATGTGTAGTGGTTTGTAGTGACCAGTCCCTTCGGGAGGTATGTCGTCATCAGTGAAGGATATCACATTGTTGTTGAAAAAGTGATCAACCAAATGTTGAAATTTTCCCACATCCACTGATTTTGGTAAATAGGCTTCTTCCAAAACCTTTAACAGAACTTTTCGATGATCTTCAGAAGAGAAAACCAAGTCCAGGATCGATATCTGGTGTGGAGCTTCACGTAAGCTTAAAACCACTTTGGCTTCATTGTGGCCCATAGTATGGAGGAATTTTTCAATCTTCTCCATGGACAATTTCCCCTTTGCTTCGCAAATAGACTTGATAACCCGTCGAGTAAGATATAGTGGATTCTCTTTCGTTACTACAGCAGTAGTATGAGACGTGGATCCTTCAGCTTCTCCATAGTTCCATGGCACTCTGTGTGTCGACAACGGGATGTCAGATCTCGCAAGGTAAGAGAATGGGCTTTGGTGCAGCCACTTCCACAGGGTTGTAAACTCCTTTGAGTTGAACTGGTTGTTTAGGAAATGCTGGGGAAGTTTTGTCACCTTCTTCGGATATGACAGCTACTGATCCCTTCCATTGAATAGGACATGCATTCCCATCTTTAAATCGCACAGTGTAATCATTTGCCACTTGCAGAACACAGCTGTCAATAAGATTTTGAATAAGATGGCGGAGTGACCAACATTCTTCAATGCTGTGTCCGCGAGAATGTGATTGGTATTGACACATTTCATCAGGATTGAACCGCCCTGCGCGGGGATTAATTGGAGGGAGAAGGAATGTAATTTTTCTTTGTTGATCAACATTTGCAGTATCTCCTCCAAAGATTGGCCTAGGTAGGTGAATTCTCTTTTATCAGCGAAATCCCGACAGGCTTTAGCACTTGCTCGCTTTGCAACCTTATCCTCCATAGCTTTGCTTTCTGAAGGTGTTGAAGAAGCATTCATAACAAATGGAAGGAGATAGGCATGTTCCTGCCTGATTAATTGGCGTGTGGCATGATGTTGGTGTGTCACTAGTTCTGCCAATTGCTCAACGATTTTGTGAAGATTCTTCATCTTTCGTTCCATAGTGAATTGGAACTTTGCATAATCCCATTTGTCAATACCGTCTTTGATGGGTTGGGATGATTCACCAGCAGAATTGGAACTATGTCCAGTGTTCCAACTGATCATGTTGACCTCTTCCTCTTTGTGTTGAGGGAGAGGGTTGTCTTGTATGTGTGGTTGATCTGGTTTGGTGACTACGATCTCACCATTGTCGATCAGATCCTGAATCTTGTGCTTCAAGGCCCAACAATCTTGAGTATCATGTCCGGGTGCCCCAGCATGATATGGACATTTCCGATTAGCATTGAAACCCTTACCAGCAGGGTTGGCTGGCGGAAGAAGATGCGTGATTTTCTTTTGAGTGGTCAGAAGAGCAAGAATGTTCTCGATCGAATCCCCTAAGGGTGTGAACATTCGAATTCGCTTTACTTCTCCACTTTTGGACAATGGAGGGTTTGAAGGTTGTGCTGTAAAAGAGGGTTAATTTTTCCTCTGCATAGGCATGCTTGACTTACCTTTTTGTCCTTGCAGTATCAAGGAAACATCCTCTTCTTTCTTCTTGTGGACCCTCCGGGGGTTGTTTCCATAAGATCTGGATTGGATGTGTTCAGCAACAGCCTTAAGGGCGGCTAGGTCTTGAATTTTACCAGACTTCAATCCCATTTCAGTCATCTCACCGTGTTTAATCATTTCAGAAAATGGTTTGCCAATGCCAGCTAGAACTCTTTCATAGAAAGGTGCTTCCTGTATATCTATGAAGGTCATGACTATCTCTGATTCTGTCATGGCAGGAATAACTTGAGCAGCAAGGCGCCTCCACCTCTGAGCATATTCTCTAAATGACTCGTTAGGCTGTTTCTTGACTTTGGTTATCTAGTACCGGTCAGGAGCCATTTGAGACTGAAAACTGTATTGGGTGAGGAAGGCGTGGGCTAACTCTTCCCAGCTGTGGATCTTATAGTTGTCTAATCTGGTATACCATGAACGAGCTTCTCCAGTCAGACTTTTTTGAAATAGCTGCATTCTGAGCTTTTCATTCTCAGCATAAGATCCTAGCTCTCCAATAAACACCTTTAAATGTGTGTAAGGGTCCCCCAATCCGTCGTATTTCTCAAAATAAGGGGTTTTGAATTTCTCTAGATAATGCACACCAGGAAATATACAAAGGTCTGTATAAGAGACATTGCCATGTGTTCCAATCCCTTTAAGAGTGCGAATGGTTTCCTCCATTTGAAGATCCTTCTTCCTGATATCACCGGTGTCTAGATCTGCTTTGAGATGGGTGCTTTCAGGGTCTTTAGGGACGGTATCCAGCTGATGATCTGAAATTGTTTTTTCCAGATTTTGAACTCCCCCTTGTGTAGAGGACTCGGTATGTGTGGTCACTTTCGGACCCTATGTAGACTGGTGCAACTCTTTTAGTAGGATACCCAAGTTTGTAATTTGTCTGCTCAGCCCGTCAAATTCTTCTCGGGAGACAGGATCAGAAGAAGACATGATTGTCTGTAGGCTGGATGCCTTTTTAGACCGGGAACGGGTAACTGGCCCAAATGCTTCCCTACAAAAAGACTTACATAGTTTAGTCTTTATGAAGAATGTAAGCATTATCATAACATATCCGTTTTAGGAATTTTTATCCTGCAACAACCAGTTTAGTCATTTGATAACATGATACATATGGATGAAAAATTACAAGTAAATGCTCTTACAGGTAATTTGAAAATGGAAAGGATGAAGAGACTTCCATCCGCATTTGGTTCATCATAGGTTGACCTATCTTAGGGTTTCTCTCGCAGCTTTTTGGCAATGAAGGTTCCAAGATCATCGCAATCTACTCAACGGGAAATTAATTCGGTCATTCAACTGGAGCGAATCTGGGTGGTGCCTTTCCTGAGCCCCAGGGAATTATTCTTCCCACGGGTCCAGTAATTAAACACCGACAGGATAGCCTCCTAACGGAGGGACCACACAACATATATTCACATACAACGTGTCTCACCGTTCATGCAAAATGATGACATGTGCGAAGCACTAATATCACAGGCAGATATTTAGCAGTGCAGTAAATAGGATGCATTCATACACATTTATCAGAAATGTAAATGCAACAATCACACGCAAGCATATAACAATTATGAAAAGCTTGTAATAGCGGCTTAAGCCCTCTTAGTAGTGTCCCCAGCAGAGTCACCACCTATCGACGTCGGGATTTTTATTGTCCCTTTTCGTTACTTGTTTTTTGGTGTTCTCATGTTAATGTGAGATTTGTTTGAAAAAACAAGTGAAAAAGGTTTGACATGTGTAATGTCAACGATTTGACTTTAAGAGTCGTCAGTTGGTGTTTTTAACTAGTTGCACCAACGCAACCGAAAAGGTTTGCACATTGACCCAGTGATTTGGCACTGCTAGACGAGTCGGTGAAACCGAGATTCATTAAGGGTTCGAGGGCTTGATTATGCGGAGGGAAGGTGTTAGGCACCCCCCGACATCCGTGTTGCCACGGTGACCGCCACTCTTCAAAGAAACTATTATATGAACGTGTGTGTGTGTGTGTGTGTGTGTGGATCAATGTGCAATTATTTGAAAGTAGTGCTATGCCTCGTTCGCACCTATGTACATAGGGTTTGAATTTATAGAAAAATTCAGTGTTAAACAAGATATAGCAATGATGTTTTGTAAAAAGAGGTTTTTCAAACCCTGTGCTTAAAAGCAATTAAGGCCTTTGATACTTCCATTTTATTACTAAGTGTTCGGCTTGTTTGCTTTTATTTTCGAGATGCGAAGCATCTGCGAGAAAACAATATACAGCAGTGCCGAATTCCTTACGGGCATGAAAGCCATCCAAGGAAATTCAGACACTGGAAAATAATGTACAAGCTGCTTACAGCTTGAAAACGTCCATCACGGGAACCGAATCTAGATTCATTAGCTTTGAATCGTAAGATCACATGATTCTAAGCTCACATGATCTGCGATTAATATGGAAAGAAGCGATTATATATATATATAAGTTTGTAAATATATATATATGTGCCGATATGATAGCCACCATTTAATTATTCTCCATGGGGAATCACGCAATGAAAGCAAAATATATATAAAAGCGGTAAATATATATATATATATATATATATATATATATATATATATATATTAACATGATTGCACTACAATAATTATTCTCCATGGGGATCGGGAAAGTAAATAAAGCGATAAATGTTATCACCGCCATGAAGTGAACTCAAAGCGGACGAAAATGTAAAGAAAGTCGTAAAAGCGATCAACGCCACAAAGTAAACTCCAAGCGAGACGGAAATGTAAAGAAAGTCAGAAGACGATCACCACCATGAAGTAAACTCGGGTGGGACGAAATGTAAATATATATATATATATATATATATATATATATATATATATATATAAAAGCAATAAAAGCATATAGGATGTGAATCCGTGGCTCATCGGATATAATAAAACAATGATTATATATATATATATATATATATATATATATATATATATATATATATATATATATATATATATATATATATATATATATATATATATATATAAAAGCAATTAAACGCCTCTAATGTAAAATCAGGATCATCGAATGTAGTCGACCACACGATTCATATATATATATATATATATATATATATATATATATATATATATATATATATATATATATATATACGAAAACAAGTAAACGCATGAATCAAGTTCAGCCTCATCGTATGTAGCAGTCCCATGATTCATATATATAAGTATATATATATATATATATATATTTAAAGCAAATAAACGCTCAGCATCAAGTGCAGGCTCAATCAAGGAATAATTCGATAATGTTAGTCCATATATAAGAAATATATAATATATATATATATATATATATATATATATATATATATATATATATATATATATATATATATATATATATATATATATATATATATTAGTATATATATACAGAGCAGAATGAAAACCACGGACATAAGTCCGGGCAAACACACTCACACGACTCTCAATGTGTGCAACAGTGTGTGATAATGAAAGAAGGAAGCTTTTATAAACACAAGAAAGCTTACAGTGGACTGCCAAGGTAGAATGCTTGAACTTCAAGTGGATGAACACTCGGCTCCCGCCGGACTAAAAGTAGCTATATATGTGATGAGTGAGTTTTATACCCATGAATTGGATACATTCGGGCTTAATTTATTGTTGTTCTTAAGTCTTTTAGGATGTTTTTATGTGTTTGTGTCTATTCATGCATTTTTTATGTTATTTTATAGGAATTGGGACAAAAGTTACATGGATCGACGTTTGGGGTGGCTAGATTCGCGTTTTCGGCTTGCCATTTACACAGCAGTCACTTCAGAGCCAATTTGACTATAGCTTCTGACATTATTTCGAAAAACTTAAAGAATTAAAGTTGTAGATCTACTTCTTCTCTTTCCGGAACATCTTGAATCATTGAAATCGGAGTTCGGACGAAGAAGTTATGGCCATTTTCCCAAAGGACGTCGGAGCAGAAAATGTCATGTTTTTGGGCCAGCGCCGGGGCGCTACTTCTAGTGCTTTTTCCAGCGCCGGGGCGCTACTTCTAGTGCTTTTTCCAGCGCCGGGACGCTAGGGGGCAGACTCGGTATGCAGTTGCCCAATATTTGGTACTGAGGAAGGGTTTGAGTGTACCGGACGCCGCTTTTGGGGTAATTTTGACACCTTTTGACTCCAAATAGGATTGGGTTTGTTCCTAAGCTAAAAATTGGACTTGTAACCTATAAATACATGATGTAATGCATAAAATAAGGGAAGATTACATAGCTTAGCTTGGAGATTACATAGCTTAGCCTAGATTAAACACTCCTTTAGATTAGAAAATAACCCTAGTTCTTATTAGTTTTGGAGATTGAAGCAACTTGGAGACCATTGAAGATCAAGAGCAAGAGCAAAGAGGGAGCATCGATTTCTTTGACAATAGATTCTATTCTCTTCTCTCATCTTACTTTTATCTTTTGATGTCTATTAGGTTGTGGATTCTTGGTTTTAATTCATTAATTATGAACTAACTCTTTTATTAAGATTTCAATTGAACTTTTTATGGCTATGAATTAGTTATTCATTATATTCCAATTATTTGTGTCAAAGTGAGTTGTTTATCTTTCCTTATGCTTACCGATTAATTATCGTGATCAAAGAATTACTTTGTTACTCTAGAAGGAATTGGAAGAGGATTTCTAGGGTTAGAAGCTGGGCATGATATCATGTGACTTAGTTATTTGCCTGGTGAATAATTAGGTTTGTGAATAGAATGGAAATATCTTTTCACCGCATGTAACACATAAGAAATTGGGATTATGTGAGTTTAATTCAATTGTTTTGCATATGAATATAGCAAGATTAATCTGGATTAAATAGAAGGCAATTGATCACTTGAAAAGGACTTTTGGCATTTGAGAATTTCATTAACAATTCAAGATGGGCATAATAATTGGGATAATTGGATAATTGATTTATAATTCATAATTGGGTATATTGAAGTCTTAATCTTTATTTATTTGAATTCATTCGTTAAAATCTTAGTTTTAATTAGTTAATTTAGTTTTCTTAATTAGAAAAAACACGATTTGAGATTGTTTAAATAAAATTAGTTTGGTTAAGAATTAGTACTTGGTGATTTTTATTAAATAATTCCTCGTGGGAACGATACTCTACTTTCACTTTATTACTTGTTGACCGTGTATACTTGCACGTATTCATTGATTGCGAAATCGATCAACAATATGAGCTGACTAGTGTTTAAAGAAGAGAAAACTCTCAAAAGATGTTTATGCAGAGCTAAATGGACAGGGCTTCCTCGCCTTTTTCTCTCTCCCTCTTCTCTTAAATGGCTGACCCCCTCCCCCCTTTATATTTATAGATGGATGGCCGCAGGTCTACCTGTGGCTGGTCGTGGTGGGCCCGAGCCTCGTGGGTCCCGTTGTCTCATAGTACGTGCACTCGTGTACTGTAATGTCCAATCGAACTTGCAGAACTTCAATCCTAGCATCCAAACGAAGCGTGTATGCATTACTTCTTGATTTCTTTGGTGTGTCGAGAGTTACGTAATGACATGGATTAGAGGTTGTACAAAGTCAGGAAGCAGGGTCTATGCCCATGGTCTTCAAGCTTCAAATTCTATCCAAAGTACTGTCACACGTAATAGTCACTCGGGATTGTCGTTCCTCGGTTATTCGGGACATTGTTGTATGTATGTATGTCTGAAAGGTTGAGACGACGTGCCATTTGTTGGGCGAACAAGATGATGCTTGACTCTTTGCCGGAGTTATCGTCGGGTTGAGCTGAATGTAGATGTTGTTCAGGGTTACAGCTGAGATTGGACTACTTGTGGGTATGCTGCTATATCATCTTGTTGATGTTGTGAGATGACGTTGGTGACTCCTCGCCAGGGTTATCGCCGGTTTGAGCGGAAAGCAGATGTTGCTCATGGTTATAGCTGAGATTGGACTGCTGGTTTGTGTGCCTCACTGTCATCTATGATTGAAGATGATTGCATGTGGTTGAAATGAGCAATTCCGGAGTTATCGTCGGAACTGCGATGGTCATCCCTTGGGTTTATCACCAAGGATGGGATTACTAATCCTAGTGTTGTCTCTGGGACTGGAACTGAACGTCGTAGTGTTATCGCCGAGACAGGACTGTCCTCTCCGGTGTTGTTGTCGGTCTTTTGATCTGCATATCTCGGGGTTATCTCCGAGATTGGAAATGACATTCTCGATGTGTGTTCCGGGTTTGGCACCAATGCTCCCGGTTTGTGTGCCAGTCTGGAGCAGAACTTCCGGTAGTATCCGGTACTGTTGTAAGTTGTCTTTCAGGGTTATCTCCAAAAGACAAATCTACCCTCCTGCAATGTAAGTAATAGGAGTGCAGAAAATTTCGAGTGTCTACACTGATCACCCCCGTGTCCGTAAGTTATGACGGTTTACAGATGAATTTCTGTTTAACCCTTTCGAAAATGAAAATAATGTTCATAGTATTTCACTATAACCCTATATATAGTCAATACGTAGTTTCTAAAATTTGAAAGAGGGTTGTTATGTTATTATTATCGGTTCAGATTACTTCACAACTATTGAATTGTTGGAGAAGGGTATTATAAAGAAAACATTTAAATTCTTTCAGCTTATATATATATATAATTGTTACTACTTGCTTGGCACTTAAATGCTCATCCTTGCTTAATTTAAATGTTTTCAGCTAAGAGCGAGCAACCTGAAGGCTCTGCCAAAAATAAGGGGAAAGGAAAGATGGCTGATTGATTGCAATATTTTGAGATTATGAAGACTATGATATTTATTTACATATTATGAATTGTAATGAATGTTTAAAGGTCTCGTACCTGGGGAATAGACTTTGATGTATAAATTAAGTTTGTTATCTATGTTATTGTTATTATTATTAGTATTATTTCGCTCATAGAAATGGTATCATGAAGCACCGAGTTCGGGTTCCAAGTACCCGAGTTTGGGGGCTTTACAATATCTGAAGGGACTGAACCGAGATTCAAGATAGACAGTGAGGGACTACTAAGATTTGAGAGCAGAATTTGGGTACCGCCAATAACAGAGATTAAGGAAGAAATTTTGAGCGAGGCTCACAACTCAAGATATTCGATTCACCCTGGTAGTACCAAGATGTATCAAGATCTTCGACAACACTTCTGATGGCCAAATTTAAAACGAGAGGTTACAGAATGTGTTGCCAAATGCCTGACATGTTAGAAAGTGAAAGCAGAACATCAAAGACCGAGTGGGTTGCTATAACCTTTAGAGATTCCAGAATGGAAATGAAACATATTACGATGGATTTCGTGGTTGGCCTACCGACGACTCAGAAAGGCTACGACGCAGTATGGGTTATTGTTGACCGATTAACAAAATCTGTACACTTCCTTTCGATCAAAATCAGGTTCAACTTAGATCAGTTGGCAAGGTTATATGTGAAAGAGATTGTTTTAAGGCACGGAGTTCCGGTGTCAATTGTTTCTGATAGAGATCTGCGTTTTACATCAAACTTCTGGAAACATCTATAGGAATGCATGGGTACACAGTTGCGAATGAGCACAACATATCACCCTCATACAGATGGACAGAGTGAAAGAACAATTCAGACATTGGAAGATATGTTAAGAGCTTGTATAATGGATTTTAAAGGAAATTGGGATGATTATTTACCGCTTGTAGAGTTCGGTTACAACAACAGTTACCACGCTAGTATTGGAATGCCACCTTATGAAGCGTTATATGGTAGAAAGTGCAGAACTTCGCTATACTGGGATGAAGTTGCCGAAAGACAATTACTAGGACCAGAATTAGTATAACAAACAGCAGAGATAGTCAAAGTGATTCGAGCAAGACTGAAAGCAGCTCAAGATAGACAGAAGAAATACGTCGATCCACACCGTAAGAATGTCGAATTCGAGCCGGGTAGCTATGTGTTCTTAAAGGTCTGTCCTTGGAAAGGAAAGATCAGGTTCAGAAAGAAAGGAAAATTAAGCCCAAGATTCATCGGACCCTTTGAAGTTCTGAGAAGGGTCGGAGAAGTTGCTTACGAGGCAACCTTACCTCCATCTCTAGAGAATGTCCACAATGTTTTCCATGTCTCAGTCCTACGACCCTACAAACCCGATTACAAGCACGTGATTGAATATGAACCCCTACATTTTGACAAAGACTTATCTTACGAAGAAATTCCTATTCAAATTGTCGACCGAAAAGAACAAGTTCTGAGAAATAAAGTAATACCTTTTGTTAAGGTAATTTGGAGGAACCACTACGCTGAAGAAGCTACGTGGGAACTCGAAGAGAATATGATGAAGAATTATCATCATTTATTTACTTAGATTGTTATATGCGATTCTGGGGACAGAATCTTTTTAAGGGGGGGGAGAATGTAACGTGACGACTTGTTTGAGTTATGATTCTTGGGACAGAATCCTTTTAAGAGTGAAAAGATGTGACAACCGTAATTTTGTAATCTAATTTTAATATTTATTGGATTGAATAAATATTTTTTGATGAATTAATTATTAGATTAAATAATTAATTGATGAAATTGTGGTAGATTAATTTAATTATATATGTTACATTTATTAAATTAATGTGGAGAATTTTTATTCGAACTATGTGATTATGTGAGCTTATTGGATTAAAAGAAATATTTAATAAGCCTATGTTATTTTAATTAATTTAATTATTAATTAGAGATTTAATAATTTGACATTATTAATCAAAGAGAATTTGAATTATATGACTATGTGTATTAATGAGAAATTACTATATTTTAATTAAAATAAATTAAATTAGATAATTGATTTATTTTATATGGATGTGACATTATTTAAACTATGTAATAAAGCTTTATTAAATTAAATGATTTTTAAAAACCTATTCTAACTAGCCAAACATGGCCTTGGTGGGAGTTGAGGGAAGTTACCCATAATGGGAAGTAACTGACCTCTACTGCGTCAGTTTTTCTCCATTATTATCAGACGCCTTCTTTTCTTTTCTGTCATTATTTGCCTAAGTCTAGAATAACATATCAGAGAGAGATACAGAGAGAGAATTTGAGAGTTCAGAGATTGTTAAGAGATTTTGAGAGTTAAGAAGAATTTGAGAAAGGTTTCATTCCTACTAATCTACGCTTGGGTAATTTCTTCAACCCAATTCTTATTTTACGTCTTTTAAGTTTCATGAAAATTGGCTTTCTTACGTTCTATAAATTTAGGTAAATTGGAAAGTTGTTATAAGAATATATGCAATAATTCGAGTTGTATGGCATGTTTATATATATATATATATATATTGTATGTTTCCATATCATCAATTTCATAAGATTACAACGTATGATTATGGCTTGTTATTTTAAAAATTTACAGAGTACGTGATATGGCCATATGGCCTTATACGTGATTTTTATATGTCAAATATAAATTATTTTGCAAAATTCACACACTTATATGATTATGCATGCTAAAACGAACAAAATGAAACTTGAATGGCTGGATTTGGCTTTATAACGAATCCGTAGCATTAAATTCCATGTTTTTTTTCAAGAACTTCAAGAACATCAAGAACAGTATAATTTTGCGTAATTTAATTCTGTAATTATGTGTTTTAGTGGGTTAAAATTATTCTATAAACATTGGGTATTGATTATATACGAATTTTAACATGTGGGTATATTTAATTTGGAGAATTAATGATCATGTAGTGTTAAATTCATTTGAACTCGTGTTCTTCATTTAACGAGAATCGAAATCTGGAGTTTGTTGCCATGGCCAACTCAGTAATCGAACGTCATACTTCTGGTATGCATGCCATGTATAACACCATGTCTTCAAATGTTAGCGCCTTCGGTAATATAAATGCCAAATACTCGATACAAAAAGTGGCACCACAACGCCACTTAGCAGAATGGTCAGAAATGAGTTTTTAAAAGTGTACAAGTATGGAAATGTGATAGCAACTTAGTCTAATGATTATAAAGACTTGTTAGACCTATAATGAGATGTTAAAATAAATTCTTAACATGTCCATAACACAATTACGTGTAAATTGAATGATTAAATGCATAGTCACCTTATTGTTTGTGAAGTCTTAATTTTGACAATAAGTGTAGTAATTGGCTAAGTATAGTCATGAACTCGAGTTAGACAAAGAATAAACTTGTGATGTTATTACATGATAATTTATTGGTATTGTGAACATGAATGATAGGTAGGATCTAAATCAAAGAACGAGTTTTATTAACGTGTAATCTACGCACGAGGCAAGTTTCTTACCCTAAACTTTAGTTGAGCGAGTTTACTAACCCTACGTGTTATCGTTATATAAGTTGATTAATTCATCTTTCGATATTGAGCAAGTTCTCATTATTATTGATCAAGCCTGTCTTGCATATTAAAGTTTATTAATCTTCAAGCATGATGTTATTATACAATAATTATTCTATTGTATACCTTTTGAGATGTTATTCAAGTTAAATATTCATTTACTGTTAAACCTTGTTAGACTAGCGAACCCTTATTGATTCGACTAGTCCATAGTTGATGAGCGTCCTAAATTTCAAAATCCCTTGATGAATTATCCAAACCAAACTTCCTTTGGTGCGGACTTGAATGTCAAACTTAGATGAACAACCCTGTATAGGGGATTATTTACACTTTAGCATTAAGATATTGTGCACAGTATGGTACTAAGGGTTGATCCCCCTAAGTACGAGAAGAAGAGTCCATAGTCTTATGACTGTAAAAGGTTTCAAGTAAAAACACTTGACAACCTAGGACATAGTTCAAGGTCTTATGACCCTCAAAATTTCTTTTGATTCTTGTTATTCATTCTTGATTTAAAAGTTGAGCTTTATATCAGAAGTTATTATTTCTCTCACATGTTATTATTCATTGTTATACTTGTGGGCATTCGTGCTCACTCTTGCGTAATAATAACATTTCAGTTAAGAACGAAAGAGCAGACGAACCTTCCACTAATAAGGGCAAGAGCAAGCTTAGAAAGTAATGAAGATTGTTTTATTATTGTGGTTATGTGATGTAATTAGAATTGATGTTACTAAGACTTGTTTGTTTATGTTTTCCGCACAGATGTTTTAAGGTTAGAGTAACCTGGGATTTATTATTATTCAGTTGATGTAACTCCATAAGGGGAGAGATTTTATTATTATTTCTTTCTATTGTATGGTTTACATTTATTTATGGGTAGATAGATAGATGATGTTTGTACAGTGAACACCAAATCCTGTAGAAATGGAAGTACTGGATTTGGGGGTGTCACATTAACCATATTAGTGTGGGTTGCCCCATGGGTCACAATAAACCATTGGACTTTAATTTGGGCTTAGATTAACCTATCTTTTGGGCTTGCATTAATTAACTTATTCATTAATTAACATTGGGCCTTAACATTTAATTCACTTGGGCTTGTACCAATTGTTAACCAATCTTCCAAGTCCATTAACATTACTTAATACATATTGTCTATGTATTATTCTTGTATTATAATTCGTATACAAGTTCATTATATACGATATTCCTTCCTTCATACAAACTCGTATAATACTTCGTATTATACTCGTTTTCATTACCTTGTATAATACCTAAGTATCATACTTACTTACCAATATTTCGCTTTCCTTAATATTCTCAAATTAAGTCCGCAAGCGAAATATTACGTTTTCCATAACGAAATTATTACTACATAATTCGTCTTACCTTGATATTCTATCATTACGTATTTCTCGGAAATTCAAAAATAATTCCCGAGCAAATATCGATGAATAGTATTTTTTGAAAATTTCTTGGAAAACTTTTATTTTCGTTTTAGAAATTCAAACACTTTAATTTCTTCACATAGTTAAAATACTACGACATTCCAACATCAATAGGTTATAGAATGACAACCATCTTGATATCACAAATAATATGATTTTATTATTATTTAATTTAATAAAATTATTTTACAATAAAATCCGAATTTCTCGGTCGTTACATGCACCACGGGCCAAAGATATTCATCAACAGTTCATCTTTGCACTACATGCCAAAGATATTTAACAACAAGTCATCTTTTCACTACGGGCCAAAGATATTCAACAACAGTTCATCTTTGCACTACATGCCAAAGATATTCAATAACAAGTCATCATTGCACTACGGGTCAAAGATATTAATATCTCAAAGAAATATATAATCATTTCAGAATTTATATAAACAATAATTATAACCATGTTGATTAATTCACCTTTGCACTTAAGCT
Source organism: Panax ginseng (assembly GCA_020205605.1). NCBI lineage: Eukaryota > Viridiplantae > Streptophyta > Magnoliopsida > Apiales > Araliaceae > Panax > Panax ginseng. The sequence continues at coordinate 156,966,845 of CM035132.1, forward strand.
AAAAATATTCAATTGTAAATTCAATGGTCATGATCATACCAGTCAACGATTCAACTTTGCACTACTGGCCAAAGAGAACCCATAGTCACGATCATACCAATAATCTACCCATCTTTACACTCATGTCAAAGAGAAATTTCATCACCGGGATTACAAAAATGTTATATATGATAATAAAAATAATATGATCAACAACTACATTTAATTTCAAAAGTAAGATTCATAAATCAATGATTTCATAACACCTTAATCCAAATGTTATAAATCACTTAATAATCTTAATAATCTAATATTATTAATATTACCACAATATCTTAATCATTTCTTAAACTTATAAACAATTTATTTTAATTGTTTACACTTTACTAATTAATGTATTTAATCATCTTAAAATGTCAAACTCATAAGATTTCATCACCAATAACCAAAACTCTCATAAAAAATCTACATATACCTTATATAGGATTTCCAAGCCATAAAATCCTATTTTCCAATTTTGTTACTTCACATAACATATTTAATTCATTTACTCATAACTAGTTCATTTTCATGAAAAATACCAAATCAGTCCCAAAAATATTTCTTTTCTGGGATTTAGTAGAATATAGTCCCATATTGAACATATATTTTTCTCAGAATTTTTAAAATTCATTTACTATTTTTCATATGGCCAAAACTGTCGAATATTTAGACATTTATCATAAATTGTACTTTTGTCCAAAAATTCTGAAATTTATAGAGTATACTGATATTATATAGATGTACTCCCAATAAAAAATTAACCAATTTTGGAGTTAACCACAAGGAGTTATAAGGGTTTACTTCTAAAATAGTCTTTTCTCATAAAATCCATAACTCATAATCTATACGTCCAAAAATCGCCATTTTTGGACACAATCAATAAAACTCATCAAATTATCATTTCAAATGTTTCTAGAATTTTTGAAGGTCAGAAAAATTACGAAACTGAAAAACATAATAACCCTTAAAATCCCTTACCTCAAAAGAGCAGTATTTCTAACAGGAATATCGGATGAAAAGTCGAAGGAAACTTGCACTGAATAGCAACTCTCCAAGTATCTAAATACTCACAAAAATACGCTCGAGAATATAGAGAGAGAAAACTTCAGTTTCTGGTGTGATTTTCAATTCTAACTTAAGCGCCTATTTATAGGAAAATGCTAGAACGCCAAAGGAGACTAAATAATAAAATAATAATATTATTATTTTCCTTCCACGCCATCCATGTTGAATAACTCAGCAGCCATCATTGAACAAAATTCAGCACATGCTTTCACACAAAAAACAAAAGTGGGTCCCACCCATTTTTAATAAAAATCATTTTATTTTCCGAAACTTCAATAATTCATAGAAAATAGCCCGTTTATTAGAAAAATATGAATTTTATGTCCACTTCACACGAAATTGAATTCTCTACAACTTTGTAGCTTTAAGTTTTTCCAAATTCGAGACAAAAAATATCTGAAATCCATAAATGGAAGATTTTAGACACCTTTTAGAATTCATAACAAATCATATGTTAATTTTTAACCGTTCAAAATTTGTGAATATATACTCAACTTATATATGTATAACATATCCAAAATTCACAACGATCCAATGGTCGGATTAAAATTATAACTCACGCAATAGAGGTTTAAGAATACCGATTTGATCTTTTAATACCTCCAATTCGACAAAATACTGATAAAACACCTCAACATTAATTCTTTCATTTATAACCACATAAATAAATCCATCATTTATATCCGCATCAAATAAATAATTTCTTATCATATAAATCAATAATTAATTATTCATAAATAATATTACAGAATCACAATTATGACAACGCATAGCCTTCTAGAAAGAGGGGCTTTCAGATAAGGATTTCTCCTTCTTTGGCGCGCAATTAGGTGACCAAACCTCTCCTTTGTGAACTTTCTAGACATTGCCAATAATGCTATCTAATAATATTATTCAAATAATATGAATTATTGATCTGATAATGAGAAATATTGTGCAATGACAATTATTGAAGCAACAATAATATAACTATCAACGTATCAATTATTGAACAATAACTACTGTAACAATTATTAAGTAGTGCCTTCTTACGTAAGAATTAATAATTCAACAATATCATGCAATACCGGTATGCTCTTTGTGCAACCACACGTATTCGTATTTTAACCATTGAGTAATCCAACGGTGTTAAGCAGTAATAACTTCACGCGCGTTATTTATAAAAACTCAAACTTGTCGTTTTTTTTTTCATTCGACGATTATTACATTATGGGGACCACAATGGTCGCGTGTCCGTAAATGCGAATATTCCCCGACACAAGAATATTCCACGACCGAACGAATATTTCCCGACAACAACAAGTATTTTATAACCACTTGCGTATTTTGAAAATTTTATATATATCACCCTTGACTTTACTTTTTATCAATTTAACCATTTACTAAATAGGAAAATTGAATACTTTTATTTCATAAAATTCGGGGTCTTACAGTCCTCATTATATTTATTGTCACACTATTTTATAGAATAATGAGGACTACTATAACACCATCTCGGACCATCATTCCGTTCCCCGACTAGTCCCGGCTACGTTCTCATTTCCTAAAGAGAACAATGAAAGCAAAAGGGTGAGCTCAACTAGCCCAGTAAGAAATATTATGACTAAGATAATGCAGAATAAATTATACTTAGCCCTCAACAGTATAACAACTGATAGAATATAATAGACAACAAGTTTTAGATCAACAACTGCAGTGGAATAAGCAATCCATTAGAAGAGTCAAGTTGAGCATAAAATCTACTATCTTCTATGATTTAAAAAGTTTTTCATTAACTTTATCGCTGAGACTCAGCTTAATAAATAAGATCGAATCATCCCTGAATCACGACCAATGATATTCATGTAATCATCAATGGTCATGATTATACTGAATAATCCCTAGTCATAATCATACCAACAACTGTCTACCAATGAACTACAGGCCAATGAGGACTTTCACCATATCATTCGTCGCATTACGGTCATAATTATACCGAATAATCCCTGGTTATAATCATACCAAGTCCATCTATGCACGTAATCCAAAGATGACTTTCATCACAATATAAGCATGAGGATGATGACAATGACATAATAATTCAATAAAATAAGTTCAAGGATAAATTTTAAAGATTTATAATTTAATTTATCCAGAAATCAATAACGTCCAAATTGTCAACATGATACTGCTTTGTGGAGTAAAATTTAAGAATGTTCAGAAGAATATTTCCATGAAAAAATCTTTGGATGAAGCACAAATATCCAGGATATTCTACTAATTTCATGGAGTATAGAAGCCAAAACTTTAACCAACTGAGTATAATAGAATATATGAAACTGCAAATGGATTTTCGCCCGCCATGCGATAATTCTCGTAGACAGATCATTTTCAAAATTTAATAAGGAATGAATATGAAGGATCATTCACCATACATGCGGTAATGCACATAGACAGGTTATTCCAACAGAATAATAAAGAAAGGAATAACAGAAGAATTCTGTGAAGTCCCCGAATCCCGATACTTGAAACCCGAACTCGGTACTTCACGATACCATTTCTATGAGCGGAATAATTACTAATAATAATAACAATAATATAAATTTCAAACTTAACTTACATTTATCAGAGTCTAATCCCAAGTACGCAACCTTTACTATATTCTTTACATGATATATAATACATATCATAGTTCTAATACAGTCTAACTATTACAAAAGATACCAATAACATATTCTGTTTGTTTTCCTTTTCACTTGATCCTAGCTTGACTTTCTAGTTGGTCATGCTTAGCTGAAAACATTTAAATTAAGCAAGGATGAGCATTTGAGTGCCCAGCAAGTATTATATATATATAAGCTGAAAATTCTTCTACAACCAGTCAATAGTTGTGAAGTAATCTGTACCAATAATAATAGCATAACAACCCTCTTTCAAATTTTTGAAACTGTGTATTGTCTATATACAAGGTTTCTGTGACATACTATGAACATTGTTTTCATTTTTGAAAAGGTTTAGCATAACTTCATCCATAAACCGAGCATTGCTTACGAAGACGGGAGGTGATCATTGCAGATTGTACCTGTATTGATCAATACTACATTGCTAGAAACGATATTATCGTTTCATCCTTTTATCCGTAGTAGCGCATAAAAATTTTCCCATTATCGGGATGTTCATACGTCGGGTTTTCATAACAAAGGTCTTATATAATTCAACATATATGTATATCAAAGGTGTATCAACATGTGATTAAATACAATAATTATCCAAGTGGGGACACTTGTATAATCATTTCTAGAAATTAACGAATAGAATATATAACTGAATTATCATATACTAACATGTTGATAATCAATGGGTGTATATAATATAGGTTTAACAATCTGTAGATTAATAATAATAATTCTGAAACATTCTTACACTTGTCCATTGTATAAAGAAAATGCAAAGGTAGGATACTTGCCTGATGCGCTGCATACACTTACGCAACTTAGATTTATCTTTTCTATCACGACCTATCATTAATCAAATCATTTTACTGATTAGTATATCATAACATAACACATAACAACTTTGCTTTATTGCAACAAAGACATAACCTAATCACCTTATCACACATGTTCAACAATCATGGCATTACAAACAATCATCAACTCATTCCTAATCACATAGTCACATAACCTTAACAACCATTGAATCACAAATAAACCGTTAACTAATTAAATTATCTAAGTCGGATCAACTTGAACCTGTGCGATTCTTCAAAGACGACTTTATTAGGTAAATATTGAGTCTAAGACTCTATCTCAAAGTTCAACATTCGTAAATATCAGTCATATAATTTTTAAATGACTTACAATAATTTTCAAACAATTATCATAATTTATCACAAATTTTCAAATACCGAAATCATTATAAAATGATTTAAATAGCAAATAATTCTATTATCATTAATATTTAATTAATATTAAACTATTAATGAAACCATTGCCAAAATATTAAAGTTATTTATAATAAATGAAAATACTTTTAAAGTATTTATATTACCCTTAAATGATTTTTAAAATATTTAAAATCATTATTAAATAATTACTATTAATATTTAAATATTAATGAACATTTATCCAAACATTAAAAGTCATCAATTATAACTTAAAATATTTTTAATTCCTTTATATCCATTTTAAATGATTTTTAAATTAATAAAACCATTTTTAAACTATTTATTAAATAAATTAATATCATTAATATTAAACTATAAATGAAATTATCCTTTAAATATTAAAAGTTATATTTTATAACTTAAAATATCTTTTAATACTTTATTCTCATTTAAAATGATTTTTAAATCATTAAAATCATTTTATCTTATTTATTTAATTTAATAATCAAATAAATCTAATATCATTAATATTAAATTATTAATGAAAATCCTCCAAAAATATTAAAAGCTACATTTTATAACTTAAAATATTTTAAACTACATTAATCTTATTAAAAATGATTTTTAAATAATTAAAATCATTTTTCTCTAATTTATTTAATATACTAATTAAATAAATTAAATATCATTAATATTCAAATAATTATAAATATTAATGAAAAATATTATAAATAATCGAAAGTATTTTCATAATTTAAAATAATTTTTAAAATCATTTGTGGTAATTTTAGAATTTATTTTCTATTTTAAATAATTTTGAATTTGAAATTAAAAATAATAAAACCGTCATTTGAAGGCTTTTAGCGGCGATGGCAGAAATCGTCATTGTTGGTGTTCTTGAGCTCAAGAACAACTTGTGAAACAACGATTCATGGTGGCTCGTTTGACCGTTTATAAATCTTAGCTCACCTTTGTTTTCGGGTCAAGTGAAATATTGATTATGTAGTGTTTATATAACACTACAATTAACAATCAAAATCCAGGCTATAACATAACAATACATGAAGATCTGGGCTTGCTAAAAACCTGTCAGACCAAATCTGGGTTTCTTCAGAAACCCAGAAAATCATCCTGCCACTTTTAAGCTCAAAGTTATAGTACTTATGTCATATAACATTTACAAACCAATAAATCAGTTTAAAAACAACAGAATCACAATGTATGGTTCGGTCAAACTCTGACAGAATTAGTGTTCATACCGTTTCTGGGTTTACCTAGAAACTAACTTCGTGATCAAATGGGTCACTTTGACCACTTCCTCTAATCGATCGATTAAGTTCTTATGTCATCAAAAAGCATAGATCTATAGTATACCTAACAGGCTACAAGATGTACTAAATATCAACACCAAAAACCAAAACGATTGTCAGATCCATGGGCTCAAACATATTGTCAGATACTGTTCGTGACTTTCTGGGCTGCCCAGAAAAGTCCCAGTCAATGCCGGTCAATGGCTTTTGACCGTTAATAACTACAAATCTGTTCGTCAAATGACTTCAATTATTTTTGTAGATTAAAGACAACATTACAGGCTACGCATATCAACATTTAAACATCATAAATCATAAACGACCAAAGAGTTATAGGGCCTGACATTCACTGTCAGACCTCCAGAAAAAAATTTCCAGATTTCCTAAAAAATCAAATCTGAGCCTCTAGATGTTATGGATCTAACATCTAGCAACCTAGATCATCACTTGAGACTAAAAACAACATATTCTAACAACAAATCATAACATCTAACACCCGATTATGGACATAAATTAAACTAGGGTTTTATACCTCTTTAGGATTTGATCTTGATTCTAGCTTCTGTTTTTGTATATGTTGTTAGTGGGGCTCGGTTATTGACTGGTCTTAGGAGAGAATTTCGTAGGTGGGGAGCTTGAGAGAGAATGTTGAGTGTTTGGACAAAATGAAAGTTAGTAAATGGCTTTCTCTCTCCTCCAGTCTATTTATAGACAAACAAGATTCATGAATGGGATGTTCTAGGAGCTGATTTGCTGGCAAATTCGTGCATATTAAGTTGTTGGTGTTGGTAGAATTAGGTTACCAACTAAGGATATTGCCAACTTTGCAAGTTAGCTTACTAAAACACTAAAAAGGGTATTTTGGTCATTTGATAAATCAATTAAATGGCATTCTTGTAATCTTGACAAACCCTTAGGGTTTGACCCTTAGGGTTCAACCCTAAGGTTTAGCACATAGCATAATTAATTTTTAGCAACTAGGGTTTGTTCAAAAACTAAAAATAAATTGATTTTAGTTTCTAAAATTTTGAAAATAATTTTGTTAATTAAATTAAGTTTGTAATTATCTTATACATGGACATTAGGGTTTATTACCCTTAATCACAATTAACTTTGCTAATAATAGCAATTAGGGTTTATAATGCCGAAAATTAGGGTTTCCATAATACAATTAGGATTTCTAGAAATTAAATTAGGGTTCTAGGTTTTAGAGTTTTAATTTACTAATTAGGTTTACCTTAATTAGCAATTAGAGTCTATCACACGTGTTATTAATCACAGTAACACAATTCTTGATAGATCAAACCTCCGGTTTAGGTTTCCGAATTAGGGTTTGGATTCCATATCTGATCTATCTGCCACATATACCATTATTAATTAAGTTAAAATAATTAACTTAATATCCTGAACAAAATTCATATAATGAAATAATCATTGTAATTATTCTTAGTAAATAAGATAAAATAATTAACTTAATAATCGGACAAAATCATATAATAAAAGAATTATTATTATAATTATTCTAAAATCATTTCATATATTATTTAAATAATATAAGATTATATTTTCCTTGAAAAATAATTAATAAAAGCATTTCCAATAAGGAATTAATTAGTATAAAAATTATAATTGATAATAATCAATAATTCTAAAAATAAATTTATTTGCAATACTTAATGTAATAAATAATTTTTTTTTATCACACATATAATTATAATTACACATTACCTTGACACATATCATTCATATTTATTATATATAAAAAAAAATTTATACGCAAAATTTATGATTTATTTATATAGAAAATATCGGGTTATTACAAATTCACCGTGTATGATGTAAGACCCCAATTCTTTTTATAAATAAAATTGAATTTCCTCTAATTATTATTATTGTGAATAATAAGGTGTTAATTTGATATAATATTTTGGTTATGGGTGAAATGTGCAAATTTTCAAAATAAGCAAGTGGTTATAAAATATTCATTGTTGTCGAGGAATATTCGTTTGGTCGTGGAATATTCTTCTTTGTGGGGAATATTAAATGCGACAGTAGTGACCATTTTGTGGGCCCCATAACGGAAAAAGCGATTGGATGAAGGAAAGCGACAAGTATGTGTTTTTATAAATAACGACGTAGTTATTCCAATTAACAACTTTGTTGGATTACCTAGTGGTTAAAATATAGTAATACCCGTTGTTTGCGGTGGCTTTGCGGTATTATTACGATATTTTGAATTATTGATTGATGCGCACGTAAGAAGGCACTACTCAATAATTATTACGGTGAATTCTTGTTCATTATTATATTGATTCAATAATTCTTTGCATTGTTAGTTTATATTATTATTGTTTCAATAATTGTCATCAAGACGATAATTTTCATTATCGGATCAATAATTCATATTATTTAAATAATATTATTAGATAACATTATTGACAATGTCTAGAAAGTTACATCGAGGAGAGGTTAGGTCATCTAATTGCCCTTGATGAGGAGAAATCCTTATTGGAAAGCCCCCTCTATCCTAGGAACGGCCTGGTTGTCATAATTGTGATTCTGTAATATTATTTGTGAATAATTAATTATTGATTTATATGATAATGAAATATTTATTTGATATAGATGATGGATTTATTTATTTATGTGGTTAAAAAAATGAAGAAATTAATGTTGAGGTGTTTTATCAGTATTTTGTCGGATTTCGGTATTCTTAAAGCTTTATTGCGTGAGTTATAATTTTAATCCAACCGTTGGATCGTTGTGATTGTTGGATATGTTATACATATATAAGTTGAGTATATGTCCACAAATTTTGAACCGTTGAAAATTAACGCATGATTTGTTATGAATTTTAAAAGGTGTTGAAACGGTGTTTAAAATCATCAGTTTGTGGATTTTGGATATTTTTGGTCTGAAATTTGGAAAAACATTCTTCTGCAAAGTTGTAGAGAATTGATTTTCCTATAAAAATTCGCGAGTTTCAAATTTTTCTGATAACCGGACTATTTTCTATGAATTATTGAAGTTTCAAAAAATAAAATGATTTTTTATATGGTGGGACCCACTTTGGTTGGTGTGATTACACATGAGGGCTGCTGGAAATTTTCCAAGGTGGTGGCTGGTCTTGAGTCTTGATAAGCATGCGTAGGAATTATAATAAATAATAATATTATTTTATTATTTAGTCTCCTTTGGCGTTCTAAGTATTTTCCTATAAATAGGTGCTTAAGTTAGAATTGAAAATCACACCAGAAACATAAGTTTTCTCTCTCTATATTGTTGAGCGTATTTTAGTGAGTATTTTAATACTTTGAGAGTTGCTATTCCGTTCAAGTTTCTGTCGGCTTTATACCCGAAATTCAGTCAGAAATATGGTTATTTTGAGGTAAGGGATGTTATTTCTTTCGCAAATGGTATTATTTTCTTTAATATCATTATGTCAAAATATTGGTTGAACTTTTTATCAAATTTAGAACTTGTTGTGTCGGGGTTACTATTCACATTATCTGGCCTTTATTCACGAATCGACACTATTCATTAAAAATAAAAATTTTCCTTGTTGTCCAAAATGTCTATTATGGTTACTAGCTTTGATTGTATCCATGTTTTGACCTTTATTTTGCCCCATAATTATTTATTATGGAGTATTTTTTGAATTTGGACAAACTAAAGTATGAATCCTTAATCCTTAATCCTTGTCATTTTGTTTCACTGGATTCATTTCTTTAAAAAATATTTTTCATCATCCTCAGTCCTAAATGATGATACTACTGAATATCTTTGGCCTGTAGTGCAAAGATGAATGATTAACTGATGAATATCTTTGGCTTGTAGTGCAAAGATGAACAGGTGTTGAGATGAACATGACCGACTGGTGATTTAAATGAATATCTTTGGCCTGTAGTGCAAAGATGAATATTGATTGTTGCTACATGGATAAAATATTGATGATGGACTTTTAAATCTTAGAAGATAGTAGAACTCATTCTCTACGTGACTCTTCTAATGGATTGTTGTTTCCGCTGCATTTGTTGATCTAAAAATTGTTGTCTATTGTATTCTATCGTATTTTTTTTTTCTGTTGAGGACTAATGATAATTTTGTTGTATATTATCTTAGTCATAATATTCTTTATTGGGCTAGTTGAGATCACTCTTTTCCTTGTTGTTCCATTTTTCTTCTCAGGAGGTGATAATATAGCAGGGACTAGCCGGGGTATAGAGTGATGATTCAAGATAGTTATTTTAGTAGTCCTCACTATTTTGTAAAATAGTGTATTAATAAATGTATTGAGGACTTATTTGGGTGTAGATATTGTCTAGAAGACAATATTTGTATTTAAACTCACAGTATGTGTTGTCGTATTTTGCACGACAATTGTAATAACTCAGAATGGGTGTTGTATACCTATTTTGGGGGCGTCACATATGCGATAGAACGCACAGACATGTTATTCCAACAGAATAATAAAGAATGGAATAACAGAAGAATTCACCAGGCATGCGATAGATCAAGATAAGCGAAAGTTATTCAACGAATAATAAAGAATGGAATGTATTCTATCAGTTGTTATATTGTTTAAGGCTAAGGATGATTTATTCTGCATTATATTAGTCATAATATTTCTTACCGGGCTCACCCTTTTCTTTCATTGTTCTCTTCAGGAAATGAGAATATATTTGGGACGAGTCGGGAAATGGAGTGATGGTCCAGGATAAGTGGCTTTAGTAGTCCTCACTATTCTGTGAAATAGTGTGACAATAAATATAATGAGGACTCTATTTGAGAGTGGATATTGTCTAGAAGGAAATATTCTTGTTTAAACTCTCGGCTATGTTTTGTCGTATTTTTACACGACAGTTGTATTAAATAAGTTTTTATTTAATTTATGTACCCAGTATATTTGTCGACCCAAGATGGGTGATGTATACCTATTTTGGGTGCGTCACAAAAATTATCTTCGTCCTGGGTGCGAAGAGGAATTTATAATCACAATTATGATTATGAGTTATTCACATGATTGTGGATAGGAATTGTTGATTGATGTTACAGGGATAAAACATTATTGGTGGACTTTTAACATGGAGAAGATAATAGACCCTATGGTCTATTTGACTCTTCTAATGGATTGCTCGTTCCGCTGCAACTATGGTTGAAGCAATTACTGTAGCAATAACTAAGTGACTTCTCACGTATGCATCAATAATCAATATCGTGTGCTACTATGCAACCACGCGTATTACTGTACTTTTACTACCAAGTAGTTCAATAATTTTTGTTAGGTTTATAATATTCATGAACACAATCAAATTACAAAAATATACGGAAACATGTAAAATCAGAGTTTAAAATTTTTACAAACCATAAACCCGGATCACCCTTTATGCACAATTATTAATTAAACAAAAATATGAAGGACAAGAATCATACCATTGAAGATCCGAGCTTCCTCAGGTACACGTTCACCTCCAAATCTTTTTCGCGTTAAACTTGAATCCACCGGGTTTGGTTCCTTCCTTTGAACAACGTTAGCCACCCAAGTGTTTGGCCTCTAGAGGTGATCCACCAAAAAAGAATAGAGATTCAAGAAGATGGGTATTTGGCTCAAACCCTAGTTTTCTATCTCTATAGAAAAAGGTGTACTCTCCCAACTATTAGAATTATGTATTCACGTGTTATGAAAGTGTCAACTTACTCACCCATAATAAGACTCCTCTTATTTATAGATGTAGGCAACCCTCATTAATAATTAAGGAATTGGGTTTTATTTAATTAATTAAAATCTTTTAATTAATTAAGCTCTCTATTCTTATTAGGGATAATTAATTAAACTCCTTTAACTAATTTTCCCTCCTAATCCTATTAGGAATAAATGAGAGTACTTATATTAAATTAATTCCTAAACTCTTTTAGAAATTAAAATAATAATAATTGTAATAATATTAATAAGACTCCTCTTATTAATTTATATTTAATATTTCTAAAATATTAAATAATAAATATTAAGCTATTTAATTTATTCTATCACCATAGATTAAATTAAATATACTTAGCATATTATTACGATTATGACATTAACTTCTTAAATAATTATTATTCTTTTTATGGTGTGACCCTTTAGGTTCTCCATATTAAACCGGCTGTGAATAAATCAATTAGAACAATTCTAATCTTATTTAAATAAATAAATTAAACTAATAATTTATTTAAATAAATCATATTTATTCTACAATAGGGATAAGCCTCCCTAGCGATTAACGACTTTTAGGATAATATAGATTTCAACATTAATCATAAAAGAACCTTTGAGTAAATAGTTCTGAAATACAATTCAATCCTTCCACCATACAATGTCCAAATAAAATATAAGACATGGAATTACTGTCAAGTCTTATTTTATTTAATTATATGTATTTCAACTCTTAAATGTACAACTCCAAATAATGTAAATTAGAAACTCTTTTCTAATTTCATTCTGCCTTGGCCAAGGACTACTGAGTTGTCATTTATCGAATCACATATGACATTTCTCTTCTTTTTACTAGAAGTGGTAGATTCTTTATTGATCATACATTATCTCCATGTACAACTTATTATACTCACGCATACCCTTTGATATACCCTAAGGGTCTTAAGAAATAAGTCAAAGTATAACTCATCATACACAAGATACTATGATGATCTCAAGTCCAAGCATCACTTGTACTACTATCACTACAGGAATTCCTATTGACAGGCAAGTAAAACTCCATTAGGTATTCCTTAGCGAGTCACATTCAGTGAACTTATTCTCTAATAAGCACCTACATACTTGCTTTAGTGTCTCCACACAAATGATCATGAGATCAATCATCCTCATCTAATGAGCAAGCAACGTATGTACCAATCTATCCGGATTCACTAATCCCCTATTTAGTGATCCAACGATTGGGAACTATTTTAGTTTTAAGCTTTCTAAGAATTTGATCTCATTAGAATGATCATCATCATTATTCTAAAAACATTGCTTAAAACTATGGGTTTATCACATATTATAAAACAGCATCATGTAGATAATTTAAAAGCCTTCAATAAATTAATACTTTTTATTAATAAATGAATAATATTGTTACAAAGTATATGCTTTATCATCAAACATGATTGCCTTGTGTGCATACTACTTTCAATCTCCCACTTGCACTAAAGCCAATCGCCATGGTATCTCATACCCTTCTTCTCTAAGTGACGATTATCCTGCTGTTGGTTAAGCTTTAGGTAATGGATATGTAATGTTGTTCTTGAGAGTTCATTATCTCTATAGTGATTTCCCATATTTCAATGATTCTTTAATCAAATAAAAGTGCCACAACACATGTTTAGATCCAAGATGAGACTTAGGAACTATTCCTAGTTCTGTAATGAACTTTTATCCAAACAATTAACTTGCAACTTCATTTACAGCTATATACTTTATCTTTATCACTAAACCAACAACTCTTTGCTGTTTGGAACCTTTTCAATTCACTGCACCACTGTTCAAGGTATCACTTTACCTTAAAGTGGATTTTCTGTTGTCTTGGTCTGTCTGAAAAAACTTGAGTATCTTAAGCCCTCTAGTTTTAATTCAGACTCACCATGAATATGATCACATCCTTAGTGTCGGTTAAGTACTTTAAGATGTTTTTCACTGACTCACAGTGAACTTCTCCATAATATGACTGATCATCATCAGGTCTCATATATTTCATTACATACATGATTGTCACTCATGCGATCTCTCTTTTTAGGAGTGTGTGGGGACTATTAAGAGAGATACACTCCATGACTCATTAACATGAGATATCTCTTGGAGTTTGCCATGCTAAACGACTTTAGCATCAAATGAATATACGTTCATTGGGTTAAGTCGAGCATCCTCTTAAATCTATCTATATAAATTTGTATCCCCAATTAAGACACTCTTCCCAAATCATTCTTGGAGGAATGTTTAGACAACTTTATCTTTACTGATTATAGCATTGGTATGTCATTCCTTATCGTAGTATATCAACATATAATACTAGGAATGTCACGGCGCCTCCCAATTGACCCTTTTTGTACACACTAGGTTCATTTCTGTTTTTGATAAAATCAAACTCTTTTGATTATCTCATCAAAACGAATGTTCCATATTTGAGAAACTTGCTTCAATCCATTTCTCTGAGTGTCTACAACTCTTCCCGCATTGTATGTAACTAGATCATCATCTTCTATGATGTGTACCTCATCATCATCATCTATGATGAATCCATACCTCCTAGGTATCTTCGGTACTATTCCAGATTTACGATTCGGTTGTGGTACAATAGGTCTATCTATAGGTTCCTCATATTTAACTTATAATGTTTTGTGGTTCTTGAACTCTTCAAGATCTATTATCCTCCCACTAGCCCCTTCAATGATAAACATCTTTATCTTAGAAGTTAGCATGTTTCGTAACAAACACCTTTCGCTAAGTAGGATTATAGAACATATACCCTAAACTAATTTTAGGATGTCCCATAAATCTGTACTTGTCAAATTTTGTCCCAAGCTTATCCTTTTGAAACCGTTTCACATAAGTTGGACAACCCCTTATCTTAATATATTTAAGATTAGGAATCCTCCCTGTCCATAACTTTTATGGAGTCTTGGGGCTGAATTTTGAGGTTACCTTTTCAGTAGATATGTCACGACCATTTCTAGGACATGATCCTAGAAGAATACTAGAATCTTAGGTAAAATCATTATGGACCGTACCATGTCCAACAAGGTACAATTTTCCTTTCGGATACATCAATCAATTATTACGATCGAGGAGGCGTCCATTATGAGAAAACTATTTGAGATGATCTAAAACTTATTGCACAAGTATTTATTTCTTGATCTAATCAAAGAATCTTAATACTTTGCCAATTTATTTCACTTCTGAATACTTTGAACCTTTCAAATAATTCATACTTGTATTTCATCAAATACAAATATTCAACTCTTTGAATGATCATCTCCTTTTCTTATACTAATTTGTTCAATATGCAAAATTATTTTTCACGTAAGTCAAGTATACAAAAACCATTAAGTAATATTACAGTTCTATACAAAACATTATTATTATATATAGAACAACAATTGTTCTTAAATATAATACCAAGGATTTCATTGTCCAACAACAAAAATGGGAATAATGTTTCTAACAAGAACTAGAATACAATAACAACTTATTGACTTAATAGATTTGCCCATAGGCATTGCTAAACTATAAGTTTCTATGTCTAATGTAGCAACCTTTGCTTCATTTCCCACACATAGGATTACTTATCTTTGTTTAGCTTTCTACTTCTGCTTGGTCCCTTCATAAATTTATATTTATGATAACCAAAGTCGGTATCCAATACCCAAGTAGAACCTTAACTTTAAGAAAAATTTATTTCAATCATGAACAAAAACTGTATTGTAACTAAAACTTCACTAAGCTTCTTTGGTTAGCCTCTGCAAGATACTTCTCGCAGTTTCCTTTCCAGTGTCCAGACTTATTGCAGTGGAAGCAAACTCCTTCGCTATCCGTATCAGTTTTGTTCTTATTATCCTTTGTTTTTGCCTTTTTATTTACCTTCTTTGAATCGTTCTTCTTTTCAGAAGATCCTTTGGCCCCTACCAGTAAGACATGGTCTTTCTTGGTTGAAAAGTGATTCTCAACATTTTTCAACATGTTAAGCAAATCAGCGAGGCTGATATCTAGCTTGTTCATAAGAAAAATTCACAACAATTGTGAAAGGAGTCCGGGAGTGAGTGCAAGATCAAATCTTGGCTCAACTCTCCATCCATGACAAAACCCGTTGTCCTAATTGATCAATCAAATTGATTATGTTAAGGACTTTTATGCATCTTTGTAGTGTCATCGGTCATTCTAGATCGGAAGAGCTCCTTAGATGTCGATATCTATCGGTCCTACTTTCCTCACCATCAACTACTT
Organism: Panax ginseng; assembly: GCA_020205605.1. Lineage (NCBI taxonomy): Eukaryota > Viridiplantae > Streptophyta > Magnoliopsida > Apiales > Araliaceae > Panax > Panax ginseng. Next base: position 156,983,079 of record CM035132.1, read on the forward strand.
GATGTGTGGGGAATATAGTAAAAACATCTATAGTTTCATCTTCGGCGTTGAAGCTCGTAACTCATGGATGCGAGCACGATACATTGAGCCAACTGTGCATCATCTTGCCACTTTCTAAAAGTAGCAATCTCTTCCTCAGAGGCATTGACTGCAACCATTGCAGGGATAGGCGTATTTAGGACATAAGATAGCTTTTCAGCCATGAGAACTATTCTCAAATTCCTTAACCAATCCGAGTAATTCGGTCCGGTTAAATATCATCTAATATGTTTAACAGTGATAGTAATTTAGACATTGTAAAATTCTGTAAATGAATTTGTAATTAACAACATTTTAACATACATTCTTTTATTAATTACCAAAATAAATTATTTCTTGTTTTAAATTGGTATCTCCCACTATTTTCTTCAAACTATATTACCCTCACTTATATAGTTCGGCAAAATCTAATTAAAGATATGCTAGTGAGAATAAGGATCCCATTTCAAATGTATATAGCCTTGTGTGTGCACAACAAACTATATATAAATAAATAAGTAGACAACTCTTGTCAATTGCATCAACTATGCAACTCCTTGTATTTTGCCTCTTAAATCATAATGGTCAAGTGTGTGCACATCCGAACTAAAATGATTTAAGTTAAGTCAGACCCAACATTTCCATATAAGTGAAGAGAAAACTACAGCTCTTGTGTGTGCACAACAAAGCAGTAATATTCAATTCCTTATAAACATCATATGTAATAAAAACAATATCTTAAATATTTAATACTTGCCTTGTGTGTGCACAACAAACTCGTATTAAATATTCAATACTCTATTGTTTCTATAATGCTAGAAGGCGATGTTCGATATTCCAAATATCTTTGAACGTTACAACTTAATATAAAATATTTGAGGGGTTTGTTATTAATTTGTCTCATCTTGTTTAGCGCGCATGCACACACACACATATATATATATATATATATATATATATATATATATATATATATATATATATATATATATATATATATATATATAAAATACGCGTCATATTAATTAACATGCGAAGCATGTTTGCATAATATATAATATATATAGTATAAGCATGCACATATAGAATACTATATTCTACCTGGATTAATTATGGACTTTTATTCTAGTTTGGTTCACTAGAGCCGCCAAGTGAACCAAAAGGTCAAACCCCAGGGGTGCAAGAATTAATATTTAAATATAACTATTACATTTAAACCCGGGGTCCATTACAAACGGGTCTTCAAGCGCTCCTTGCTCCTTGATCTCCAATTCTTCAAAATTAATTCTAACTATACCTATTACAAAACTATTTAAAATAAATAGAAATCTTGATCAGCAGTCAAGGGGAAGTACATAGGAGGGAGATAGAATTTACATTAAGAAAAATTAGAGAAGGCGAAATACAGAGACCTATTTAATAAAACTCATACATTCATGCATCCAACTAAAATAAAATCCAATCACATTGGTCAATAGTCCATAATCAATCCCATTTATTATCATACACATCACCATATGCATCAATAAATAACATTCATCTCATGAATAATAAACATTCAATATATATATATATTGATATCATTTAATGGGCAAATTTAGTTAGTATAAAATTTAATTTTGAATAAAAATAAACTCCTTTATTTTAATCTAAATTTAAATCAAAATAAAACTATTTTATTTTAATTTATCTAATTTTGAATAAAATAAACTATTTTATTTTAATCAAAATAAACTTCTTTATTTTAATTAATTATGGAATCCAATTCTATGTAAAAAAAAAACTTTATTAAAGGAAACACGGATTCTCTTTCCTATTCACAAATAAACTCTTTTATTTTGAATAATATGAAATCTTATTCCATATTTAAATAAACTCCTTTATTTAAGAAAATTAGGATTCTCTTTCCTATTCACAAATAACTCTTTTATTTTGAATAATATGAAATCTTATTTCATATCTAAATAAACTCCTTTATTTAAGGAAAGATGAAATTCAATTTCAACTCCAATTAGTTATCATGGAATCCAATTCCAACTCTAATTAGTTAGCATGAAATTAAAATTTAAAATTAAAATAAACTTTTTATTTTAATAATAAAATAATTGAGAATATTATAATATATATATATATATATATATATATATAATACCGTCCGTGTAGCATTTCCGAAGCATGTCACGTGAATCCTTGTTAAAGACTTAGTCCCTGTAAACATTTATATAATTCCTTTCATTGCAGAGAACTTTAATGAATCACCTTGGGAAACTCCTTTATTTTAAAAGGAATCACGTTTTTAATTTTTCAAAAGGTAATCCTGTAAGATGTTATACCACGTGACAAGCTTCTCCTTTTTTTCCGCGTGGCCACGTATTAACAGAAGCTGTTCACGTTTTTTTTTTAATTTTTTATTTTTTAATAATAAATTTTATATAATAAATTATGCCCAATTAAATTGTTCTAAACACATATCAATATACATATCAAATCAAAATAATTAATAATTCGCATAAATGTTTGGCTCTGATACCACTGTTAGGTTTGTAATATTCATGAACGCAATCAAATTGCAAAAATATGCGGAAACGTGTAAAATCAGAGTTTAAAATTTTTACAAACTATAAACCCGGATCACCCTTTATGCATAATTATTAATTAAATGAAAATATGAAGGACAAGAATCATATAATTGAAGATCCGAGCTTCCTCAGGTACAAGTTCACCTCCAAATCTTTTTCGCGTTCAACTTGAATCCACCGAGTTTGGTTCCTTCCTTTGATCAACGTTAGCCACCCAAGTATTTGGCCTCTAGAGGTGATCCACTAAGAAAGAATAGAGATTCAAGAAGATGGGTATTTGGCTTAAACCCTAGTTTTCTATCTCTATAGAAAAGGTGTACTCTCCCAAATATTGGAATTACGTATTCACGTGTTGTGAAAGTGTCAACTTACTCACCCATAATAAGACTCCTCTTATTTATAGATGTAGGCAACCCTCCTTAACAATTAAGGAATTGAATTTTATTTAATTAATTAAAATCTTTTAATTAATTAAGCTCCCTAATCTTATTAGGGATAATTAATTAAACTCCTTTAACTATTTTTTCCTCCTTATCCTATTAGGAATAAATGAGAGTACTTATATTAAATTAATTCCTAAACTCTTTTAGAAATTAAAATAATAATAATTGTAATAATATTAATAAGACCCCTCTTATTAATTTATATTTAATATTTCAAAAATATTAAATAATAAATATTAAGCTATTTAATTTATTCTATCACCATAGATTAAATTAAATATACTTAACATATTATTACGATTATGTCATTAATTTCTTAAATAATTATTCTTCCTTTTATGGTGTGACCCTTTAGGTTCTCCATATTAAACCAGCTGTGAATAAATAAATTAGAATAATTCTAATCTTATTTAAATAAATAAATTAAACTAATAATTTATTTAAATAAATAATATTTATTCTACAATAGGGATAAGTCTCCCTAGCGATTAACGACTTTTCAGATAATATAGATTTCAACATTAATCATAAAAGAACCTTTGAGTAAATAGTTACCGTACAATTCAATCCTTCCACCATATAATGTCCCAATTAAATATAAGACATGGAATTACTGTCAAGTCTTATTTTATTTAATTATATGTATTTCAACTCTTAAATGTACAACTCCAAATAATGTAAATTAGAAACTCTTTTCTAATTTCATTACATTTGCCGAGGACTCTTGAGTTGTCATTTATCGAATCACATATGACATTTCTCTTCTTTTTACTAGAAGTGGTAGATTCTTTATTGATCATACATTATCTCCATGTACAACTTATTATACTCACGCATACCCTTTGATATACCCTAAGGGTCTTAAGAAATAAGTCAAAGTATAACTCATCATACACAAGATACTATGATGATCTCAAGTCCAAGCATCACTTGTACTACTATCACTCTGAGAATTCCTATTGACGAGTGCAAGTAAAACTCCATTAGGTATTCCTTAGCGAGTCACATTCGGTGAACTTATTCTCTAATAAGCACCTACATACTTGCTTTAGTGTCTCCACACAAATGATCGTGAGATCAATCATCCTCATCTAATGAGCAAGTTAACGTATGTACCAATCTATCGGATTCACTAATCCCCTATTTAGTGATCCAACGATTGGGAACTATTTAAGTTTTAAGCTTTCTAAGAATTTAGATCTCATTAGGATGATCATCATCATTATTCTAAAAGCATTGCTTAAAACTATGGGTTTATCACATATTATAAAACAGCATCATGTAGATAATTTAAAAGCCTTTGATAAATTAATACATTTTATTAATAAATGAATAATATTGTTACAAAGTATATGCTTTATCATCAAACATGATTGGCTTGTGTGCATACTACTCTCAGTTTTAACGGTAACACTTTCATAGTTATTTTTATATAAAAAAATAATTTTGTCGTTTTTTTCTAACTACGACAATGCTTCCGATTTTGGGGTCCACCAATGATGGTTCCGTGCATGCGAATATTCCCTGTTAAAACGAATATTCCCCGACCAATCGAATATTATATAACCACTTGCTTACTTTGCAAAATTTATAAATATTACCCTTTACTTTTATCTTTTATGAATTTAACCATTTACGAAATAAAATAATGATTATAAGAAAATTAAATACTTTCATTTCATAAAATTCGGGGTTTTACAATTATCTTGAAATAATAAGGAGTTAATTTGATATAATGTTTTGGTTATGGGTGAAATGTGTAAATTTTGCAAAATAAGTAACTGGTTATAAAATATTCATTTTTTGTCGGGGAATATTCGTTTGGTCGTGAAATATTCTTGTTGTCGGGGAATATTCGTACGACGGCATAGCCATTTATGGGCCCCATAACAGAATAACTGTCGGATGAAGAAAACGACAAGTTTAAGTTTTTATAAATATCGACGTAATTGTTACCGTTAACACTGTTGGATTACCTCGTGGTTAAAATACAGTAATACGTGTGGTTGCATAGTAGTACACGATATTGCACAGTATTTTTGAATTATTGATTCTTACATAAGAAGACACTACTCAATAATTGATACAGTAATTATTGTTTAATATTTATTTTATTGATTCAATAATTCTTGCGTTGATATTTTATATTATTGTTGTTTCAATAATTGTCATGACACAATATTTTCTATTATCAGATTAATAATTCATATTATTTTAATAATATTATTAGATAACATTATTGGCAATGTCTAGAAAGTTCTGTCAAGGAGAGGTTTGGTCACCTAATTACGGAGAAATCCTTATCGGAAAGCCCCCTTTTTCCTAGGAACCACCTGGTTGTCATTATTGTGATTCTATAATATTATTTGTGAATAATTATTTATTGATTTATATGATAAGGAAATATTTATTTTATGTGGATATAAATGATGGATATATTTTATGTGGTTGTAAATGAAGGAATTAATGCTGAGGTGTTTTATTAGTATTTTGTAGAAATGAAGAACAAAATTTAGAAATTTTCAGAAAATTAGTTTATTACTTGATTTTGTAAAATGTATAACTCTTTGTGTATAATGAGTTAGGAGATGAGCCATATATCAAAAGAAATCCCTGGAAGTAAGCTAAATGTAGAAATTTGAATCACCCAAAAATTTTTTGTGGATTTTTCGTAGTGACTGTTTGAGTGAAACTGGTACGAGGGACTTATAATCCGAAAATTAAATCAGTGTTCTTAAGTTCTATTGCGTGAGTTATAATTTTAATCCGACCGTTGGATCGTTGTGATTTTTGGATATGTTATACATATATAAGTTGAGTATATGTCCACAAATTTTGATCCGTTAAAAATTAACGTATGATTTGTTATGAATTTCATGAGGTATTGAAAATCATCCGTTTGTGGATTTCGGATATTTTCAGTTTAGAATTTGGAAAAACTTAAAGTTACAAAGTTGTAGAGAATTCAATTTCGTATAGAATGGACATAAAATTTGTATTTTGCTGATAAAAGGGCTATTTATTATGAATTATTGAAGTTTTAAAAATTAAAATATCTTTATTAAAAATTGGGAGGGACCCACTTTTGTTTTTTGAAAACATGTATGCTGCTAAATTTTTGTTCAAAGAAGGCATGTTGAGCTTGGTCTTGGCATGCGTAGAAAATAATAATAATAATAATATTTTATTATTTAGTCTCCTATGGCGTTCTAGTATTTTTCTATAAATAGGCGCTTAGGTTAGAATTGAAAATCACACCAGAAACATAAGTTTTCTCTCTCTATATTGTCGAGCGTATTTTTATGAGTATTTAGATACTTTGAGAGTTGCTATTCAGTGCAAGTTTCCTTCGACTTTACAACCGATATTCCGATCAGAAATACTGTTCTTTTGATGTAAGGGATGTTACTTTCTTCTTAAATGATATTATTTTCTTCAATATCATTATACTGAATTATTGATATGAGTTTTATTGTGAAATTTTTATCTTTTTGTGTCGGGGTTACTATTCACGTATATGACACTATTTACGAATATAACATTATTCACCGAAAAATGAAATTTTCTATTTTTCGTCCCAGATGTCTTTTATGGTTACTATCTTTGATTGTATCCATGTTTTGATCTTTATTTTTTAATTCTACTTCATAATTGGTTATTATGGAGTATTATTGAATTTGGATAAACCGAAATACGAATCCCTAATATTTGTTATTCTGTCTCACTGGATTCGTTCTCTAAAATGTTTTTCATCATCCTCAGTCCTTAATGTGATACTTGATGAATATCTTTGGCCTGTAGTGCAAAGATGTATGATTACCTGATGAATATCTTTGGCCCGTAGTGCAAAGATGAACATGACCAACTGGTGATACGAATGAATATCTTTGGCTCTGTAGTGTAAAAGATGAATATTTGATTCATGATGTATATTGATTGATGTTCTGAGGATAAAATATTGATGATGGACTTTTAAATTCATAGATGATAGTAGATTTCATTCTTTACTTAACTCTTTTAATGAATTGTTATTTTCGCTGTAGTTGTTGATCTAAAACTTGTTGTCTAGTATATTCTATCAGATTTTTCCTTGTTGAAGACTAAGGATAATTTGTTGTATATTATCTTTGTCATAATATTCTTTACTGGGCTAGTTAAGCTCACCCTTTTCCTTTTTGTTGTATTTTTCTTCTCAGGAAGCGAGAATTTAGCAGGAACTAGCCGGGGTATGGAGTGATGGTCCTAGACAGTTGTTTTAGTAGTCCTCACTATTTTTATAAAATAGTGCATCAATAATTATAATGAGGACTTTATCTGGGTGTGGATATTGTCTTGAAGATAATATTTGTATTTAAACTCACAGTTTATGTGTTGTCGTATTTTGCACGACAATTGTATTAATAAAATTGTAGTTATTTCTGTACTATGTATTTGGCGACTCAGAATAGGTTGGGTGGATTGTACCTATTTTGGGGGCGTCACAACGTTGATTGAGTAATAAATGCTGATTGAGTGAGGAACTCAATCTTTATACTTGTTGTAAGACCCCAACTTATTATAAATGAAATTGAATTTTCTCTATTTATTATTTTGAAATAGTAAGTGTTGATTTGATTAATGTGGTTAGTTATGGGTAAAATGCGCAAATATTACAAATAAGCAAGTGGTTATAAAATATTCATTGTTGTCAGGGAATGTTCGTTTGGTCGTGGAATATTCTTCTTTGTCGGGGAATATTTATGCGATGGGTATGACCTTTTGTGGAGCCCATGTGAAAGCGATTGGATGAAAGAAAGCGACAAGTATAAGTTGTTTATAAATAATTGGCGTAGTTATTCCAAGATTATCTTGTTGGAATACCCTAAATTGGTTAAAACACATGTAATACTGCGGTATTGCACCAATTATTGATTCTTACGTAAGAAGGCACTACTCAATAATTATTACGGTAATTCTTTATTCAATATTTTATTTTATTGATTCAATAATTGTTACGTTGATATTTTATATTATTGTTGTTTTAATAATTGTCACTACATAGTATTTTCCATTATCAGATTAATAATTCATATTATTTGAATAATATTATTAGATAGCATTATTGACAATGTCTAGAAAGTTCTGTCTAAGGAGAGGTTTGGTCACCTAATTGTGCGCTAGTAAGGAGAAATCCTTATTGGAAAGCCCCTCTTTCACAGGAGCGGCACAGTTGTTGTCGATTATTGTGATTCTGTAATATTATTTGTAAATAATTAATTATTGATTTATATGATAAGAGAAATATTCATTTTATGTGGATATAGATGGAGAAAATTTTTAATGTGACAATTGTTGAAAATTGATATTTTATCTTTTCTGATAAAATAATTCATTTAAATCTATTATTATATTATAATAATATAATAGTGGTGATATTTTACAATGAATGTGTGATATATGAATATATGATGAGGAAGAGTATTTTTGTTACAAAAAATGTTTAAAACATGTTAAACATGTCGGTAGACCCCATTTCTTGACTGAAATTTGATTATAGCCTGCAAAATCGTCCGTATGTGGATTTCGGTCAATTTTTGCTTGTAATTTGGAAAAACTTAAACTTTCAAAGTTGTAGAGAATTGAACTTCCTATGGAATGAACATAAGATTAGAATTTTTCTGATAAAAGGGCTATTTATTATGAATGATTGAAGTTCCGGTATATTGGGTCTGAATTGATTTTCGGAGTTTTAAATATTTTTGTTTAGAAAAACATTTTTGTCATTATTGTGGGCCCCACTGGTGGCTGAATTCAGCTGGGTCTTGAGGTGGGCGTGAATTTTGTTTATAAATATATTATTTTATTAAATTTTCTGCTTTTGTGTTCTAAGCATTTTTCTATAAATAGGGTGCTTAGGTTAGAATTGAAAATCACATCAGAAACTTAAATCTTCTCTCTCTCTCTATATTATCGAGCGTATTCTTGTAAGTATTTTGATACTTTGAGTGTTGCTATACGGTGCAAGTTCCCTTCAGCACTATATACAATATTCCAGTCAGAAGTATTGTCTTTTCGAGGTAAGGGATATTATTTTTTTATAAATGATATTATTTCTTTCAATATCATTATGCCAGAATATTGGTAATATTTTTCTTGTGAAATTCATGTCTTTTAGTGTCGGGGTTACTATTCACGTATACGGCACTATTCAAGTATACGACACTATTCACGAATACGGAACTATTCACAGAAAAATTAAATTTTCATTTTTTTGTCCAAGATATCTATTATGGATACTAGCTTTGATTGTATCCATGTTTTGTTTGAAGTACGAATTCTTAAAATTTGTTCTTTTGTTATACTGGATTCGTTTCTTTAAAATATTTTTCATCATCCTCAGTCCTAAATGATGATATTACTGAATATATTTGGCCTGTAATGCAAAGATGAATGATTTTCTTATGAATATCTTTGGCCCGTAGTGCGAAGATGTACTTTTGTTGAGATGAACATGACCAACTGATGAATATCTTTGGCCTGTAGTGCAAAGATGACTATTTAATTCAAGATGTATATTGATTGATGTTACAGGGATAAAATATTGATGATGTATTTTTAAAATCATAGAAGATAGTAGATTTCATTCTCTACGTAACTCTTCTAATGAATTGTTATTTCCGCTTCGAATATTGATCTGAAATTTGTTGTCTATTATATTCTATCAGATTTTTCCCTGTTGAAGACTAACGATAATTTGTTCTATAATATCTTAGTCATAATATTCTTTATTGGGCTAGTTGAGCTCACCCTTTTCCTTTTTGTTACATTTTTCTTCTTAGGAGGCGAGAATGTAGCGAATACTAGTCAGGGTATAGAATGAAGGTTCTAGAAAGTTGTTTTTGTAGTCCTTACTATTTTGTAAAATAGTGTATCAATAATTTTAATAAGGACTTATTTGAGTGTGGATATTGTCTAGAAGACAATATTTGTTTTTAAACTCACAGTTTATGTGTTGTCGTATTTTGCACGACAATTGTATTAATAAAGTTGTAGTTGTTTCTGTACCATATATTTGGCAACTCAGAATGGGTGATGTATACCTATTTTGAGGGCATCACAGTTGGTATCAGAGCTTAGGGATATGATCTCTGGCGGAGATTGGGGAATAGAACTAGGAGGGGAGAGACGAGTAAATCCTTCGCTAGTGTGTCCTACCTAAGCTTATTTGTTGCTTGGTCAGAATATAGGGATATTATGTGCTATGTTAATTTCTTTAATTAACCCTTATTTTATGGCAGTATTTGAGAATGGCAACTGAGAATGTTAACAGTGGAGTAAATGAGACCGTGGAGACACCTTTACTCAACAATGAGGAGAACGTGCAACAGGCCGGCAATGTTCCTCCTATAAACAACACCACTGATCAAACGATGAACGATGGGATGTTTAGAAGCTTTTTGCAGTTCATGCAAAATCAGACGAAGGAGACTCATGTACAAAATACAAGTGGAAATGATTGCAACGCACGGTTTGTCACAGCCAAACAGTTCAAAGAGTTGGGACCACCAGAATTCTAGGGAAAGCCAGATCCGATTAAGGCGGAGACGTGGGTCAAGCAAATTACCAAGATATTCAATGTCTTGGGATGCACGGAGGAACATAAGGTTCCATTTTCCACCTTTATGTTCCGTAATGAGGCAGACATTGGTGGGAATCGTGAAGCGCACTCCATCCGGTCTTTTCAAAGCATGTCTTGGAAAACGTTTCAAAAACTGTTCAATGACAAGTATTTTTCTGAAAGTATTCGTCACATGAAGGAGGGGGAGTTTATTATAGTGGAGCAGAACAATATAACGGTGTCCCAGTACGAGGCGAAGTTCGCAGAGTTATCCAGGTTTGCACCTCATTTGGTGGAGAATGAGGACGTATGACGCGGATGTTTCTGAGAGATTTAAAATTCGACATACGTCAGTATCTCATTTCTTATAAATTTTCTCTATATTCAGATGTTGACAACATGGCTCAATTATTAGAGCGAGATAATGAGTACGTTCAACCGAGGGACCACAATCAGGGTCATACCGGTGACAACAATCATCGGAGCAACGATAACTAGCGAGGAAATAAAAATACGGACAAAAGTGGTAACCACTCTAGTGGTAATCATGGCCATGAAAATAGAAGAAGAGAGTCGGGGGGTGATTTTAAAAAGAGGAGATTCAACAATGACAATGTGAAGACGTCAACACTGTAATGCCCGAGAAAATTGAATTTTTATGACAATTAAATTTTTATTTGATTATGTGAATTAAATGAATTTAATTGATTATTTTGTGAGTGAGCTATGTGAAGGTCGTTCTATAACCTAGAATGTGCTAATGTGGTTAGTAATCTGGTTACGTGCTAGAATTAATTGTTTAGAATTTTCAAGATGGAAATAAATGTTTTTCGAGAAATTTCCGTAAAAACACTATTCATCCGTTTCTGTTAGGGTAATTATTTTGAAATTTCGAGAAACGCGTAATGATAGAATATCGAGATAAGATGAAATATCTAATAATATTTCATTTATGGAAAACGAAGTTTTTGCCTACGGACTTAAAACCTAAGGGTTGAATATATTGATTTCCGAGAAGGAAATGAAATGCGTAGAACGAGTTGCTTTATTGTTATTGCGTGTGTTATACTAGAAGGATATTATCTTGTATCTAGGTATAATACGCTGAGTTAATACAAAGTACAATACGATTATTGTATGAGTATTATACGGAGAGAATACGTGAATTATACGTATAGGATACGATTCGTATTATAGAATTAAGTTAAGACTTAATGTTAATTCATTTGGGTTGGATTATATTAGGTCCAATCAATTGAATAAGCAAGCCCAAGGGAGTATTGTGTTTACCCCAAGTCAAGGCCCAATGGTGGATTGTTTAAGCCCAATGCATGAAAACCGAACCGTGGATCGAACCGGTGGATCACCGATTGGGTAAAACCCATGGGGCAACCCATGGGAATGACCCATGGGCAAGGTGGGTTGGCCCTTGGTGTGCAAGGCAAGATTAATGCTTGGTCACCAAGTATTTTACTTGGTGAAAAAGTGTGAATAGTAAGGAGGTGGGGGTTTAATGTCTAGATTGCCCTCTATTTCATTTTCTATAAATAGAAAGCCAAGGTTAGTCATTTGGGAGTTTTTCAATTGCCCAACTTAGATTATTTGAGAGAGAAAGAGAGCTAGACTCAACAAATTATACACTTTGGAAGCTTTGACTTATAGTTTTCCAAGAGAGTTCATAAAGAGTTCTTAAGGTAATATTCCTTATTCCTCATTCCATCTCTTTTGGTTTTCTTTTATCTTGGAGAATCACAAATGGGTGGTGTATGCCTTATATGGTAGTATAAAGATGACTTAGTATAGATTCAATCTCTATAAGTCATGAAATCATAGAAATCATAAGGTTCGATATAGTTTCAAACCATGAAAATATTGATTGTTGAGATCGATTGTTGATAAACAATTGAACTCCATCAATACATTAATATATGCATCTTACTTGGTTAGGATGTAGATATGAAATCCATGGAGTATTCCATGTAATTTGGCCTAGAGAATGTTAGTAACGAAGTTATGGCAAATTTCACGAAAATAGACGTTAAACGTCGAAACGTTGAAATTCTGGATTGGTAGTCGAAAGTTGCCGTGAAACTTGAAAATGTTGTTTTTCAATGTCAACACGTGAGATAGGGTAATTAAGAGTTGTGGGTTCGAGAATCGTCAGATTCTGACTTAAAACGAAGAAAATGAGCATTGAACGGTCATTAACATTTACGAACGCTTAGAGTTGAAATCAATAGTGAATTTTGAGTTAGCAGATTTGAAAGTGTCAAATTCTTATATAAACGTATAGAGTATGTCATTTATGATGTGTAGCCTTTTGAACGGACCAAATCGGACTTATAATGAAGAAGTTATGGCTCCGAGAATTTCATAAAATTTTTCATCTGTTGAAATTTTCTGGTACTGAGGTTTGGAGCCACGGCGCCAGACATAGTGTTAAATGTCACGCCACAAAGACCGCAATGATGTAGTTGGCTCTTTTCGCTAAATGAAAGCCATGCAAATACCATCGTTAGAAGTAAAGTCTCGGCCACGTCAAAGAGATCCAGGACCTTCCCACTGCTAACTGGCGCCGTAAAGCCAGTCTTGTACTAAGTAGGTCATGCTTGGCAATGGCCTTGGTACATGGCATTGGATAGATGACTTAGGTTTTGAATTTTGATTGTTCAAAGACCTATATGAGTAATGTTTGTACACTTCATGAGTGTATTAAAACTATTCCCATACTACCTATAGTAAGGTATATGGTATTGAACTTAGCAATTGATTGCATGTTAGTAAGTTATGAATGGCGAACAATAAGTGTTATTGATGAACCCTAATCCGTAAACAACGTTGGTACTTCGCCAACAATGTTAGAGTCCGATTAATAACGTCAATTGGTTAATAAGTCGGGATGAAGGGTAATAAGTCGAGTTGACTTTATTATTAATATTAAGTTAACTAAGACATAAAAGAGAAAGAAGTTGGTAGAAACAATGTGAACATTTGTTTGTTAGCTAATTACAGTGTGCTATGTGAATATATCATGTAGATTCTATAAAGGTTGTGGTCAGTCGATTAAGTTATTTGAAGATGCTAAAAGGCAAGTTTTCTTAACTTTTGTCTAACTTTCAAGTTAGCCAAGTTTTATGTGATTCATTGTACTGAATTGCACGACTGGTTTTAAAGAAAGGGTCAATGCCAGATTTAACTCGGCTAGACTATTCGTAAGATATAGATTGATTGATATGCATATCTTTCTATATAGAAATATTAACGCTATCCTATGCCAAGTGATTGGTACGGATGTGAAGGTAAGGTCTGTCTATGAACAAACAAAAGTATTTTTCATCGATTATTCGATGGGCATGCGAGTTTACCAAAATATTAAACGTTAACACGTTTAACGAATGAGTGTTGATCAACATAGAGTACTATAGGCTGATCACCTAGAAGTGCTCGTAAGTAATGCGGATGTACAACCTTAGTGCTGTGATATCCTTTTCAAGTATGAAAACTGAAAGCTATTGTTCATGGTCTATCGACCGGTTTTATAATTTCTAATCTACTCTATACCTTGAGAATTGATGTTATGAACTGTTATAGTATTATTGTTTGATAATACTTCATAACTACTTGTTCAGTTATGTATGAATTGTTATATAATTCATGAATATGGTATTACTTTTATCCTTTGTTAAACTTGCTAGGCTGGTATGCTCACTTCTTGCGTGAATTATATAATTGCAGTTAAGGATGAACGCACTGAGAATGCTAAGAGAGATAAGGGCAAGGCTAAGATGGATACTTAACCATCTTGTAATAGATCAGTTGGTTGTATGTATTATATATTATGAACAAAAAACGATGTAATCGGTTTATGAACCTGGGAAGAATTATACTTTGATTGTAATAAGAAGATAATAATTACATTCATTTTGCTGTATTTCAATGGAATGATTGTATGGATATTAGTACAGTGAAGCACCATATGTCAGGTTGGAAGATACCCGAATTTGGGGGAGTCACAGGTTGGTATCAAAGCTTTAGGTTATAAAACTTAAGGGGGGAAAACCTTAGGCTAATAACCTCGTAAGGAAGGTAAAGTCCGAAGAATGAAATTCAAGTCCATTGAATTAATAAGGTATTGAGATAACTCAGTATCGAAAGAATTAAAAGTTGGAAATTAATCTTAAATAAATTAAATGTGATTTGTGCTTATACTACTGTGTATTATGTACTAATCAACGTGTTATGTGTTTTGTAGATGTCAAACGATAGCTTGATGTTTAGAAATGTGGAGATGATAACTGAGGATTCTGTGAACCAAGTGGAGATTGTACCAATGCCAATGGCGGAGGTACCGATGAGTGGTTCTAGAAGACTTAGACATAGAGGAGTACATCTTTGAGGAGGAATACTCTGAGGAGACGATGGGTTTAGCATCATATCTGAATGAGATGCTTGACGTAGAGGAGGAAATGGAGGTGACATTGATTAACACGGTGGTGCCTACTCAGGAGCCAACACCTCCGGATGCAATGAGATCATTGTATCTGGCTGTGTTGGATAGGAATATGCAATTGCGCACTATAGTGCAGACACAGAACGAGGAAATAACTGCCCTATATGAGGCGAAGGAGTCTGCAGAGGCAGATTTTGAGTCAGAGCATGACGAG